>VWYH01001940.1:1255152-1326535 GCA_013399365.1 Pampusana beccarii
TGGAACACAGGAGGTTCCACTTAAATATGAGAAGAAACTTCTTCACGGTGAGGGTGACAGGACACTGGAACAGGCTGCCCAGGGAGGTTGTGGAGTCTCCTTCTCTGCAGACATTCAAAACCCGCCTGGACACCTTCCTGTGTAACCTCATCTGGGTGTTCC
This sequence comes from Pampusana beccarii, assembly GCA_013399365.1. Classification (NCBI taxonomy): domain Eukaryota; kingdom Metazoa; phylum Chordata; class Aves; order Columbiformes; family Columbidae; genus Pampusana; species Pampusana beccarii. Next base: position 1,255,315 of record VWYH01001940.1, read on the forward strand.
TGCTCCAGTGGGGGGATTGGATTGAGGTCCCTTCCAATCCCTAGCATACTGTGATAGTGCGGATGGACCAGCATGTCTGACCTGGATTTTGAGCATCACCTTACAAAGTTTTGCTGGTAATGAAACAAGCTCTGAGCTGCAGTCCCCAAATCTCTTCCTTTTCTGTGGTCCGACACCGAAAAGCAACTGCCAAAACAGTGCTGCAGCTGTGTATTTTCATCACCACTGTGATTTGTACAACAAATGCAACCCATTTGCAGCAACGCTTTTGTTCTGACACATCTCAGGGCTCAGCCAGCTGAAACTGTGCTCAGGGCTGTTGTCTGAGCTACGCCAGCTTTACCAGCTCTGTGGGCTGGGTGGCACTGGGGCAAGACCCCCAGGGACCTTCGGTCATGAAGGTGGCCCTGATGACACCTTGTCAGCAGTTCTACCAGGCAGCTCATTTCAAGCTTATCTGCATTTGACCTTGGACCAAAAAGCTCTCCGCTTGACTTGAGAAAAGCAACTAAAATGTAGCCTGAAAAGTCAGCTGGTAAAATGAATGCACGAGGTGCACATCTTCTGACTGACCACACTGACAATTTTTTTTAGTGTGTGTGTATAGGCACAACCTGCCTCCTGCCTAGGAAATGTCCCTGTAAATGGAAAGCAAGAGAGCTGTCGAGCTCAGATGGGGGCTCTTTCCACCATGACAGGGTTTTCTGTGGGGTGAGAGATGCCCAAACCCCACAGAGGGCTATAACCAGCTATTGGGGGGTTGCAGAATGATGCCCACAGCTCGCTTCATCGGTGCACAGCCAGGGGTGAGTGTTGTATGGCTCAGAGGCTGAGCAGAGTAAGACAGCCTGTTAATGGTGACACAGCCCAGAAATCAGTGAGCCTCCAAAAGGCAGCAAGAGGAATGTAAACGGCAGTCAGAGACGATAAACCACATGGGCAAGTTGAGACCCCACCTGGAGTCCTGTGTCCAGCTCTGGAGCCCTCAGTAAAGACACGGGCCTGTTGGAGAGGGGCCTGAGGAGCCACAGAAATGATCAGAGGGCTGGAACAGCTCTGCTGTGGGGACAGGCTGAGAGAGCTGGGGTTGTTCAGCCTGGAGAAGAGAAGGCTCTGGGGAGACCTTATTGTGACCTTTCAGTGCTTGAAAGGGGCCTGTAAGAAAGATGGGGACAGACTTTNCTCTGAGCAACCTGATCTGGTTGAAGATGTCCCTGCTTATGGCAGGGTGGTTGGACCTTTGAAGGTCCCTTACAGCCCAAACTGTTCTATGATTCTATGAATGTTTTGAAGCTCAACAAGAGCAACAGAGCAAATGTGCAGAGCCTGGGGGGGCTCAGGCCTCGCCTGCCCTGAGGGTACCACCACCAGCTGCTCTGTCCAGGTTGACCTACACAAACTTCACCCAATAACTCCTCTGAGTTACTTATGCTGAGAGCAGGAAAGCCCACAAAAATGCAAGTCTGTGATCTTCGTTATGTTGTGTAAGTACTTCTCAATTCTGTCGCTTACTGTAAGGTGAAGTGGTGAAATTTGGCTTAAAGAAGAAGTGATGTGAAACAGTGCCTTGTCTGATCTGGAAAAAGCACTTATCAGAGGGCTGCTCCTCCTCCATGGGGTGCAACCTATTTCGAACTCCACCCTTCGAAACTGTCTTACTTATGTGTAAAAGGTTTTGCTTTGCAAAACACCCCTTTGCTGGTTTGCCCCCTTAAAATCGCTCTCATGACTGTCCAGACTGCTCCTGTGCAGGAGATGCTGGGGCGCTCTGCCATTATCCTCACCCTTCTCAGGGGCAGGGGGTAGGTACCAGAGGACAAAGGGAGCCTTTAAAATTATTTTTACTTCACTTTCTGGAGTGGGCTGAATTTCTAACTGGTTATTTCTCTTTCAATGTGAGGTGATTTTAAGGGGTTAAATGCTAAATTTCTTTGTAGGAATCTGGTGCTCCTGGGGAGTATCACATATCCATATTTGATGTTGAATCAAGCACATGCAATGATTTTTCTTTTACCTCTGAAGAAGAGAGGCTTATGAGACTGGTGCAATCAGAGGTGCACATGAATGCCTTTGGGCTGGGACTAGGGCAAATCCTCCGCCAAAAGCCCCTTTGGCAGAGTAGCATTTACAGGGAAGGTGCAACTGAGAGCTACTCTTTTCTCTGATACAGCCTGTTTGGCCCAGATATAGGACCTATGGTCTGACCCCAGTAACTGGGAACAGTGGGTCCAGGAGATGCACTGAGGTGATGGAAAAGGAGAGGACTTCCCACGGAGGATGTTGGGATCCCCAGGCTGCTGTGAACACAGGACAATCTGTGCTGGAGCACTCGCTGGTGACTTTTTGGGGTTTCAGATGAAAACCTGTGTCTGAGATGCTTCATGTGAATATCAGGCAAGTCAGCAGTGAGCAGAAATAGCCGCCCATCTGGTGGGTCTCCTCAAGCGCGCATATGTGCTCATATGCAATGGAGGCTGTGCCACCCCCAATACACCCCCAAACACAGAGCTCACATCCCTGGAGATTTCAGCTTCTTTTGCCTGTGCTAGGAAGTGTGGGTGTTGGCAGAGGTGGTGCAAAATGCAGAACTTAAGAGAGTGCAGGGTAGGACCAAAGGTGTGTGCTGAAGCTGATCCATCATCCCTATGTGGTGAGGACTCAACATGCTCCTCTCACCTGCTGCCTCAGCTGATGTGCTCGGGTTTCTCAGACCTGGTCCCCGTGTCATGTTCAGCAAAGCAGAACAGATTTTGCAACATAACATGTTTGGGAGAGGGGAAAAAAAAAATAGTATATCTGTTGTTCCTTCCTCTTCTGAGATGTTTGAGAGAGTCAATTTTTATCAGGGGAAAAAAAAAAGCAAAACCGCAACACAACCCAAAACTCAAAACAGGAAACTCTTATCAGCTTGCCAGGAAGCTCTATTGCTTTGTGGAAGTGTTACTCCTCGGTCATTGCTGCTTTCAGTAGCTGTTTGTGAGTAATTTATGGCTTTAAGACGGGCGTCAAATCTTCCATGCAAGGAGGGGAGAGGCCCTAAAGCTGGAAGGGGTAGTGGTAGGAGTGGAGGGTGGAGGGGAAATACCAAGGAACAGGATTTGTATTATCTTACTACATATATTTACAACGATAAGATTTTCATTGTCTTCTATGGTAAATTATGATCCTGTTTTTGTTCTGTATTCAGATCAGGAAACAACAAACCTGTGTCTTCAAAAAATGCACAGTCTTAGTCTTCAGTGACTGTTATTCAGCAGAAATAACCAAGGGATTCAGGATGATATGTAACTTCTTGGCAGGGCAATTTCTGAATTATGGCCTTATGAAATTCCATGTGCTTGTATTCCAAATGTGTGCAAGTGTCTGTGTAAAATTATATATAGTTTTATATAGAAAGATAATATTAACCACTTATATATTTAAAAAGTTATTAAAACTTGTCACAGGGGGTTGGCTGTTTCCTTTTCACAACCCAGTTTTGATGTGCCCATGTCCAACACAGAGGGCTTGTCCGTGTTCAGAAGTAATTTCTTTAAAAATAGTATTCCTCCAAAGTGTCTTTGGATTAAAAAAAAAACAACAAAAAAGTGGTATGCAACATAGTAAAATGTACCTGAAAACTCTCTCTGTGTGCTTTACATATAGAGGTCAGGAGCTTACAATTCAAATCTCCCAAGCAGCTGTGCTGGCTCCTTGACTGTTTTTTTTTCTTTTTTCCCCTGGTGTAGCTGTTCGAGTGCTTTGTGGACTATTGTCACCCTGGAGTCACCTGACGCTATGGCAATCTTTACACCAGAGCTATTTGGTGTCCTGCGAGCTGTGCCGGGCAGCACGATGCGAAGAAGGAAGCGCAATGCTCCTGCCAGGTTATCGTGTTTGTTGTGCTGACTGCTGACTAAAGTGCTTCTTTATCTTCTAATTCGTGCTGGCAAAACTCTTTTGCTTAGAAAAAAAATAATTGAACTTTTGTCTGGAAAGCTGAACTTCTGGACCATGAAGGAAGAAAAAATTTCTGAGTGGGTAACCCGTGACCAGCTCTCTTAAAGGCAGTTTGGCAGCAGGGCCGTGCAGAGGAGCTGGGATGATGTCCAGGTTGAGCTCACTGAGAGCCACCAGCGATGCAGAGCACATCTCCATGGGCTCTGGCCTGGCGCTTAAATATACACCATGGCATGGCATGACCAGGCCTTGGGAGTGCAGGGAGCGATGCTTTTTTGGGAACAATTATTTTCTCAGAATGGCTTGGGGTCCCTCTTTGCTGGAGGAGTTCTTGTGAAACCAGCACCAGAGAGGCTAAAGATCTCCATCCTTCCATCCCATAACAGATAACGAGTGCACTTTGAAACCTGACTGTGCTTATTCGCTTCTGGTCTGATCTCCCTCTCTGAAACACACCTTTAAATACAAAGATCAACCATTATTTTTCATCTCCCAATTTGTAATGATGATCTTAAACCCAGAGCACCCTGTGCAGGTTCAGTGTGCTGGTGTTCACTGCTTCTGGGAAATGGGGTTGTTTCATTATTGCTTGAAGTCTTTGGCCCAGCATAGTTATTAGAATCATAGAACAGTTTGGGTTGAAGGGACCTTCAGAGCTCATCCAGTCCAATCCCCTGCAATGAGCAGGGACATCTTCAACCAGATCAGGTTGCTCAGAGCCCCATCCAGCCTGGCCTGGAATGTCTCCAGGGATGGGGCATCTACCACCTCTATGGGCAACCTGGGCCAGGGTTTCACCACCCTCATTGTAAAACATTTCTTCCTCATGTCTAGCCTGAATCTCCCCTCCTTTAGTTTAAAACCATCACGCCTTGTCCTGTCGCAACAGGTCCTGCTAAAAAGTCTGTCCCCATCTTTCCTACAGGCCCCTTTTAAGTACTGAAAGGCTGCAATAAGGTCTCTCTGGAGCCTTCTCTTCTCCAGGCTGAACAGCCCCAACTCTCTCAGCCTGTCCCCACGGCAGAGCTGTTCCAGCCCTCTGATCATTTCTGTGGCTCCTTTGGCCCCTCTCCAACAGGTCCGTGTCTTTACTGAGGGCTCCAGAGCTGGACACAGGACTCCAGGTGGGGTCTCACCAGAGCAGAGCAGAGGGGCAGAATCACCTCCCTTGACCTGCTTACCACACTCCTGATGCAGTCCAGTATATGATCGGCCTTCTGGGCTGCAAACGCATATTGTCAGCTCATGTCCAGTATTTCACCCACCAGTACCCCCATGTCCTTCTCTGCAAAGCCACTCTCAATGCCTTAATCCCCAACCTGTATTGATACCCAGAAGGTCAACACACAGAGATACAGCATTGTAACTGCATTTGTGTGTGAAACCATTTTTCTCTTTTAATATACATTTATCTTCCTAATAGGGCATTTGAAGACATTTGTCTGAAACCCAGTAAACAGTGGCCTTTTTTTCTCCTTGGACTGCATTCAGTGTTTGCAGTTGCACTTCATTAGGAAGTAAATAGCTATTTGCTGGGGCTGTAAAAATCACTCTTCCTCTCCTTGTATCTTATCTCGTCTTCCTGGGCAGAAGTCAAGAGCCTCTTTCTTTCCTCCCACCCCTTCCCTCTTGGCTATACAATTGGATACAAATGATCCAAGGGGCATAATATGCCAGGTATTTTGCACACTCATCTCTGCGGAGCTGATAACAGCAGCCTGACTCTCTTGGAAAACACCTCTTGATCCGCTCTTTCTTGCTGGAGTCAGCAGTCACTCGTGGGGCTGGGAGGTGCTCGTCTTCCTCGCCCCTCCAGTGATGAGGCTGCATCTGATGCTTTGAGATGCCCTAAGAATAATTACTGCCAAAATCTGATTGGCAGTTCAGGTGGCTTAATTGTAAAACTCCAGCCAAGGTGGTGCAGTCATTGAAAGACACTTTCTCAGCTAGAGGGGGAAAAATGGGCTGTGAATGGGTCTGACCAGCCCTGCAGATGGTGGGAAGCCAGGTTTGAGCATCCTCCTTCCTCAGGGGTCTCCAAGTGGCTAAGGTGGGCCTGCCAACCTTGTGTCATCCTGATTTTGTCAGCCTTTCCATGTAAATCGCAGCTCTGACATTCAAGTCTGCAGTGAGAAGCTGGAAAAGTAAACACCCTTCTAGGGAAGGAGGAAGGGCTGCGGCTGGCATGTGCCTCTCCGGGTGTGATGGTGGCCCATAGCTTTTGGCAGGACCACGCCAGCTCTTGTTCATAACTGTCCTCCTGAAAGGAAGCAGTGAAAGGCCACCAGTCCGCCTTTATTTCTGTGAAACCAAGTGAAATGAGCGAGGCGACCCATCGGAAGCAGATCATTAGAAACACTTGTGACCTTGCGCGATCCATACAGAGCTGGGATACAGGCAGCCAGAAAGGGCAACGCGTCCTCGTTTGTCACATTAGCAGTTTGTCATGTCCCTCCCTGCAGGGCTCGTTTCTCTCCCCTGTGAAGGAGACAGGCACGTTTCCTGCTGGGTGGAGAGCAGCTGCTCTGGGATGGCTGGACAGGCCCTCCGTGGAGGCACAACCTGCTTTCAACATGCCCTACTTGCACGGGCCTGCCCCAGCTGCATGGGCACGGCAACTTCCAGCAACTTCCCTCCTGTCCCCTGGTCCCACCTCGGAGGCCTTGGGGTTCCCTTCGTGCCTTTGGCAGCTTCTCCTGAGGGCTGGGCTGGGAAGCCACCTCTGCTCCGTTGCTTTGGGACCTAACATGGACTTGCTTTCTCTAGGGGCCGCAGGACAAAGACCATCACTCTTGCCTACCTCAGAAACTCTTTGGGGTGTCAGCTTAAGCACTTTTCCTCCCCCCTCCCACCGTGCAGGTTGGGCAGAGATCTGTACTTCCCCAAAGCCCTGGGTGGGAGGGGAAGAAGGACAGAAAGTGGCCTTGAGAAGAGGAATTGCTGTGAAAAACCACAAACAAAACCCATAACTGCGCCTTCCAGGTTCTCACAACAGATGTGAAGCTCTAACCTCGGGTCTGAAATGCTGCCAAGGCTGAGATGATCTGGTGCTTCTCGAGTTTGACTGAACTGCGTACAGGACAGAGCATGAGGGAAAAGCTGTTCAAGCCCAGACTTTCCTGGTTCACAGGCAGCATGCGGTCTGTTCTCTACGCTGTTCCACCTGAGTGCTGTGCCTCAGGCCGGCAGAGCTTCCTCCCCAGCATCCCCTCTTGTTGTAGACATGGGGAACATGGCTCACAAGGCTGGGAAAGTACTGCAGGCAAAGGGCTGGAGTGACTGAATCAGCAGAGCTTAAAGGAAAGTACTGCTGCCAAACCTCGCTGCCTTGTCAGTCACCATTCTTGCCAAGTTTTTTACTGGGAAAAAAGAAGACCACAAAAATAATCCACTGCTGTAAAGGGCACATGGGTGCACAGGCAGCTTTGAGGCAGTCAGTGGTCCATGGACTACGGTCTGGTTAGTACAGGCCTGGATGTTTACAAGACGTTCAACCACTTGTTGCATAGCGTTGCTGTATTTGATGCCTAGAGCTGGCAAGGCAAAGTCCACATGTAGCTCTGTCAAGAGCTAACTGCTGGTTATAGCATGTACTGTCTGCCTTGGGCTGAAGCAGGTTTGAGTCAGAGCTTAAAAACTAGGTCCAAATGTATCACCAGTACTTGACCCATAGTGGATTTTTTTGGTTGTTGTTGGTTTGTGGTTTGTTTTGTTTGGTTTTGTTTTTGTTTTTGTTTTGTTTTGTTTTTAATTTTATTTATTTATTAGGGCTCCCTGTGAGACCCAGGGTTGACATTCACTGCTTGCATAACTCTTGTTCTGTAAATATCTCTGTCCACTCCTGTGCATGTGAGATAACTCTGGGCGGTAAAGCTTCTTGCTCAATTGCTCTTCCAGTTGCTGGATTATCTATTGACCCGAGCAGCCTACAAACCTCCTGACTAGCACTAAACGGTAACCACTATATCACCTCCTTTCCCCTTTCCAGGTTGCTCAGTTTCAGAAGGAGGAGCCAAGTCTTGCATGGCTCAGAAGGAAGAGGTGATTTAGGTGTCCTCTGCTAATGTATGTTGGTGACAGCTGGTGGGACCCCAGGAAGCACGCCACCACTTCTTTTTATGGTTTAGTTTGCAAACGGTGGTTTCTTGGCAGAGAAGATGGTCATGGGTCTGCTTTTACCCTTTGGTAGGATGAGTCACATCAAAGATGATGCTGTTCACTAGAGCGCTAATATTCCTTGTGGAGAATGGTGAGAGACCCATGGCCTGCCAAAGGTTTGTTCTGAGGTAGAACTCGATTGATGGGTGCTAGGTAGCTATTATGGATGCTCAAGCTGCTTATGACCTTTCTGTGTATAAATAAGAATTAAAACTCTGGCTGGCATATGAAGGAACTTTTTGCTGATGGATTGAGGCCTTCCGTCCTAACCGGGGATATGAATTGAACATACCTGCTAGCTGGGGCCCCGTTACGCAGTTACGGTACAAAATGGAGACACCTGTGCTGTGTGACATGTAAACTTTAAAGCTGGTTGGATGCAGAGACTTCCCCCTTGTCCTCTTTGTGAATGGTGTAAACACGGTAGGCAGACGGCTGGCGAGCTCTTATTTTGATTCTTTTCCATTGTTTTTAAAAAACAACAAAAAAAAAGCTGCTAAAATTCTGCCTTGAAATCTCTCAGTTAAAGGAGATGAGAGAAGTGGCCAGAGCTTTCCCTGGAGCTGGGCTTCCTCCTGGCCCCTGGGCTGCCTTTGCCTTATACGGACCGTCTGTGATTCTGCTCTTGCAGGTAAACGCGTAGGCTGGTGGACTGAGTGGCGGGTAGAAGCTATTCAGAGAGAGCTTTCAGCTGGCATTCGCTTGCGGCGATCTTGTGAGGTGTGAGGAATTCCACACGTACACCCTTGGTTTGTCTGCGCAACGGCGCAGGCGAGGAGTACGATATAATCCACGGCCTATAAATATCTCCCACGTTCACGTCTTCAGAGGACGTTAGTGGAGCCCTTGCTGACGCTTGTTTACAGGACACGTAACCAGCTGGAGAAGAGCCCGTTTTAAACCCTAGCAACTCGTACAGTGTTTGGCGTGCTCCTGGCTAGCAAAGGGATCAGTGGAATGGCCGTGCCGCAGAGAATGTGTGCTGCGCTCTCCAGGGATTTCTCTCCCTTCGGGCAGAGAGGAATTGTTTTAAAGTGTGTTCATCCAGCTCTAAACGCTGGCTTCATTGCTCCACCTGCGCTGCCCGAAGGTGTTGGAAGGCTACACAGCGGCTGACTTGCCTGCGCTAGCCTTGAACTTCTTAGCATATTGAGTTTCCAAACGAAGCCTTGTTTTCCCCCGCCATTGTGTAGGCTGGGAAGAGGAGGGAAAGGCTCATAAACACAAGGAAGCAAAGGGAAAGACCAGAAAATAATAGATGCTGTATTGTGAAAACTTCACAAAAATGACTTAGATATCATAGTTAAGCTGCTCCTTTGGAATAACTCAGTGCTGTTCTCCATGTTTCCAAACACCCATCTGTCAAGCTTTGAAGGACTTGAGGACTTCCGAGCCTACGAAGGGATTAAACAGCCTGTCATGTCCCTTGATTTGTCAAAGCCTAAATGTGGAGTCACTTAATCCCTTTTCCCACAGCTTGTCCCTATAATAAGAGAAACATTGAGATAAACAGTAGCAGAGGAGGAAGCTACCAATGATTCAAGAGGTGTAGCACGTTCTGAGGAGAATTCTGGAGAAGGTTGTCCCTGGTTCCTGCTGGGCTTGTAGGAACACTTTCACTCTATGTCAGATCAGATCGCCCGTAACTCTGTGTTCCCCAACCAAAGGTTACCGTCATATGGACAAAGCATTAAGGCATAACGAGAGCAAGTTAAAAGAAGTTTCCAGACCTAAATCTGAATTTCATTGTTGTATGGAGTTTATGTTGGAACTTAAGATCATGGAAAAACTGAATCTAACCTTTCCTGTTTGATTAAAAATCCCACTGAACTCCAGCATGGTGGATAAATTCCAGCTCACAGAAGTAATTGGCTTTTGCTAAACTACACACCTCCTGTGAAATGTTATTTGGGGAACTTGGTATAATTACTATCCTTCCCTTCAAATAAATGGTTGTATAGCGCTGCTGATCCAATCTGCCTGTCATCTTCCACAGTAGGGAGAACTTAATTTTTAAGAGGCCCATATATTGTCCCATATAGCATGCAGCTACAGATTTGTTCATTTCTAAATCATTCCCAGAAAGGAACAGGAAGAGGAAAGACCAAATGCAGTTCCTACTCAAAAGAAAGGACCTTTTTGTTCTTCTGACCTTGTGGAAGCTGTTCTGTCTGAGGGTGGGTAGAGAGGGGCATGACAGGATCAGAGAAGTGAGCGATACTGGTATGTGCATGTGATATAACCGCCCCCACCCACAGATGTGAGCAGATGAATAGGTTCCTCTGTATAATTTCCTGGGGAAACCTTGTTCAGTAACTGAGAACTGCTCCCATCAAAAAAGCACCACTGACCACAGATAGTTGCCTGTGGGAGAGTAGCTCCGTGGACCAGCAAGACCAGGCGCAAGCTGGAGGTCTGGGTGCGCAGACTGAGGTCCTGCTGGACTTGGGGAAACCACGTCCTTGCCACAGTGTGGAACACAGCACGAGTGCCTGGGATTGCCCAAATAGACAGAACTCTGAAATGGACAGGGCGGGCGGGGAAATACGAGGCTGGGAGAGATGTCAGTGTGTGCAGTTGCTGTCTGTGGGAAGGGGATATGAATCTTTTTGTGGCCATACTGCATAGGATTGCATGTGTTTTTGTAAAGAGAACCTCAGGGTGCTGGAGGTTTGGTACTGTGGAGTGTTTTGCCTTTTTTTTTTTTNCTGAAGAGCTTAGCAAGAGTCAAATATGCTGGATAAACTTATCTGAATATGGAGGATTATTTGTAAACCGCCTCTCTGCAAAAACAGCCTCTCGGGTTGCTGTTCTCTCTCCGTAACCAGGTTGCTTTGTCTCCTGCCTGTTACCGAACCACAGTGCAACCATATTAAGTAACAGCATTTTTGTTGCTAAAATGCTTGTGTTGGGTTCTTCCCCTCCAACACGGCTGGGTAAGTTGCGCTCTTGACAGTGGAAGTGGTTTTTGAGCGAGTGTTGCGAGAACACCCCCAGGCTGCAGTGCTGCGGTGCTATTTAGCGCTGATGAGCTGTGCTGGCAGAGCTCTCAGCGCCGCTGTTCTGCTGCCGTGTGCAAGTGAATCCTGCCGAAACACCCCGGAGAGGCTCGTGTGGGGATGCAGAGCAGGAGCCTCCGCACGACGTGCGGAGCAGAGGCAGGAGCTGTGGCAGGTGCTGTAGTGCCCTGCCTATGGTGTGCGGGGTGACTGATGTGACCATGACACAGAACATCTCCTGCTGCCTCCTGTGTAACAGCGAGCCTTGGAGATGGCGAAAGCAGAGTCACAGTCAGTGCAATGAAAATGGCTCTACTACATGTGTTTTAACAACAGGCTAGTGGTTTGGTTCGTGAACTTGTACACCCAAGCAATCAAGCACAAAAGGCTTTGTGCCCCAAAAGCCATTTGATACCCAGGACAATGAATCTTTGGCCTACCTGAGCTACTTGCTGGTGTGTACTGGAAAAAAACTAACAGATTCCACCTTCATCGAATCACAGAATCATATAGAACAGTTTGGGTTGAAAGGGACCTTCAAAGCCCATCCAGTCCAACCCCCTGCAATGAGCAGGGACATCTTCAACCAGATCAGGTTGCTCAGAGCCCCATCCAGCCTGGCCTGGAATGTCTCCAGGGATGGGGCATCTACCACCTCTCTGGGCAACCTGGGCCAGGGTTTCACCACCCTCATTGTAAAAAATGTCTTCCTGAAGTCTAGCCTGAATCTCCCCTCTTTCAGTTTAAAACCATCACCCCTTGTCCCATCACAACAGGTCCTGCTAAAAAGTCTGTCCCTGTTTTTCTTACAGGCCCCTTTCAAGCACTGAAAGGTCACAACAAGGTCTCCCCAGAGCCTTCTCTTCTCCAGGCTGAACAGCCCCAACTCTCTCAGCCTGTCCCCACAGCAGAGCTGTTCCAGCCCTCTGATCATTTCTGTGGCTCCTCAGGCCCCTCTCCAACAGGTCCGTGTCTGTACTGAGGGCTCCAGAGCTGGACACAGGACTCCAGGTGGGGTCTCACCAGACCTCCTCCCATCCCTTTTGAGAGAACCAGTAATACTCTGCATTTAAAGGAAGTGTCAAATTTCAGCATGACACGATTGGCACAAGCAATGTGCTGTATGAGCATCCATCAGAAAATCAGACCCACACAGAGGTAGGGCTGATGCAGGGTGCTCTCTTCAGCCTCAGCCTTGTTCCTTGACTTGGTATCAGACAGACACAAATTCCACAGAAAGACCTGGACAGCACTAGCACATGTGCATGCACTAAGGACAGTTAAACTGGAGGTTACTGGGTAGTTGAACTGGACTGACACACACAGCCTGCTGACTTCTAGATTTGCATTTATTGCTGCTTGTTCTCCACCCTGGTTTCCTCTCTCATCCTGTACAAATGCTAAATGGAAACTCTGCCAACCATTGCAGCTCACACCTTCTTCCTAAGTGCTTCACCAGCACTGTCCTCACTGCTCTGTCTTATTCAGCCCATCTCGCTGCCCTATTCTGGGGACAATGATCACCGCCGTGAACACGTTAAGAAAGGGCAAAGAAGACAAAAGTAAAATTAGAGCCAGCAAGATTTAAGACTAAGGGGTTTTTGTGCCCTTTCCAGATCTTGATAAATTTGTAGCATTCTCATCTGTCACTGTCAGGAGGAAACTCTTTCAATATATTCCTTTTCCTAATGGAGAAAAAAAATGGTTGTTACCTCTGCCCTATGTTGAACAAGGTGAACCACGGGCACAATTCCACTTGCTTCAGCAAGTATCGAGGTTGTGATTAGATGGTCAGAAGAGAAAGGAGACGTTGCAGACGTTATCCCGCCATTCAGCACTGCACACCCGTCCGGCAGGGCTGATCTGCACATGGACGTTTGGGAATGTGCTAAGGACAACTGCCCCATTCTGGTGCATGTAGAAATAAGCTTCTTTCTTTTTTTTTTTCCCTCTTTTCAGCTGCATTTAATTTTGCTATATAAACAAATAGACAGATCTGGCCTTTCTTTTTTAATAATGTTTTAGGACCAGGGTACAAAAAAGGTTAATGCATTAATGTTTAAGACAAGTGATAAATGTACTGCAATAAGCACATCCTACATACACAGAATATATTTCTCTATATAATATGAACACAGAGATATAAAATAAGTTATATTTGTCTTTGTCTTTCATCACAGTAGGAGCTCAGCTTATATAAAGTGACAACAGGAATTGGAACAACACACTGCTCCGAAGCAACAACAGAATCCAGAAGAGTGTGCGTGTGTGTTTGGGAAACAAAATAGGAAATTGAAGGATTTCTGCCAAAATCAGGTCTTCAAAACAAAAATTTCATAGAGCATGAAAGGGAGAAAGGTCTCGGGTCAGGGCAGAGGTTCTGGAGGGGACCGAGTTTTACTGTGTGGTGAGGAGGAAGGTGGGTGAAGGCTGTCAACAAATCGGCTACGTTTGTGGGGGCACAGGTGGTAGAGCAAGCTCTGCCCACTGCCCCGCCGTGTCCTCTGCTCTTATGACAGACCATCTACCCAGTGTGGGGTTCTTGTCTTTGTGGTAAGAATGGGACCTACCAGCTTTCACTGTGCACGATGAGACTAAACCTATCACTTCACAGGAATGAGAAACACCACCATTGTTCAAAGAGAAAACACTATCCACTGGTCGTGACATGTTCGGTGAGCCCAGGAGCAGCGTTCCTCCCTTCCGACCCACCTGGTGTCTGCCTCTAGTGCCACCTCCTTCGGTGTCCCTTGGGAGGGTGGTTCTCTTGGCCATGCCTGCAGAACAAATCTCCCGCGGGAACAGAATGAGAGAGGCAGAGGTGACTGGGATTTCTTAGTGCCTGTCCCACAGCGAACAATGAGGAACTCCAGCTGCTCAGTTCAGAGCTGTTTCAGATTTTATTTGCATTTTTTTCTTTGAGGACAGGTAAACGCTTGTAAAATTCGCATCTAACAGTGAATCAAGGTTCCTAAAATTCTTAACTCTGGGGTTTAGTATCTAGTATTCTAGTGTGGGCTTATGTTAATTAGGAAGTGCTCTTTAGTTTGGCCAATAGCTTGGAGACCTTGTGGTTTCTTCTTTACTCTCGAGAACTCATACTCCTGAGGTTTGTGAGACCCATTAAACAGCAGAAGGTGCAGCCAAAGCTCAGGAGTGACACTGGCAGTTAGCAAATTTCTATTAGTGCCTATTCCACTCTCACAAAAGGCAGACCACTTCAGTTTTTGTTCTACTCCTGCCTATCAGATTCTTCTAGTCTTAACATGCTTTCTTTACCCTCGTATTTACAGACTACACATGAGAAAGCAGGGACGTTACACTGGAAGAGTTAATTGCGTATTATCATAAAGAAGGATTGGACTCTTTTGTTCTGCTTTAAGTTTTTTTTTTCTTCATACAGTAAAATAGGTATAAATCCAAATGTGATCTCACATCTAAAGGTATAATTTAAGTAAACATGTTTTTCTAGATCTTTTTTTTGCCCTCCCTCTCCCCTGTGTAACCTTCCTTTCACTCTGTTATTTTCCTTTTGGATGGAGGGAGGAGATGGGAAGGGAGCTCATTTGGCAGCTCATGACCCTCCAACTTGACTTTAATGAGATGATTCGCCAAGGCAAACTCCTCATCATCCAGCATGCCATCTTTGTCGATGTCAGCCAGTTTCCATATCTTGCCCAGCACCGTGTTGGGCAGCTTAGACCTTACCATCTCCTTCTTCGCGTTGGCACCAGTTATTTTACCATCGACAGGTGAGAGCGTGTAGAAGATCTCATCATACATGGGCTTGTCCCTGGCCACCACCCACTCGGCATCATCGATCCCTTCACCAGCACCTTCGCCATAGCCATGGCCGAATGGACCATGCAAGGTGCCCTCAAAGGCTCCTCCCTTCACCATCTGGGTTGGTCGCTGTGACTCCTCCTGGCGTACGAGCACCATGAGCTGGGCGATGTCGTTGGCCAGCATGTCTTCCACGGTCTCCAGCAGCTTGCTCTTCAGAGGCTGGAACTTGCTAAAATCCTGGGCTTGCAGCTGATCCTTAAAGTGGGACAACATAACAAGGGGTGAGCGACACGGCTGTGCATAGCGTGGAAACAGCGCAGAGTAGGATGTCTGGCTGCTGTTTTGCTCAAAAAATTGCTACTGCAGAGGAAGAGTGAGGAGTTCGGCATTCCCTCCTCTGATTGCCTCGCTCCTCTGCACATGATGGGGTTTCCCTGGCTGGCCTTGCTCTTACCTGAACCTTCTTTAAGCCCTAACCTACAGAAAATGGTCTTCCCAGCTTACAAAGGGGGGCTGACATGGTGCAGAGAGCCAAGTGGTTTACTCCAAAGCCCAGATGATGGCCATAAGCAAGTAAGACTCCTTCTTTCCAAGCCATGTAAAAATGCTCTCCTTGAAGACCAAATTGTTCAAGGCAAACTGTGTGCAGCTCTTGCTACATCCTCCAGCCAGTGCTCTGCATTTTCTCACACTAGGCACTCTGGGAAGGAGGTGCCACTCTGACAAAAGTCTATTTTTCTGGAAAAATCCTTATCAATATGCAGTGCATCTTTCAGGTGCCATAAAAATAGCAGCATGTCTGTAAAGACATGAGCATTTCTTTACAGCACAGCTGAGTTTCTGTAATTTTCACAGCTAAGCAAAAGTGCTTTGAGCAGGGACTGCAGATAACTCTCCTAAAAACTGCAAAATTACCTACAGCTTTATACTTCACAGTCTACTTGTTAAATTCAATCTATTCACTCCTCCTGCAGTGGTATAGTTATTTTTAAATGCTTAAACACACATATTAAGCATCAGTGAATGGGATCTTCTACTGGTTACACTCCACAGATCTCATTCTCAAGAACTTATGGAAAGTACATTGTAAAAAAAAATAAAAAAAAAAGGGCAGCAGATGCTGTGTTTTCCATAGAGAACTAGTAATGACTTCAACAGCTATTAACTGAGAACAGGTTTCTGCTTGGACTGAAGCCACACAGCAATGTTGCAGTGTCCAGCATTGTTTGAATATACAATACAAGGCCCCGATCCAAGATCCTTTGAAGTGTTTGACTTAGATGAACACTGTGTCAGGTCTCAGCTCTGCAGAACAGAAAACCTGCTTCTCTGCTTAAAATAGAAAAAGGGGCTTTAAGTTTTCACAGCCTCCTTTCTCTCCGAGTCTTTCTAGAAACAAAGAGTGAACCAGAAGACAAAAAAAAATACAGCTCTTGAGGAGAGGCATGGACATAGGCTTTTCAGGAGATTTATCTTTCCTTTTAATATAGTTGAACAGTATTTTTAGGACTCAGAAATCTGAAAGTGGAACCTGGGCTTGAAAAATAAAAGTGGAAGAAACAATCTACTGTAAAGTGCTATTCAGGCAAAGACCTGAGAAATGAAAGCAGCTGAAGCTTCACATGACCTCTGTGCAAAAAGTGTTTATGCCCAAATATAGCCTGCACACAGCCCAAGGCCTGTTTCAGTGCTACAACAGGCCTTTTGCATGGGCAACAATAACCAAAGTCTGCGGGGTTTCTGTCATTTTCCCTGTGGTTATTCATAACGCTCTTTTCCTTGGATGTTTGGTGCTCTGGCCAAGATGCCCCTGCTTACCTGCATCTTTCTCAGGTTAGGGAAGTCCCCTGGTGAGATCTGATGCTCCCGTTCAATCCTGGCATAAATTTCTCCTAAGTTGTTAACAAGCTCTTTCTTTTTATTGTCTTTCCCAAACATTGAGGGCATTTCCTTCTTGAGGGAACTGATGATGTAGGCATGGACCTGAAGGGCATTAAATTACAGGGAATGAAGAAGACAAGTGTTAAACACCACGTCAGACAGTTCTTCATAGCAGAGAGTATCTGTGCCTAGGATTCAACCCCACCTTGTCCCACCCTCAAGAGCAAGCTCAGCTCTGTGGCTTGCCTCTACCTACTGGTTATTGCTGCAATGCTGAGAGTTGCTCAGCTGTGCTGAGACAAGGTGAAGACAGCATATGAGGCCTTGGGCACACAGAGAGTAACATTCATATACACTTCCTGGAGGGAGTGGTGGTTTATTTTTTTTAATTCCACTGGGAATGGCCTTCCAGGGAATAGTCCCTTTCCAGTCCAAACCAAACACACACGTTTTGGAGCTCTCTACACTTTGTTTAATGTTTTAGTATGAATACCAGTCCTTAACTTATGTGACATGCTGGCTTTTTTTTTGAATAGTGGACCAAGTGTTTTCTCTTAGAAATGAAGAGCCTTGCACATAAAGCTTTTTAGGGATCTTTTGACGTCTTTTTCTCAATTGGTATGGGTTTCTTCCCCATATTATGAGGGGCTTCATTCAGCTCAACTCAAATATTCAGAGATACAGCAGTCTTATTTGCCATTCTTGTGAGTCCCCACCTCATCTGCATCCATCTAAGCCAGGTAGCTCTCTTGGCTAAGAAGGTTTAAGGCAAAAGACCTAAAGCTTACCAGTTCCCTTGGTGTATGATTCTGACATACTGAGTTGGTCTTAATTCTCAAGTGGCTACCATGGAGCACCTGCTTTTCCAGATCTTTTCAAGTGCTACCTGCTTTGATCTGTGACTGTCTTCCTCATCCTGGCTGTCATGATTGACACGCCAAGCAAAGGAGGTGCTTTCTGCCTTCAAGTGCATAGGGCTGATACACTGGGTCGGAGTGAAATGGGGTGGAAAAAGAGTAGGATCCACCAGCTCTGCAAGCCAAACTGGCTGAAACCACTTCCCCATAGCCTGCATACTGCAGACAGCCCAAACCGAACGCTTGGGTTCTTCTATGCCAACACCCACCTTGGCCAGCCGTGCTCGCTTGATGAGATCATTCAGCTTCCTCAGGGCTGCGTTGCGGGGCAGGCTCTGGATATCCCTGAACAGGTCCTGCTCCTCTGCCTCAAACAACTTGCGGTTGTCAGGGATGAGCAATGGATGGGACCAGAAGGAGCCAATGTAGACCCTGATGACCTCAGGAGTGTTGACGATCTTTCCCAGGGACCACATGAGGGCACCGTACACTCGCATCAGCTGTTGAGTCTCTATCTGGTCAGCCTTGTTGAGAACAACTCTCATCTTGTCCTCATGGTTCTTCAGGGCCTTGATGACCTCAGAGAATTCATCAGAGATGTCCAGCTTGTGTGCATCAAAAAGGAGAATGATGCGGTCAACCCGCTCTGCAAACCACTCCAGTACAGCGGCGAAATCGTAACCTGCAAGGGGTGGAGGAAAAGCAGAGATGCACATGTGTGGGAGTGGAGAAGCCTGCTTGGTGTGCCTGAACTGTGCCAGCTGTGGGTAAGCTTGCAATAAGGAAGCTTCCCCACTAGATCAGGTAGCTTGATAAAGGAAACATGAAACATCATTCTTCGTCCCAAAGAAGGTGGAGACGAGGCACTGTCCTTTACGCAGAAACGCCCAAGATGCACGCAGTTAAGGACAGCTCTCATCTTCTCCACATTAAGAGATCACCCAAAGAAGCCTTGAACTTGTGTTACAGACGCTTCATTCAAATGCATGTCATGGGGAAGCTGCTATATTCAAACAGCTACTGCAGAAGTCTTGCATGTGGCAACAAGAGAGGTCTAGTTTCTGAATTACTGGCCATCAGCATAACCTACAAAAGCTGTGGAAAGCTGGATAATTGCAGGACTTGCACCCAGACTGGTTTGAAATGCATATCTATACTGCTTAATAACTCTCAGGTCTTGTCTAGTTGTACAAGACTAACTTTGTCCCATCCAATTCAAAACCCAGGATGCAAATAACCTGCCTTACCTCAGCAACCATCCTGCCATACCTGCTGCATGTGCAGAAAGCAAAATGATTTATGTACACTTTGCCAAGTACTTGATGCTTAGAAGATGGCATGAAGGTGGCATTGCTGTCAACACCAGTGGTGGACTCAAGCTCCGAAAAGTGGGTTCAAATTTCACATGCCTCAGAACCAAGGATAACGGATGTGCAGTGCATTGCCATCTCTAGGCAATACAGGGCATGATAAACAGTGTGAGGAGATTTTTTTTTTAACACAACAGCAATGACACCAACAAAATGACCTTTTTTCCTAGCTCTGAGGTATTTTTTCACCTTCTTTAAAGCCTCACTAAGAGACTGGTGCTCTCTCTCTGCTCTGTCAGGCTCTCCTATGCTGTGCAACATTTGGGGTTATCTGTGGTGCCAGAGTCCTGCACTCTGTTAGGAGAGATGATGACAGAGCACACGCTATTTGCATTCAAATCCTTTAACATACTGTTTTAATCTTGGCTTTCATGAATAAATGTACGATAATTAGTTCAGTGATTTTTTCCCCCCTCTTCTTTTTTTTTTTTTTCTTCCTTTGTCCACTCCAAAACCTAGAGGGCAAGCAGTGCATCCTAGTCTTCAGAACTACAGAAGACTGCTGAGCTCTGATCTTGATTTTTGCCACTGGCCATTTATCCGTCGCAGCGAAGCAACTGGGGTGAAATCCTGGCTCTCAAGTCAGGAGTAAAGTCTGTGTGAACCTTCTCTTCAGCTGGATAAATTGTTATTAACTGTTGGCCACTAAGAACTTTTATACAACTGTGAAGTATTATTACTGGGCAGTGTTTTGCTTCAGTCAATTATAGTTTGCTCCTTACAAGAAAAGAGGGTGGGAAGAGGATGTGGACAGATTGCCAAGATCTCTTCCATGGGATCTCCAGAAATCATAGATGAAGGAGATGAATGTTTGTCCCACCACTGGCTTCCTGCTCACTCAGGACACCAGTGCTGCCTTTAGTAGCAGCAGGCAATGCTGGGCCCTGGCTCTTTGCTCAGCTATGTTTGATGCTGAGAACTACAGAGAATTCAGAATTAGTATTACCTTTGACAGAGACCTGCTGAGCATTCAACATATTTTACCGATATCTGTGTATCTTGCCCTGTCCATGTGTCTGACCTCAGTAACAATGATGAGTCAGGCTCTCTTGCAGTTGAAACAAACTTGGTCCTGCTTGCTTTCAGATTTTAACAGCCTTTTTAACCTTGGATTTAGGGCGCTCACCTCCATGGATCTAATTGCAGATCTGCTGTAAAGCTACGTACACAGACTCCTTCCCAAACTGTGCTAGGAGGCACTGGCAGCAGGACAGAGTCAGTGTGGATTCCTCGTTTCACTTGGGCCGGGTTCAGGCTGTACACTGCTGCTCTGCAAGCAGATCACCGAATTTGCAAATCGGGACACCCCCCAAACTTTGCTAAACATGGCATGCACACCCACACTTTATTTTCAGTTCTGCCTGGGCTGTACTGGAAGTCATCTAGCATGGCAGCATAGTTTATTCTTCATACTCAGAACCACACAGCTTGCACTTTCACCATGGATGCAATGAGTCAGGGCCACTTTGTTTGGGGATGTTTGTGCATTTAATCTTATCAAATCTCACTCACTGGGATGCTTCCTTATCAAGCTGCCATGTGCTTGAATTGCACCATGACTACTTCTGGCAGCCTTCTTCTTGGACAGATCAAGGGGGAAACAGAATCATGCTCTCTAGAGCACCTTGTAATGCTACAGTGATGTCCTGTAAGATTGTGTCGATGGTTTCCCTCCGGTAGCAGAGGAACAGCCACTGTTGTGCTCTCTAGTGTGTTAGTAGGGGCTGGGATGAGGTAGAGAAAGCATCTGCATTTGACACTCAGCCCACCTTTTAGTGATTCAGTAAACATGGGGACCAATTATTTGAAAAAAAAAATTAAAAAAAAGGTGGTATTGCAGTTTTGGTATTAGCTGAGGACTTGGGAGACTGACTAGTATCCCTTTGATCTGCCTGGCTCTCACCGTTTGTCCAAAAGTATCTTTAGGTGGTTAGCTCTGTTGATTTTGTCACTTATCAGGCCTGGATCTACAGTAGCACTTCGAGGTTATCTGCTCTGCGAGCCTGTGTTTCCTATTCACGAACAAAAATGTTGCTCTACCAGACAAGAAAAGGGAATAAGTATTTGGTCAGAGCTTTTGTATGTTCCCAGCTGCTACGGTAACACATAGTGAGTCTTGAATGTCCCTGTGGACTTCACTAAATGTCCGGATTGATTAGCAGGCTTTCTTTCCCAGCTTCTTTGCTTGTTCAGAGATATTCTCACAACAGCTGTTCTGCGTATCTCCATTAAAGAGAGAACAAAGCCCTGGGGAGTAACACTTGGTGATGTTTCAGAGCAGTCACAGCAGCACAGACTCATTTGCGTCCCATGCTGGGACAAAAGCTGAACCCACACACTCTTTTTTTATGTCCTGCTTGCTTTGGTACTTAGGGAACACACGAGACCTCTCCTGTTGGTGCCCAGCTAAGCAAGAAACATGTCTCTCTGTGTGCAGCTCGAACAGTGTTCATCACACCTGCATCCTCCTGCAGGGAGGCACCTGGCAAGGAAAACCAAGGTATATGTGTATATATTTTGTTCTTAAGTGACTGAATGCTTCAGAGGAAAGGAGAGGAAAACTATGAGTGTTGTATTGTTCCTTAATGTGTAGCATGACATGTGGAAAGGGCAGGTGCGATAGACCTCTTTTAACAACTGTCTACTTGGAGTCACTGACTGTGATGGTGTTTTTTCACACAGACAAGTGCCTAGAGAGTTGCTACACAGGTGATTCATAGGGCTGACTTTTTAGTTTTGCTTTTAACATATAAAATAATAGATTGTTACTAAAGCATTTGGATAACAGGGTGACAGACACTGCAAAACTCTATGTGCAAGCTATTAATAAAGATGTTTAAAAATAAGGTCTTAAATTAATATTTTAACATTTAGTTCAGAGCTTTCATTTTCAGAGGACTTTCCAATAGCATAGAGAACTCAGGACATTTATGCCTGACTCCAGCCAGAGCTGGAGGTGCTAAACACCCGAAAACACCGGACACTCATTCTGTAACTAAATCTAATTACCATTTTGATCAGTGCCCCCCTCCCCCCTTCCTTTTTACTTCCCAGATGCATAGGGCCTGGCTCTCTTCTGGCAGCCTATTAGTGTGTGAGCTTAGACCAAGAACTGATCTTGATCTACAGTCAAATTAGGAGTTTTCAAAGTGTCCCCTTGCTCATTCCACTGCAAACGCATGATGTCTCTTTAAGCCATCTCGTACTGTTGTAGAGCGTTGCTAAGGCCTCTCACAAAAGCAGCCAGTTACTATCTCTGATTTGGCAGCAGTTCAGTGATGGGTGAAGCTATCCACATAACGTAGCACAGTTTTACTGTGAAGTTACAGAGCATTTGGGAAGCCATCTGCTTGCCAAATCTGCATAAATACAAACCCATTATTACAGGGATGTTTAGACAGAAATGTAAAGGGGAGAATTTTCTGTTCAGTAATTCCTGCCCATTTGTGGTTGCACTTACATTTTTGTTAAAAATATGATGTGTATCTAAACATGCTCTAATATCACTGATGCAGCTTCTTTCACAACCTCCAGATAAGATGAATATCAATAGAAAATTAATACCAACCATAAAGTACTAAGAGGACAAGATGAACACAATAATCATTTTCTTCTATCAAATTTCCTTCTGACAGCATGAAAAGGACTCAACAGATTTACCACAAAGCTGACAAGTCAGTGGGACTGTCAGTGGATTCAGCCTACAGAGGAAATGATCATCTCGCAGACACCCTGCCACCTAGACTCCGTAAGGCAGACTGGTTTAATGAATACTTGTCTGTGTCGGAATACCTGGCAGCACACATTTCACTGAGATCTGGCAGGATTATGCAATTATGTTTCTGTCAAGTCAGACCAGGCATGATACAATCTTCATGCTGACTGTGGGAAGATGGATGATACCTAACCCAGCATAAAATCTGCCTGCCTGTAAGATTTTAAAGCCAATTTAAATGAGCAATGAGTGCGCCTGTATTGGGTTCAGCATTTCTCACCAGGTAGCTACACTAGTGGTTGGGTTATTACTATTTTGGTGGTGGTTTTGTTTTGGTTTGGTTTTTTGTCTGATACTAAGCACACTACTGGATAATCTGTCTTCTGGAAGCATGGCCACAGTTCCTGCGGTGGTGGAGTCTGGGTGGGTGGGATGGAATGGAAATAGTAAGATCAAGAAATGCTGAAAACCCCAAAGCTGCTGCTTTGCACCAGATATCTCAGTTTGCTGTCACTACTGCTTTAAATCACAGTGCTGCTTTTAGCAATTCACCGCCTTCCTGCTGAATTTTAGTCACTGGGAGCTCCCTTCTCTTGCTTCTAAAGCTGGTGCTACCCAGAGAGTGGAAATTCACTGGATCACAGCCCTCTGTAGAGCAGAGTTTTATGGCTGTGTCACTATTTGTCAACTGATGGATTGGCTCCGCGTGTCTGAGGACAGCATCAGAAGATGGGATAGCTGGCATAGCAAACACTGACCACCTTGAGAGGGAACAGCTCTTGGAGACAAAATGCGTGCCTATTCCAGGGAGCTAATGACTTTATCTGCATTTTCAAATTGAATTGTATAATTGAATTTGGAGGCTTAGTCTAACTAGTCACTGTGATATCCTGCCCGAAAGCTCTTCAAAGGCCAGGGAAGAAGACTATGTCATGGCAAAACAAGCAGACAGCCCACACTGGAGAAGGAGAGTGTGCCAGGAGGGGCAGGTGTTACCTGAGTGTGACAGATGGCTGTAAGCAAAGGAGAAGGAAGGCAACATGATGGTCAGAAGAAAATGAGGGGAGGAAGGAAGGAGGCAGTGACACATCCCTTTGAGGACACGCAAAGTGAGTGGGAAGCATGGTGGGTAGCTGTTGTGAGCCCCAGGGAGGGATGGTGCAGTGGAGAGAGGAGGGTGCTGAGGGAGAGTATTAAAGATATGAAACAGCTGGGACTGGTTGGAAGAACAGTGATTTGGGTAAGTTTCAATAAAGGTGAGAAGCCGGTGGTAGCAGCAAGGAGAAGACAGAAGGAAAGGTGAAAAACAGGGGATGGGTATTGGATACACATCACTGCAGCTCATCCTAAGCCATCTTTGTAGAAAGCTGCCATATTCCTCTCTGGAAGTGGCTGCCTTCCAAGGGGATATTAAAGAGATTCCTGTAATGTATAACTGTGGGTGTGTTGGGAAGTAGACAGAAGTCCTTCAGGATGAAAAGATTTCTATGAGGTTACATGTCATAATTTCTAGAGCAGGCCTAGCAGGCTGATCACTTCTGCCTTTGCCTATACTCACAGAAATAATCTGTCCCAGAGTTGGTGATTCACAGCACTAGGAGCTACATCCTCCAGCCAGTGCTCTGCATTTCTTCCCCCTCAGTACCAAAAACTAATGGAAACATTACATACTTTTTGGAGACTTGAAGGTTTCCAAAGCAAAGGCAAAAGGACTTAACAGAGCACAGCAAATCTGCGTGTGTTCTCAGCTAGTAAAGATGGGCTGGAGTCAAATTTCTAATGCTAACATTTACATTAACCAGTACCTGGAGTGGCAGAGTGTGGCCTTTTGCTTTCATGTTGTTTATTACAAGGGTTTCAGGGTTGGGAAGAGACACTGAGTCTGGCAGGGCTCTTGCTTTATGTCAACGGAAAAAGAGCAAAACCTCACTAGACATGTTCAAGTTGGGTGGAGTAAAACTGATGAGAGCATTGTCAAGAGGAAAGTTTCCTTACGACAGCCTGTTTAGCTTCTACATGCACACAGCAGAACTTGTCCCCTCTACCCTTTATATATTTATACATTCATCATTTGTCACAGATGGACTGAATGTTTCCTGGTACTCGGGCCAATCCTCAAACAGTTCCCAGCCAGATTTTGAGACCTCAGAAAGCATCTGAATATAGGCCAAGTTTTCCAGAGGGGTCAGTGCAGAGCAGTGCTGATGCATAGCTGGAATTCCAAGGAAGTTTTTTTTACTATACTATCCAAACACTAACTCAATTCTCCCAGTACAAATAGTTTAAACTTGGGGAGAAATCATGTTTGAAAACCTGGCCTGACATGGCCATCAGTAACTGATAGCTATTATCACTCACCAGGCAACACAGTCCTCCATTGTTACTCATGATGCTGAAAGAACATGTGATGGGCATAAATAATGCAAATTGGTAAGGTACTGATGGGCAAGACTATCTTTCCTTGATGAAACAGATACTTAAGATATTTCTGGAGTGCACAGTGAACAACAGAATGGACAGATTGAACAGTTGACCTAAAAATCAGACTTGCTAGAGCAACTGTTCAAAATCAGACAAATAAAGTACTTGTCATATGTTAACAGGAGTAAAAAAAAAAAGCACAGACCTTTCTATCCATGTAACTACTTAATCTCAGTTCTTTTGCATTATTTTTTTCTCTTCTAGTTCTGGAAATGCAAAACATAACTGTATTTCCAACCCAAATAATGAACACAGCATCTCCTCCCTCTCCTGACTCTGAACAAAATCACGGTTTGGTCTTCCCAAAGCCCAAATATAATCTTGAGTTTTTGTTTGCATCCCGCTTTCAGGTGAAAAGTTAGGCTTTTGGCTTTGCATATTTCTACAAATAAAAAGGGCCAGAACTGTGCAGATTTTGTGCTCATTTTTGCATTGCTCTTGGAGGAAGTTGTCGCAGAAGTGCAGAACTGTGTGACTGTAGGAACTGAGCCTTTCAGTGGAACAGTATGCGTTTGCGAGACTGTGATAAAATCAGGCAAGTTGGCAGAGCAGCTACTGCACTGCAGTAATGGAGGTGAACTTAGAAGTCAAAACTAACCAGTGCGTTTTCACCCTCCCAGGCAGAGTGAAACACAAAATATAAGCAAACATCATCAGTAGGGAGTATTACAGCAAATATTTGAAATGCCTCCCTTTAAGAAGCTTTCAGTGTGGATGCTTTCAGCTGTATATCATGCTGTTGCTAGCACACATGACAAAACTCTTTGGAAAAAATATTTTCTTGTTGCCATTGTACCCTAAACGACGTTGCGTGAAGTGGGAGAACATAAATTCCCTTGGTGTTTGCCTTCCCCTTCCAAGCACGGCTATTTGAGACACAGTCAGACTGAGAACTCCGTGCTGCCTAAGACTGTTGTCCACTAGTGATTTTCTTCTCACTGTCTGGCTGGTGAGTGACTAAATATCCCTGGTGCTGAAGCTGCTGGTCATCAGGAATTCTTCCTTCCCGGGAAAGACAGCAAGACTAGCGTGTGATTTTTTTTTTTTTTTTCTTGGCTATGGGAAGCCTGGGCTGCACTGTAGCCAGAAGAATGGAACTGGGTGGAAGGCTGGAAAAAGGCTGCAATAGCGCGTACTGGAAAGAAAGCAGATGGGGAATGACGCTGCCAGTCCTTAGCTCCTCGTTACGACCTTGGGCTCACCGCTGACATGGGAAAGGGAGGAGATGACATATATAGACTGAAGATGAAGTGTTCAGGATATATGCAGGAAGCACTACCCTGAAACAGGGATCAAATACAGCTCGGCAGACCTGGATCAGCTTAGCTCTGGGCATGTGCAGGTCGAGACTGATGGTTAGCGGAGTGTGTAGGGCTCAGCTCCCCAGAGATGGCCCTGCTACTGCAGCGCATGAGTTGCTGTTACCAGGTGGCTCAATTAGCATGGTAGACTGCTCAAGATAGTGAATTATGAGGAAGTCCTAACTCCTGCCCTGGCCCTGCTGTACTGCATGACCTGACCTGTGGTGCTCTCGTTTCTCCTCATTTATTTCAGTACAGTCATCCCTTTCTCATCTTCCCTCCTGGCAGGATGGCCTGGGCCCATTATGTGACACCAGAACAGTGTTTTGCAAACGGATAGCATCCATATTATTATCAAATTGTCAAAGTAGCCAAAACTGTGCTGTTTTGGTACAAATACTTCCACTATGAGCATCTCTGCAGCCTGCTGATGCCTTATGCTCAGCTGGAAACAATAAAAGAAAGGAGGAGGGCACAGAGTGAGGGACAAGGCAATGCAATGAATAGTTCTTTACATGCGGACATAGATCCATGCCTCAGTATGTGAAAAAAATGAGAAGAGAAAAGCTGTTTTCCAGGCAAGGATTACACAGAAGCAGTGAAGGGCAGGATACTTTGGGCCATGATATCCTGGGAACACTTCCCACCAGGCCTGTACATGAAAACTGTACATCCTAGGGGGTCTGGCTACCACACCAGTGACACCATATGTCCCACCACAAAGAAGTGCACGAGTCGCAGGAACTCAGTAGGACAAATCACTGCAGGCAGCTGCTTGGCCACACTTTTTACCAGAGCCTGAGAGCAGCAGCAGCAGCTGTGTCAGTGCTGGTGATCTTGTTTCATGCCGAGAGGATGTGGACTTTAGCTATGACAGACTGGATCACCCTCAACTGCTTGACAGGCCTAAACCTGCAGGTCTGTTACTGGGAAACTTCATGGGCCACTCTGTAGGGAGGAGGGGGTTTTTATGACCATGTGGTGATGTCCTGAAAGAGAACAAGCGCAGAGGTCTGTTTCTCAGGATGACACAGCATCCCTTGCAGGAAAGCATGCTACCCTTTTGCAAAGTGCTGCTTCTGGCCACACAAAGCTGACTGCTGCTAACACTGGCGTGCTGGTGTTTCTGCACGCTGTCTGTCCATCAGAGAAGAGACTGTATTATCTGTCATGTTAGTCTTTCCAACAGCAATGAGGCAGTTGATTTAATTCAGAGTTGAGTTCAGACAAATTAGAAGCTTCAGAACCTGATCTTGATCCCTGAATCATTCTTCTAAACCCAGTTTCCTTGCTTCTGCTCCTTGAAAGATGGATGTGATAACAGCAACAGCTACTGCCTTGAAATACAGAGATATAAGGTGGCCCCCACAGATTGCCAAACTTTGATACCAGGGTATTCAGCTAAGCTGGCACTGTATAGATTAGCTAATGTTCTTGGCATCTAATAGGAAAGGAGACAGATTTGTGACATTTCCAGTGAGAGGAATTTCCTATTTTTAGAAATGCTGCTGGTTCTCATGGGATGGACAAGTTGGGAAAGCCTGCCACATCTTTTGCATCTTTACTTTTCCCCTCAAATTTCTGACAGAAAGCTGCTTTACTGTCTACTCCCTTCCTTGATCTTACATTACAGGTACCCTGGTCTGAGGGTCTTAAAACCTAATACTAGTAAACAATGTGGGTAAAAAGAGCTCCCGTGTTCCCAGCAGTTAGAAAACTTCAAGTGCCTATTGGGGAATCGCTGTAAGTCTCCCTCAGGTCTTGCTTTATTCCCAAGTGAAATTTGAGCAGGCTGGGAAGGCTTAGAAGAGCAGAAGCATTTTGTTGTCCCAGCAGTTTTTAGTACTGTCTTGTTTTCTGCCTAGAAACCACATTATTGCTCTGTCTGTCTCCAAAACCAAATTGCTAATGAGGGCAGCTGCCTCGTAAGCTTGGTGGCAAAGGCGGCAGCCTCACAATTTTTTCCTATTTCTCTTCAATGGGAGCTGGGAGGTGAGCATTCCCTTTCAAACACCAGCTTCCTTGAGATAAGCTCAAGCCAAGGCCTGGCAACAGCCCTTCCTAAACATAAGCACCTCAGCACTCTTTTGACTCTTTCTGCTCCCTGGGCTGGATCCCCTGCAGACAGAAATCACTGGAGTTCTGCCAGCTTCAACAAAACTATGTTGATCTAAACCAGATAAGGATCTTGTCCTGTAGCTATTGAAAGGCCATCTGACGTGGCCCACATAAGCAGTTTCAGGCCTGGATATAAATGTAGTGAGATCCCACCTGCTCTGTACTTTTAACTGTTGTGATTAAATCAGTTGATAGCCAGGTTAGGACAACCCTCTTGTCTGGTTGGAGTGTAGCAGCGCAAATCCCTGGGATGGTAAGATGAGCAGGAGATTGCGGTGCTCCACCTAGAGTTCTCACCTTTTGGCAAAAGGGTAAGGTGACGACATGCTGTGGTCGCAGGGTCAACGCACAAGCGCTAAATTGCATTAACGGCAGAAAAGAGAACTTGTTGCGGCCTTTCAGTGCTTACAAGAGGCCTACAAGAATGACGGACAGACTTCTAGCAGCGGCTGCTGCAATAGGACAAGGGTAAAGGTTTTAAACTAAAGGAGGGGAGATTCAGACTAGACATGAAGAAATTTTTACAATGAGCATGGTGAAATACTGACCCAGGTTTCCCAGAGAGGTGGCAGATGCCCCATCCCTGGAGACATTCAAGGCCAGGCTGGATGGGGCTCTGAACAACCTGATCTGGTTGAATATGTCCTTGTTCATCGCAGGGTGGTTGGATTAGATGACCTTTGAAGGTCCCTTCCAACCCAAACTGTTCTACGATTCTGTAGAACTTGCCCCATGTGCTGAGACAGGTTTCCAGTTGTACAAACAGGTATAGCATGCAAAAGCTTAGAGAACTGGGACTCCCCTTCAGCCTTCTCTGCTCATGAGGAACATTCCCTCAGTTGTTCCCAGATGTTTGCAGAGGCATCACTGGCTCGGGTCAAAGTGCACCAGTGTCTTTCCCAACAGTGTACAGCTGTGCATCAGTGTGTTCTGGCATTACTGGTGTTTACTAGAGTAGCTGCAGGAATAGGACACCAAGGCCCACTGGGAGGCTGACAGTGAAATTTTGCAAAAGAAGGCGCAAGAAGTGCCAGCACATTTTGCAGGAAGGATATTTTTAGTACTGGAAATAGTTGGAAAATAGAAAAATCTTGTAATAAAATGTCAGGACTTGAATTGGTGAGGCGATTTGAGAAAGGGGCTATGGAAGTTTTTTGGGGGGACCTGAAATGGGTCCATTTTGATTTGCATGCCTTCTTTTTTTTAAGCATATTTCCTGCTAAGCAAGTTTTCTTCACAGTCATAGTTCCACAAAAGAACTGGTTGCTTTCAGTGGCATTTTTTGACTGAAAAAGTGTTTACATGATGTAATATCAATTTTTGTTTATCTCCACTTTTACATACTTTCTGCTGAAGGAAGGAATGCTTGCACAGCATGTTTTTCAACATTCTGATGAAGGCTTGTGAGTCTTGCTACCTTCCATATACTGCCCGGAAGGAATTTATGATCCCCTAGCAGTGCAGAGACCCACGTTGGAAAAACTTAATGTGAGTTTTCAACTAACTTTAGCTGTCCATTAAATCTTTATTGACACTTCTTCAGCTGAGGTCCCTGTGGTGGAAGACCCCAGTAAAACAATCAAGACCTGGTTCTGTGCAAGGTGGTTCCTCAAAATAGAAAAGGAAGTTTCCAAGAACGATTTCAATGCAAAGGAGTGTTATAAAAGTGGGAAATCTGATGGGACTGAACACCTGAATATAGGAAATATCTCAACGTTTTGGGTATAGCCTGTGCTCCTGAAACTTAATTGTGCATTGTTAAGAGGCAGTGTGAATGAGAACTGACCTTCTCAAACCTGAATGCTGTGATTACTACTCTTGGCTTTCTTCCAATGAAATGATGCGTAGCTACCAGCTTTGTCTAAGGAACCTCCGGGTAATGTGAGCTATGCCACCACTACCTTCTGGAGTAAGAAAGTGACCACGGACATTAGGTTTCATGCATCAAGATTTTGCCCAAATCAGAGGGTCAGCCTGAGACACTCAGAAATTCACTGACAGACTCTGTGCTCTTAATCAGATCCACCTAAGTGTCCCCAGGATTTCCAGATTCCCCACTGTAATGAGGAACCCGGGTGCCAACGGCTCTTAAGCTCAGTCTAGTTCTGTGCTGTATTTAAGAAGCCTGGGCAGTGCCAGAAACCTGCTAGGTCAACTGGAAAGAAACCAGGTTGATTGCCATGGGAGCCTTACCCATGGCTCGTCAATAAGTCACTGAAAGGAGTGTTTCTGCAAAGCACATAGGTATCGACTCTTTGTGATGGAAATCTGTTCTGCTGGGAAATACTGGACTTTGACACAGGTACTGCTGACCTTGTCAGCAACCTTCCCTGAGAGCATTTAAATTATCTACAACAGATTGCAAATTGAGTCTAAAGGGACATAGATAAAGTCACGCTGTATCTCTGAGAGGCTCCTAGTAGTGTTTGTGCCTACAGCTGGCACAGCTTGAGGTGAAACTCACATAGAATCTTCATTACTGCCATTTGGACGAGAACTGAACTTGGGACTTACCTCTGCTAATTCTCTGCTTTTCTCCAGAAAGGATTCCTGGCGTGTCAATGACGCTGATGCTCTCTAACACAGGATTAGGTAGCTGGGCACATACAAACCTGTGTGAAAATAAGGGTGTTTAAAATAAAAGCAAAAGATATTTATGATGTGCTGAACATCACAGGCAGCATGAGACAAGCCAGACTCTGATCTGGCTTACAAGACTTCAGATAGACCTTGGAGTTACTCTTGATTTAAAGAAATGAGAAACAAGCCAGAACTGAGCACTTTCTCTGGCTATTTTGCCGATTCTGGCACATGGGTGTCAGTCACGACCTACAGAAGGTTTTTTATGTGGCCCCCAAAATGTGAATTATTAACGAAAATGTGGAAATGCAAACGATTTCATTTGCTGTTTAGATTTTAGCAAGAAGTGGTATTTGTTTTTCTTCACTTGACCGTTCCCTGCAGGGTTCTGAACTCAAGTGAACTGAAAGAACTTATTTAAAAAAAAAAAAAAATCAGCAACGTTGTAAGATTTTTGTTCTCTTTTAAATTTGGTCTTAACCAACAGAAAGTGTGGTATTCTTCCACCATGGAAATTCTAAAACACAGGCAGCACGAGATCTCAAGAAGTTGCTTAGTCTTATCCTCCTGCCTCAAGGCAGGATCAATCAGATATTTGTCTAAAGTGTTCTTCAAATCCACAAAACTGCAGACTCACCAACCTTTGCTGGGAGTCTACTCCATTAATTAATTATGCTTACAGCAAAACCTCTTTTTCTTAATGTCTAATCTAAATCCCCCACGCTACAATGCCTTTCAGTCTCAAACACAGTAGCCATGAAAAATGATTTATTTTTCCTCTCTTGTTGCAATGTATGCTATTGTCACCCTGTCTCTTCAGTCTTTTCCCTAAATAAAAAAGTTCAGGCTTTTTTTCCCTATCTGTTTTAATTCTCTCTGGCTGCCTTTCCAGTTCATTTCTAAATCCCTGAAGACCCTTGGAGCTTTCCTTTAGGTCCTCTCAAACTGCTCCACATATTTCTTCAGGCATGATGCCCCAAGTTGATGTGATACTCCAGCTGTGACCTTGCCAGTGGTGAACAGACTGGCTGCATTGCTCCTTATCTCTTACATATGACAGTCCTGTTTATGTATCTCAGTAAGATGTTTGCTTTTTCCAGAGCAGTTTGACACTGTTGACTTGCATTCAGTTTGCAATTCATCCCTCCCCTCTCTGCAGTTCCATTTCTATGTAATTGCTCTTCAGCTGGTTGTTCCCCATCTTTTATCTGTGCAAATAACTGCCTAAGAAGAGTATCTTGTGCCTGTTTTTAGTGGGTTGCAGCAAAAATCTGTCCACATATGTGACTCCCAGGAGTGTTTCACAGTCTTTTTGTGATGGCATTCCAAGCAGCTATAAATATGTGTGTGTATATGTAAATGTGCATATTAATAGGGTAGTGTAACATCCAGGCATAAAAAACATGTTATTGTGGGAGGAAGCAGAACCACATAAAGCATAGGGGTTGGCAAAAGGGTCACCACCAGATGCAGTCAAGGTAGACAGGGCCCTGCAGCGCTCTGACGAGTGGCTGGTTCCGATGAAGTCTCTGCAGCTATGAATTCCTCCAGGATATGCTAAAACATCATCCCAATTTTTCTACTTTTATGAATCCAAGAAGATTCTGACAAAAGTGAATGAATCCTCATGAGTTAGATAAGTGTCTTCTCTCCTGAGCTGTCAGCTATTTCAGACCACATATTGCAGCCTTTCTCCCACATCCACAGCTTAGCAGGTGGCAACAGGGAGCAGTTCTGAATGTGTAACATGCCATGTAGAAACAGGAGCCTGGCTTGAGAAGTAAGTTGAGTGCCAGTCACAGGAACAGAGAACAAAAGGCTCAGGAGGTCATGTTATTCCCCTGTCCTGCCAGCCCAGTTTTGCTCTCCATTGTTATATCCCTGAGCATTCCTTGTGGTCCAATATTAAATGGCTCAGGCAAGGGGATTTTCCACCCATTTCTCTAGGGAAAGTGCTCCATGGGAGACTTCAGATATAAGGTCAGAGGCCAGCGTGAACAAGTACATTCTGGCTCTGTTGGCAAGGTTGTTAAGGCTGCTGCCTTCCTGTCATCCCATCAGAACTGCAGGACCTCAGGGAGCATGACCTAATTCTGTCTGCGGCCATATGAAGGGAAGAACGTGGTGCCAAACCAGATTTTCACTGCCTATACAGGCAGAGCATGAGGGTGAAGTGGAAACGTCTTATCCATGATGTCTCCTGCTGTTGACAGTGCAAAAGCAGGACTGACTCCACCCTGGCTTCCCAAGACTGAATTTGGGGGTGTGAGGAATCTTGCAACCAAGCCAATGTGATATGAAAGTAATGGCTGAGATTCCTGATTTTGCTCCAGGCCTTTGGTGCCAAACAAGTCCTCTTGATAATGAGATGCAACCTGCAATCTCTCTGGGATCCCTTCAGAGCTGGGATACTGCCAGCAGAGTTGGAGTGAGCAGAACAATCCCCTCTCTCAATACCCAGTAACCACCTGGGGCAAGGAGAGGCAGACAAGAGCCAGGGTCAGAACATGGTGCTGCAGAGCTGCTCTCCTCCTTTCAGCACCAGGCAGCTTGTCAGCCCTATCTCTGCCCTCAGCCAGGAAGGTATGGACAGGTGCTTCATCTTCAGGGAATGAAGGGAGGGAGGACACAGGCTCTGAGAAGCATGATTAGCTGCTGTCTTCCAGCCAAATCCTGACTGTACCACTCTTCCCTTGCTTCCTGGAAGGCAGCAGACCCCAGTCACTACCAGGAAGAGAGTACCAGCTGAGGCTGGATGCTCATTCCTTCTGCTCCTCCACTTAGCTCCCCAGGAGCAGCAGGCTCGGCACCCCACAGGACACAGTGCGGGCTGCCACCATCATGGTCTGTGTGAATGCTACTGCCTTGGTGGTGCTCTGTTCCTTTACACTGGTGCCCACAGACAACCACTACCTTAACCACGCAAGGTTAAAGCGGTCTTGCCCATGGTCACTCTCTTATCGCAGCTTAGAGGGGTGGCTCCAGGAGATTACCTCCCTTCTCAAAATTTTCCTGCTCACAGTGTCCTAGCTGAGGTCAGTGTCGTAGCAAATACATAGAAACAGCAAGATATGTGTAAGGCAGAGACAGCTCTGCGTTGTCTCTTGCCAAGAAGCCAGGCCCACAACAGAAGTGTGGGTGGCTCGATCCAGTCCAGTGGGTGCACTCCAACTTACATCTGCTAAATTTCTGACCCTCTGAGTCAATTCTTGCATGCGCTTAGCTTCCTCATTAGCTGGATATTACCATCTGCATTTTCAGCACTGTGATGCTCACACTGCTGAGCCAGTCCCCGTTAGCCAGTTTAGAAATCATTACCCTCTTCCTATCTGTCAGCAGAAAAGGCGTCACTTAGCTGCTGTGGCTACTCCCTGCATTGCTAGCAGGACTGTGCTGCTGCGGCTGCTGAATCACTGCTGTGCCACTCTGCCCTGCTGTCCTCACACAGGCACATGCTTGACTCCTTCCTCACAGGAGAAGGAAGAGTAGCAGGAGAGTAACGAAAGCACAGCATGATACAGTGAACTAGGCTAATGGGCACAGAGATCCCTTGCTGCGTTAGAAGCAAATTGCATTCAGGACACATGAATCACTTCAATGCAGGAGTGTTTGCTTTTTTGCCCTCCACACTTGGCCTCCTTACTCCTGATGTTGCTTCTCCTCTGAGGTGAACTTTCTGCCAGCTGTGGCTGTTCCTGGTTATCAGCAGGGCTGTTCTGAATGATGTTCTCTTCATCTGCTATCTCTGCATTCCACACAGGAGGACTGTTATTTTCTGAGAGCAAACCACAGTCCTCCCCTGGTGGTAGGGAGTGGCCCATCACCTGACCTAACTGTTGGCCAGGTCCAGATGTTCTGGGCCCTATAAAATACTGAAAACCTCTCCATGTCCCTCCTGTACAAGACCTCATTGATGTATCTGAATGACGAGCCTGCGTAGTAACCAGATATTGCTTCCAGCATCACCCTGAGAGACTGTGCGTTTCTCCGCACAGTAGCGACTCCAGCTAGGTCTCTCTTCTCTCACCAAGCTTCTCCCCCACACTTCTCTGCAGGTCCCTTCCCTGTCTCAACACAGCCTGATGCTGCCCTCTCTGAATAGACACCCTCTAAGCTCAGAAGTTAGGAAGGGAACCAAATCCCGGCTTTCCCGGTTGTTTGGCTGAGCAGCTGCCATCTTTGCAACATCTCTCACACTGTGTTAGCAGGGAAGGTGCTGATGATGGGTGTAGTCAGTTTGTTCCCATCTGCCTGCTGCAGCACAGTCTGTGCTCATCTAGGATATGGGTGTGTGCTGCTGGCTTCCTGCAAGGCCTAAATCCAAAACTCAGTATGGTTGGGCTAGGTCTAGGGGATGGAAAGGTCACATTCCTCATATCACAGAGCCACTGCCTAAACCCCCGCTTGGTTTTTTAATGGGAAAGATACAGCCAGCATCAGTTTGCACCTGGGGTTTTACATATAAGGCATCAGAATGGAGAGAGCCTGGTTTTGTTATAAGGGGGGCATTGAAGCAAGATTCAAAAATGCAAGAAAACAGAAACATGCATATTATGCCAGTTCCACTTCTCTATGGGCTTCAATGGCTACGTCTGATTAGACTATTTAGTTTCAGGCAACTGAAGTGATGGCAGAACGGAAAAACCTAGGAATATAAGAGCAAGGGATAGCGAAGTGTAATTAAGAGATTTACCTCTAGACTCCTACAAGATGAGCCTGACAGGCTGTGCTGTGATTTTTGTTTATTCAAGTAAAATGAAGGTTTGTCTCACTTGAATTTGTTGATCTGCCTCTCAGTGAGTGACTTACATGCACCTGGTAGGACTGGAAAGTCTTTGCATCAGCCATATGGATGGTGAAAGAAAGAATAGTGTAATGCCTTATCCTTTTAAATTGCTAAGCTGTGCTGTTTATTGGGTTCTGTCTTTATTCTACAGAGTGATTAAGTTCTTGAGTACTGACCTGTTCAAAAAGGCATTGCCAAAGGCGTTGAGTTTCCTGAACGGTTTTTTGGGATCCACCACCAATGCATTTCCAGGAACGATTCCTTCCACATCTCCTTGCATAACTGCTATAAAGGAGTCAGTTGTAGGCTCTGGTCCAATCCTCATCCCTGGGAAATCCTGCTCCAGCAGGTACCTGCAGGCAAAAAAACAGGGTGTGGGCATGAGACATGAGCTGCGTAAGTCTTACATGACTTGTACTGAAGATTGCAATGTAATTATGAAGCTCAAGAGTATGGATCCCTCTGAGACTATTTTTAGCACTGTCACCAAATCACTTGATAAATGTCATGGCAGCTTTTCT
Organism: Pampusana beccarii; assembly: GCA_013399365.1. Classification (NCBI taxonomy): domain Eukaryota; kingdom Metazoa; phylum Chordata; class Aves; order Columbiformes; family Columbidae; genus Pampusana; species Pampusana beccarii. The sequence goes on from VWYH01001940.1 coordinate 1,291,807, forward strand.
ACTCAAGATCTCCACACTTAAAGACTTCTTATGTCAGGTGGATTAAGAAATTGAGAAGATTACAGCTGCTGGGAAGAGATTCACATCATGTTTGATCATTTTTTGCATTTAATCCTCCAGACATTTGGAATAGATTTAGCATAGCAAAGCAAAAAACACCAGTTCACTGCAACCACAGAGTTAACCCTAAAACCTTACTGGTCTTTGGTGCCAACATCAATTACTTCACTGCTGCTCATTTCAGCAGACTCATCCAACTAATGTGCTTAGCCTCCAGTTCAAATCAGTCGCTCAAATACCAACTTCTCCTGTACTTGACTGTTGAAGTCTCAAGTCTCCCTTCCTGTATGCTTCTGCAACACAGCTACACATCTGCAATACAAACTGCTCAAGTATAGTAAGCATACGTGGGTGGCAGAGTGTATCCCAATATTTGTTATCAAGCTAAACAGCACACAAGCATAGCAACCCTTACTATTTCCTAAGCCTCTGTCAGCCTCTCTGAAGCTACAGTTTGGCAAACTTCACAGAAAGATAGTCACCTATGGGGCTGTAGGCCTTTGAATAGGACTCTGGAAGCAGATCCTGACCTACCCTGCCAAATTCAGGCTGGGTCAGTGGTGTACATGGGACAGGTCCCCTTGGCTCATTAAAGCATCAAATGCCATCACTGAGGTCAGGCCTGTGTTTGTGTGGGCATGCAAAAAACATTCTACCTGCTGGTCCTACACTGAAAACTAAGACCATTGTCTCCATGTGGCTTGCAAAAGAGAGCTAGAATGGGTCTAGAATTCAGTATGAAATGGTGTTGGGCCATCTGACCTGGTGAAAAGCACTGGATTGTTACATGAGGAACATACAGTTATCAGGTTATGAAAGTTAGTATAATACTGTGTTGCTTGTTGCCAATAGGTAGGTAGCATTCCTCTTCTGTTGCTTTGACCTAATCTTCAGTAGGCAGAAAGATAAATACAAAATTGCTGTGATGTTAAAAGTAGATTCAGGGGATGGGGAAAAAGACATGGAAGAAAGGCTGAAGATTTTTCATTACTGAGACCAGTGTGTTTAACAACAAGCATTGGTTCACTCAGCTGAGTCTTATCAGAGAGGCTAAGCTCCTATGTGAGGGACTAAAGGACCACTGGCATGAAGGCTTTTGATAACTTTTTGGGGGTTCTTGCTTTCACCATCATTTTAACAGAGGTAATCACCATCCAGTGTGGTTGTACTAGTTCAGCAGGGCTGTTTATTGACACCATGTCAGCAAATGCATCTTCATTTCCCAATGGGCAAGGCCAAATCAATCAGATCAAGATGTAAAACGAGAAAGGGCAGGGCCAGGATATACCGCAAATCACAGCTATTTCTCTGGTTTGGTACACATTAATGATGAGAATGGCTGCAACAAGAACAACTCCAGCAATTATATCCATAATTCCCTTAGAAGCTGACTACCTCCTTTATTGGTATTTTAACATGTATTTTCCTGTAACTTCCAATCCCAAGTGATTCCTAAGCCCTCTGCTCACCAGGATGGACTTCTCTTAATGGGAGCAACTCCAAGATGAAGCAGCAGCTGTTAACAGTTCCCAAAAAAGCTGAAATAATCCAGGAAGGATTCCAAGAAGGGAAGAGCCCTCTGACCTATACTAGGATGGATATATGCCCTATCTACCTAAAGCCTACGCAGGGGTTCCTTGAATTTTCCTATAAAAGTGGGTCATTACTTAACCAAAGCAGACCACAGCTGATGCTGGTGCGTGCCACCTCCCTGGCCAGTGATCACCATACACCTTCCTGGCAGCTACAGTAACTTCTCTCTAGCTTGGAGGAACCATTTTTTCTCCCACCAAAGGCTCTCTAGGCTATCGTATGTTCTTGGCTCCAATTCCTGGAAAGCTCTTTACACTGAAACAACCATTTGCTAGGTTAGAGGCCACTCAGCCAGACTCTGAATTCCAAGTTCAAGCCTCCTGGGCAGCAATTCGAAAATGTTAGCCCCTGATGGACACTGCTGCAATGCTTGTCACTGCTATTAACTTTCCTCTGCTCCTGCTTTCTACTTTGCTTTTGGTCTGACATAGTATATTTAAGAGTGATATGCAGATAGGCATTAATGGAATTTATAGAAAAAAATATCCAAGTTCTCCCTTTGCAAATACTAGAGAGAAAAGAAACTGGTAGTGATAACAATTGTCAAATGCAACAAGTGAAGTGCTTTTGATAAACACCCCTTCCTCCCAATGCCAGGTGGCAGCCTTGCCAGAACAATAACCTGTTTGTTTTTTACCAGTTTGAGATGCAGATGTAATATGATAGCTTTTGGGCAACAGGAAAAAAAAGAAGCCTGCGGGTTTTGTTTGTCATTTATAGACGAAGCTTCCGAGAAAGTCTACGCAACAGTCCTGCGTATAACAGCAACACTACTCCTCCAGTCAGGCTGCTTGAAATAATTTTCACAGCTCCACTCAGCCAATGTTTCAAAGCATTTCTGTGTTTATTTCCTGCATAAGACTTAAAAAAACAAAATATCCCAACAAAAAGCACTCTCATACAGAAGTAGCTACAAGCCAGTGTTGATTGACTTAATGTGCAACAAGTGGTATAAAATCAGAGAGATGAAAATTTGCACTGCCTAGCATCAGAGCATCTATTTTAAGGAAGGCTGCTCTGAGAGATTCGGATATGTAGTGCAGCAGGGTGTCTGCAGCACAAGAATCCCATTGTACACAGGACAAACACAAGGGGATTTATTGACACTGTCTGATGAGGAAGGCACTTCTGCTAGGCAGTGACACAGGCTGCCTCTGCTAACAGAAGCAAACTAGAGAACACATGCAATTGTGACATTTGTGAGGATTTCTGGGAGAGAAGAGCAAACGATAGCTGTGGAAAACACCAACTGACAGCAAGCAACTTCCCCTGCCAGCATAGCATGCCTTATTCTGAGCTGCTGAATGCCTTCAAGAGCCTGGGGGAGTGACCTCCAGCCAGGCTGGGGACACCTGCAGAGAGTGCCAGGCAAGAGGTGAATGGTTTTTTACAGCAAATCATCTTTTCTGAGAAGTGTCTGGAGTTGGTACGTGCCCAGGAACATCATGCTATTTGCTCTATTTCAGGCCTGTGCCCCATCCTGGTGAGGGGAGAGGTGAGGGACAGGGCAGGAAAGCTGCATTAATGCCAACCTGGCTTGGGGTAGCTTTTCCCAAGGAGGTTTGGAGCAGCACAGGAGCCAGGCCAGGACATCCCAGGCACTCCAGGCAGGAATGCTGCAGGATGTGGGGGAAGGGGCGGTTCACTGGTGATGAGTCACGCAGGAGCCGGGCAGGATGCTGTGTGTGGCAGCAGAGGTGATGCGGAGAGGGAAAGGGAAGAAGGGCAGAGCTGGAGGAAACTGTGACAACTGCCTGGTGCAGGCAGAGATGAAAGGTTCAGGGCCACACAGGGAGGTCACACCAAAACTTTGCATGTAGCCGGTGATAAACAGTCTGCAGAGGCCAGGACGTGTAAATGATTAGCTGTAGGAGGAAGGGGTGGCTACACCCAAAAAGCAAGCCATGTTGACAGTTAGTGGAGCTCTGGCAGGCTCATTTATTTTATTAGCAGGATGGCTGGACAGAAGCCAGGATTATTTTTAGAAAAGACCACAGAATCTGAGTTAATTAAGCAAGTAATGTTCTGTCCTGCACTCCCACCCTCTTACAGGAAACATAAAAAGCAATAACATTGCAGAGGCAGGCTCCAGTGGCATCCTGCTGAGGCTGTCAGATATTCCCAGGTAGAGGCGTTGCCTTGCCCTCACCGCTTTTCAGACCCTGGCCCTGCAGAAAAAGCCTCAGCCAAATGTAGGCTGAGGAGAGAAATGGAAGTGAGTGAGAACAGAGGATGCAGCAGGGAGCAGGAACAGAAAAACTGCAGTTAGTGACACTACATCTTCCACATAGCAAGGTAAGGCTCAGCTTTCTGGGTCCCTGAAAGCAGGGGAGAGAACAGCCTGGGTCCACTGAAAACAAGCCAGTGCCCTAGTCTCACTTCAGTGGCTTCGACCCACGCAACTCACCTCCCTCCTCCCTGCCTCAGCCTCCAGTCATGTTTCTCACTGCTGACCTTGACTGCCTTCTTTCTGCCATCACTTCCCGAGAAGCAAGAAGCCCCACTGCAAGACACTGCAGCTTAGGTGCTTCAGAGCCTTGCATTTCTTCCTTGTTTCACCCCAGATTCCCCAAGAACAAGATGTTTGGGAGATAAATCCACCTTTGGTAGGTGACTAAGGTCCTTTGTCCTTTATTTTAATGGTGTACTGGGATCCAGGTGAACTGGGACCAAGTTCATTCCACATGAGTGTTTAGTGGTGCTAAGTCATCTCCCTAAGTTGCATGGCAATGCAAGCAGGATGCAATAAGAGTGGAGTGGATACACAGGGATAACACTAATTATCTCGCAACCTGACAAGATTATGGAAGAGATGTTCACAGGCGGTTTCTTGCTTCACTCTAATAGCAAGACATAATGGTTGTTTCCTCTCCTGGTTCCTCCCCCTGTCCCCTTTAACTCCTCCCTGCTCTCAGTTTTAGCTCCCACTTGCCTTCCCACAATAACTCTGGATGCTAATCTGGTGCTTATCCCAGCTCTCTAATGACCAGCACCTGCAAGCTCACCCTGGAAACCTATCACAAGCAACACTCAGTTTCCTGGCACCTCCTGCCTTTGGTTGGGGACATACTGGAGCAACAGACCCTCATATTCCCCCTACTGGAAGAGGCCCTGCAGTTTTCCAAGAGTTCTCAGCTTTCACCTTCTCATCCACTGTTCTACACAGAGAAAACTTTGCCTTCTTGTGCAGCCTTCTCAGGTCCATTTTGCATTTCTGGGAAGCAGAAGTTCCCAGTCTCTTCAGCTTGACCACAGCCTCTGGGTAGGCTCATCCCAGCCCTGTGGGCAGAGAAGTCTGTGACACAAGGACACAGGTATGAATGAAATGCAGGGGACAGAGAGGCTCAGATCAGCTTGTGGACAGGAGAGCAAAGGGGTTGGTGCCATCCAACATGAGTGAAGACTCAATCTGCTGCATTTGCCTGGAACACGCTTTAGGCACTCAAACTTCTTGCAAAAGAGCTCAGGCTTACAGAAAGAGGAGTTTACTGAACAGAAAAGGGCAAAGGCAGGAAGTCTCTGCCAACAACAGCATGCAGGTGAGACTGCATGAAAAGCTGATGCTGGCAATCCAGAGAGCAGCATTAGTAAGAGATGCTCTAGTTACACAGCTAGCAGCCTCAGGAATGGATATTTAGCAACCTCCTTGTGGACAGCTGAAGTTCCACTCTGAGGTGTCAGCAACCCAGAGGACAGAAAAAGCTTTTCAAACACATTTGGTACCAAGTCACCAAACAAAGATCTGGGGTGGAACCAGACAACTATGTTATCCAAGCTAGCCATTCTACGTTTTTTTAGGAGCGACTCACTTTCCAATCCCATGCCAAATACTACGTAAGGTCATCCATGCCCCTTTACCATCTACCTGACCTGCTCACAAGAGAAAAGCCTTTTCATTCAAACTCCGTTTGCCAGGTGCATAATAAGGTAGCAGAAATGCATTCTGTTCTTGGCCCCCGGCTGGGGCATTAAGCAGCAGGAATACTACAGCACACACACAAAAAATAAACTTGCATTTCTCAAGGTCACTCCTGAAGTGGTAGAGCCAATTTTATTCACCTCTCTCTCAACAGCTCCCTCCTCCACCAAGAAATGCTGGTAGAACAAAGGGCTGGCTACTTGTGGCTTACATCCAAATTTACACTGGGGTAATTCCACATATTTCAACACAGCCACACCAGAAAAGGCTGGAATTTAACACTAAGCTTATGAATCACATAGGAAACACAGCACAGCTTCAGCTATGATCCCAAGAGAAAGGCTGCTGCAAGTTGAACTAGCAATGTGGCTGAATAGAGATCCCTGCAACCAAGTCCAGCTGAAAAAGTTTAACCCTCTCTTCGACAGTTTCACATCAAACCTGCTGCTGGCTGCTGCCCTTCCGTTACAGTGACAAACAAACTTGCCTTTCCCAGCATCTCAGCAAAGCAGGGCACAAACAGGTCTTACTTTCGGAACCCTGAAGATAGGCAGGTCTCTCTTGTGCACACACACTTGAGCACGTGTGCTTTTCAAACTAGGCCCTGAGCATTGTTTCTGAGCACAGTACAGATAAAGAAAGACACAAGCAGGAGACACAGACCAATTCAAGCACTCCCTGTAGGTTTCCCTGGCCATAGGTTGCCCTGCTGCCCAAAAGCTGGATGAAGTTGGAAAGAATGGCTGTTAGAGGGGCTACCCTAACCAGAACAGTCACAGGGACACCCTGCGCAAAGCTTCCCACAGCCTTTGCACTTTGAACGGAGAAGAGTGACTCACGTCTCCACGCTTATGCCCTGCCAGCCTCCCCAGCCCTGCCCTGGGCTACTTCTTGCCACGTCGGTGTTCCATGGGACATCTCACACCACCCCGTCTTTGCAAAGGAACCCTCTTACAGTTTGAGTGGTGGTGGCTTTTCAATTGAAGGGTGTTGATGGGCACCAGGGGCAGAGGGGGGGGGGAACTGAAGAGGGATTCAGGCGCAGCACAGGCACCAGAGACCCTTTCTGCCCCACCACAGCCCACAGGCAGGCGGCCGGGTGTTACCTGATGAAGGTGGTCTTCCCAGTGGAATACTGCCCCACCAGGAGCACCATGGGCTTGTTGTCGAAGTCGGCATCCTCCAGGGCCGGCGAGTGGAACTCGTGGAACTTGTAATGCTCTTCCAAGGGGAGCAGCTTGGTTTTATAGAGCTTCTTCAGGCCATCGCTGACCGTCTGAAACACCTCGGGGTCCTTCCTCCGGCGGTCGTCGGTGCCCAACCAGCTGAACATCTTGGGGCCGCCTGACGCCAGCTCCGCAGCGACCACCGGGGCTGGGGCGGCGGGCGAGGAGGCGCCGCTGGGCTGGCTGGCTGGGGGCGCGGGCTACCCCCGCATGCCCCCTCAGGCCGGGCGGGCGGCGGGGACAGGGGGCGGCCTGGCAGGCCTCGCTCCCCTCCGGAGCCCACCCGCGAGGGCCGCCTGCTGTTACGCGACCCGCGGCGGCGGTTGCAGTCAGAAAAACGGTCCCCGCGCGGGGCTAAAGCAGCCGGTTCTCCTCGTAGCCTCGGCTGAGCGGCGCCGATGGACGCCGCCTCCCTTCACGCCGCCGGCAGCCGGCGTGGGCATGCCGCGGAGGCAGGGCGGGATGGGCGGGCGGTGGCGGCGGCAGCGCCCTCCAAGAGCGGCGGGCGGCGTTTAAGGGCGGCCCTGCAGGAAATGGGCCGGCGGCGGAAGTCGGCGGCTCCTGGCAGGCGCCGCCCGTTCTCCCAGGCGGGTGAAGCCGCACAGGGTGGCGCCATGTTGAGGAGGGGCGCGGCGGGAAAACGAGGAGGGGGAAGGGAGGCTGGGCCCGCCCCGCCCCGCGGGACGCTGCGGGCCACAGCGCCCCCTGCGGGCCGCTGCAGGGATTTGTTGTTTGGCCGCCATTTTATTCCCCTTCACTCTAAAATAAACCCCAGCGTGTGCAAATCGGATGGGGGGAGGGTGGGGGGTGGTGTCGGCTGTTTGTGAGCGCTGCCACCCCCAGCTGGGTACCTAACCCCTCCTCCCCAAGCCAATTGCTCGAGTGGGGGCAGTGCCAAACCGCCCTGGCTGCAGCGCTGCTGTCCCTCTCAGGGGCTCACAGACACCAAGCTGGCTGTGCTCACCATTTAAGCAGAAGAGATGTACAGTCATCTGCAATATTGTGCCCAGTTTTGGGCCCCTCAGTTCAAGAAGGACAGGGAACTGCTGGAGAGTCCAGCGTAGGGCAACAAAGATGATGAAGGGAGTGGAGCATCTCCCTTATGAGGAAAGGCTGAGGGAGCTGGGTCTCTTTAGCTTGGAGGAGACTAAGGGGTGACCTGATTAATGTTTATAAATATGTAAAGAGTGAGTGTCAGGAGGATGGAGCCAGGCTCTTCTTGGTGACAACCAATGATAGGACAAGGGGCAATGGGTACAAACTGGAACACAGGAGGTTCCACTGAAATATGAGAAGAAACTTCTCAGTGAGGGTAACAGAGCCCTGGAACAGGCTGCCCAGGGAGGTTGTGGAGTCTCCTTCTCTGCAGACATTCAAAACCCGCCTGGACACCTTCCTGTGTAACCTCATCTGGGTGTTCCTGCTCCGGCGGGGGGATTGGACTGGATGATCTTTCGAGGACCCTTCCAATCCCTAACACTCTGTGATTCTGTGATTCTAAGAAGGAAGTTTGCCTCTGTTTCCACTCCTTTATTCTTCAACAATTAGAGTTTACAGGACAGCGGCTGAACAAAAGCCGTGTGGGTTTTCCAGCCGTGGCCCATAGGTCAGCATGTCCCTCGGGCTGTCTGTCAGCCATGGCGCTGTGCTGTGCTCTCCTCATCATCCCTGAGTGGCTGGGACAGAGCAGCAAACTTTTTCCTAAAATATCCCCAAATGGCTTTTTCACTTGAGTTTCTCCGGCGGGTTGGAGAAATGTGGCAAGAGACTTGTTTTTCACAAGAGAGGACACACACACCCTAAGACACTTGTGGCCCTGTGTGCCTGGACAAGGATCCAGGTCCCTTTCTCTGCACCTGTGGCAGGAGCAGCCATTTTCCTGCCTGTTCCCATTGTGATCCCATGGGTTTGTGCGTCCCGCGGCGCAGCCTGACCTGGGAGGTGCGCACAAGGGCTCCAGGGACCGGTTTTCTTTTTCTGGAAGAAAATAGCAAGCTGACTGTATTTTCTGAATGTCAGGCTCCTCTGCTTTCCTGCCAATGCCTGAAGCTAGTCTGAAAGTGGAATGAATGTTTTGAAAGCTCCTTTGGACTGATTTCCCTCATTTATTTCGTTTTATAAATGGAGACTTTTGGCTTTAACAATTTGATGACTCCTTTCCCATGAAAACTCCTGAAAATGAAAGGCCTCGTAGAAATCAACACTTTTTGGCAAGAATTCCAAATTTTGTAGGGAAAAAAACCACTTTCATCTTCTAGATAGTTTTGCCATTTAAGGGCTGCGCTCCTCCAGTGCCGTTCTGGTATTTCTACAGCTATATTTGGAGTCTCTTTGGTGCTTGCTTGCGATATCCTCCGAGCTGAGTAAAGGGCAGGCCAGGAAGCCTTTGATGGTAAATCTCCCCAGGCCACCTTGATGCCCTTCCTGAGCGCAGTGAATGGGGGAGGAAAGCACGGGTTCTGTTCTGCAAGCCGCGGGAGCTTCACAGCTACAGGTACACAGAAGCACGCTTGTCCCATGTTTACAAGAAGAGGATATGTATTAATAATAAAGTTGCACGAATCATAAATATGTTCATCTGATGGCCAAATGGCCAAAAAAAGAGTTTCCTTCCCTTCTCTGAAGAGAGCCCCTTTCCTTCGGATTCTTTGTCACCAGAGCTGATCGCAACCAAAGCTGGGAGTTTTTATAGAGTTTCTGTAGGTGACTCACAAACGTTGCACAATTTTATTTATTTTTCAGTCTGTTTTCTTAGCCATTTCTTTCTGGAAGGCTGACTTCCTCAAGGACTGTCTTTACCTTGAAGTGCGGAGCTTGTCAAAAACAAACGGAAATAAAATTCGGAAAGGAAGTTTAAGACCATAATTAAGTTTTTCTTTTTGCCAGAGTCCAAACTGAAATTTTTAATCTGTTTTCATTGTTATTCCTTTTCATTTCTTAAACAGGGGTGTGTTAATGGCTGGTTTTCTGTCAGACAATTGGTCTTATGGTGCAATCTTTAGGCATTTTTAAAAACAAAAATTTACATTTTTTAAATTTTGAAAGCGGAAAAAGAACAAAAGTAATTAATTTTTTTTTCCAAATTATTTTTCATTTAAAATGTCACTACTAGAAGAAGGGCTCTTTTTCTTGAAAGTTTCTGAGTCGTTCAAATGCAAAACCTCTCTCAAATGCCCTGCACAGAAACTACTCTGCTGCAGTACTCAGGACATACCTGTATCTGATACGGATGGTGTCTGCTACTGTGCTCTGCTATAGAATTTGTCTTTTTCTCTCAAGCCACGATGGATTAAACTTTCAGCTCTGTAGTTTCTCAGTCATGTCCCTGCTGTTGGTAACATGGCTGGCAGTCACTTCTCTGGATGTTTGCCTTGACAGGAGAGAGAGACTTTGCTGGAGAAGATCCACTTCTGCTTTGCTGGAAGTGAACAGGGCTGCATGAAGTCACATAGTATTTGCATTCAAAACCAAACCTATTTTTGAGGGGCGAAACACAACATTGTATAACTGAAACTCGTTTCACGTGAAATCAAGTGATGGTGACGTGTGTATTTGCTTATCTCCTGCCTTAGGTCGGACAGGTTTACTTCCTACGAAAGATTATCTGAGGATGGGGACATTAGCAAATCACCAGGTTTGAAAAAAGGTGGTGACTCAGTTGGTACCATAACACTTTGACAGTGTGAAGAAGCCTGTGGGAGCAGTGTTGTTCGGTAGAATTCACTTCCTGCCCGTGCAGTTACTGTCGCTGTTTGTTCATTACCCAGTAAGTAACCCAAATAGTGTCAAAAGTTCAGGTAGTGATGGGTTCAACAGGGAATAGCCAGGTTTGTGGGAAAGGGATGGGGAGAGGGGAAGGTGCAGCAGGCCCCCAGAATTAAATCAAATACACTAATTTGATACATAAGGGAAGGAGAGTTTCCTCTGGTTCAGCTATGTCAAGCTTCTTGACCTCCTTCTGTTGCCAAGCGGCCTAGGAAGAACATGATCTCCACCATAGTCTTATCTCTTTCCTCACTCATTGCTTTGCCTTTACAACTCTGCGTCTTGTCCTGCTCTTACTGCTTCTCCACATTCACCTGAAATATTTCCCATCAGGTTTCTCCTGCTGTTGTTTTCAGGTGGCTTGGTACGCACACGCTGTGCTTTTCTCTGCCCTTGCCAAGCAGCTCTTACCCCTTCATTACCTGTGGTGGAATGTGGTGCTGGTACCCAGAAGTGCCACCAGAAATGGAGAACATGGGGATGGATAAGGTATACACAGTGAGTGGGAAGCATGATTGCCTTCAGAGAGTTCACGCCTTGCATTTGTACAGCAAAGAAAGTGTTTTGTCTTGCGCATGGGGGACCTGAACTGTGTGATGTCTGTAATAGTGCTGGAAAGAAAAACCCTTGGAGCCCTTCACCTTTGTTGCAGTGCAGAAGCTTGGAGGTTTCTCCTATAAATCCTGGATGGTTTTGACTGTCTCTGTGATAAGATGTTTACTTCCCTCAAGCTTATATAAATGTTCTTTTCAGAAATTTTTCAGATTTAGTGATTGGCAAAGTGAGGAGACTCATGGCTCCATCTGTTCTGAGAAAATGTGGGGTTTTTGAGGTTATTTCCTGTCTGAACTTTTTCTTACCTGAAAGCAGAGATCATATTAAAATGTATTAAGACACAGTTGAACGGACCTTCCCGTTCTACCTTGTCAGTGCTACATGGAGAGACGTGGAGTTTTGTGCTTTGAATAATCGAACAGCTAGCTAAACAAGGAAGCTGCTGTCCACTAAAGCAATGAGTGAGTCAAACGATAGTCTGCACGATGGGTGACCTGTTCTTTCCTGTCTTCTGTGGAATATTTTGCATTGGGCTCTTCAGAAATTTTCTGACATTACTCAATATGCTTTTTTTCCCCACCTCCTGCTTTTACCGTAGTGCTTGATAGGTGAGGACTAGCTCTCAGGGTTACGTAGGCAAGATATATATATACATGAATGCATGCATGCATACAAATACAGACACAAGTAGAGATAACATATATACTATTTATAAGAACAGGCAGCACTGCCAGTGGAACAATTATCCTTCGCTGTGAAGACACACCTGGAGAAGGTAAGACATCAAATGCCACGTGCTGTGTAGAGGGATTTGGTGCTGGCATTCAGCAGTTGTCTGTGGCCAGCACAGAGTTGGGATTTTCCAGGGGTTTGAAAGGCCTGTAACTCTGTCACCTCTTCTTGGAGGCACGGTGCTGAGATAAAGCTGTCCTCTAGGATCAGATGGGTGTATTAATTACACAACACTGCTGGCTGTGCTGAATGCAGCAGCTGCTGCTGTACTTTGCAAGTGTTACAGAGAAAGGCAAAAAGTTCCTATCAGCAAACATGAGAAGAATGGGTGTGATGTAAAGCAACTAGATGAGCCGCGACAGCTGCCCTGCCTGTCACGGCTCCAAAGCTCCTGCCTGCCAAAGGGTTGGGAACACAGGCTGGTGTTTTAGGTAACCCAGATTTTGTGCACCCTTCTCTCAGTTTTGCTGTTTAGGGGTGGTTTGGCTGATATTTGATCACAAAGTATTCTGTAGAGATCAGAAGGTTCATCTGACTCTAATGGGAGCCGTGGGCAGTCGAAGTCTCTAATGATTAGGATAATTATGAATAGGGTGTTGTAACCTTAAGTTTTTAAGGACAGATCTTGAGTAAAAGGGTTTTTAATATTTCCACTGATTTTGTTGTAGCTTGGACAATTTACACAGCAAAGAATATGTATTTTAAATCCTCAGTCAGAGTCTTTAAATATGAATCTTTGCTCAGAGAGGTATTTTTTGCAGTTCTGAAAGCTATCCGTGTGTTTTTGCTACCGACTTATTGTTAACATCAGTGGGAGGTTCACTGCTCAGTCTTGAAAATCTCAGCACCAGAAGAAGGTGTTCAGTGACTTTTGGACACAGGAGATTCAGGGCAACGTCCTCCACCTGTCTGTATGTTCTTTCATTTGTGAGAAAATGCAGTTCAATGCTGCTTTTAAAGATAGCGTGATTTGCTGAAAAGCCCACAGGAAGAGTGGGAGTCAGCTTTTTGTCTTTATTTCTGGAATATATTGCTATGTTTAGTGAAAGACTTGAGATTGTACCTGCAAGTGCTGTTTTCATGCTGTGTGTTTAGGGACTAATAAAGATTAACAAAGCCTAATACAGTCAGATTCCCATCTTGACTAATGAGTGCTGATTTCTGTAGCTAATGTTCTGCTGTATTACGAGAACAGTTGTAAAAGATGGCCGTGCATCATTTGTTCTGCTGACTGTAAAATTTATTATTTCGCATGCAAACATTTGCTCTGTTCCACACAATGAGGAGCAGCTCCTCGGACCAGATACACGTTGTCTTTGTTAAATCAGAGCTGGGCTGAGCTCTGTCAGCTCCAGGTTTAGCCCTCAGATTACCTGCTGCCTCAGTGTTGCCTGAGAGAAATCCCCTTGTAGAGAAAGAGGTTCTCAGAGAATTCTTTTATGGTCCAACTATTTTTACTAGAAATGGAGGATTTTCTGTGGATTCTTCAGATTCTCATTTTAAGACTTAGTGATGAGGGTACTTCATGATATCTAAGATGTTGAGAAAGATCAGGGGAGATCACAGGATGCTAATATAGTGGAGGGACCTACATCAGAGGCCAAACATACTAACTAGGAGAATGTGCGAAGAGTAAAGGATGAAATCCATCCAGCCTACAGGTTCACGGTTTCCATCTAAAGCATTTAACCTCTGTCTGCTACACTTGGCTGCTTTCCCTTAGAAATGATAATTGCTGGGAGAGACACGCACACGCCCTGCTCCACCCGTGGCGGAGGACACGGTGGAACACACCAATTCAGTCTGTTTCAGTAACATTGCTGAGTGGAACACAAATTATTTTCAGGGATACTGTGCCTCATCCTATACAACTGTATCTGTTGCTTCTTCCACATGACTGCAGCCAGGCAGCAGGCAGAAGGTTGAATGTGAGGTGGAACACCTTATAGCTGTCTGAGCACTGACTGTTCACGACATATAAAATGCTTCATTGCATCTTTTGTTCGACGATTTCCCGGAAATTTGAAAAAGAGTTTAAAACAATACACTTACAGGCAGGTTCAGCTGGAAGGTTTTCAAAACATATAAAGTAGCTGCATCGTTGACTCTCAACACACACTGTTACCGTCAGGACTGCTGGCTCAGTTTCTTGAAAATAAGGCTACATATTCAGGTGATGTAAACCTCGAGTTTTTAAAACGTTGTTGTTTTCATACTATCTCTTGGTTTCAAGGCCTATCTACGCAGTTTAGTTATTTTTGAAATAAACTCCAAGCTGAAGTGAGAACTGGTGAAGGGTTACAATGATTTTATCAGGCATTGTGGATGCTCTGCGCACCCAAAAATGTAATGTCAAAGTATTTGCTCTTCAGTGTCGCTCAAAGTATGTCAATTGCTCACCACTTCTTTTCCTGGGGAGCAGCAGATGAGAAATTCTTCTTCATACATGTTTTGTCTGTCTATATGAAGTGCAGCCAGTCTCCAGGCTGTTTTCTTCCTCTTTTTTTTAAATCTTACATCTATCTCTCTGTCTGTTGCTCATGTTGTTGTAACCATGAAGGTCAATGGCTGTAAAAAGGCAAGGTTTTGAGGGAGAGACAGTATTTTTCATCTAGAGAAAAAGCAGGCAAGTTGTTAGGCACTTAAATGCTTTTTCGGGTCTGAAATGTCTACTGTACAATAGGAAATTGAATTTTTGTTTCCAGGGTTATATTTTGAAGATTTTGTTTTGGTTGCCCTTGAGGATCAAGCCTTGTGGATCAGTTGTAGAGTGGTTTTATAACAAATGAGGGCTCCGTGTGGGAGGAAAGTGCAATCTGTGGTTGTATGGTTTCTCACAGGGAACGCCAGTGACCTTCAACTTCAATGGGAATAACAATCAACTGATTCCTAACCAGGACCAATTTCCCAGGGTGCCTGGGGCAGTGATTTTGAGTCTCAGAAAGCCTCCTCTGCAGGGAAGCCTTCCAACTACTGTATCATTATGGCATGTGAACCATTTATTGAACTTTGTATCCCAATTCATTTTTTTAGTCCACACTGTAATGAGAAGGCTATGATTATGATAATCTTGTTACCACTCATGGATGTGATTTGCCTGTTGAGATTTTAATCATGATTTCTCCCAGGAGCCTACCACTTGCAGCAAAAGGTGATGGCTGCTAATGTTTAGCATACCTGCTAATACTGAAAAAGGGATATGAAATCACTCTTTTCTGTTTTCAGTGGGGGTTGAGAAACATTTGTCTTGAATGTTACAAGAAAAAAATTATCTCAGCATGTGATTTCATGTGTGAATCTCTGGTAATCAGCAAGATGGAATGTGATCTCTTGGGAGAGATTGTATCATTCTTCAAAATGAGACAAAAAGGGCAAAATAACCATTGGGGGTTATGAGTAATGATTTTGTAACACCTAATGTCTTCCATTTTTTCTGTTAGCCTTTGGTTTATCTTGCTATTTTTCTTTTTTTTGGGAGGGGAAATTTCCACACGCCAGAATGTGATTGAATAAAGACTATCATTCATGTTGCAGCAGGTTATGAAAATATCCTGGAAAGCCTAAACAGTCCAGAGGGAGGCTGAGAATAGCCATGTCTGTGACGTCGGAGCCTCAGTAGAAGTCAATGGGGTCACTCATTTTTATTTCACTCAGATCTACAGCAAATGTAAAGCCTTTGAAATGCAGTGATAGGTGCTAGATTAGAATTGGATGGGTCCCCCACTGGTGCCTGGGAGTGCCACCCCCATCCCTCCCTCCTGCTAGCTAAAGAGAAAATTTTAAAAGCCATGATTAAATTGACTTTTTACACTTATTTTAATGATCAGGAATTCTTTTGGGGAAGACACACCTCATCCCAAGAAACAAGGAGTTTCCAGCAGGACTGTGTAGGGTGAAGATCCCTGCAGAATCCTCAGTGGAAAAAATTATCCTGACATTACTGTGGACATCACCATGCCTTTTCTGCCATGCTCGAAAAAAAGGAAGTCACCGCTGCCTTTAGGCAGGAATATCTTTCAAAAACACACCCCACCCATCCAGCAGACCTACCAAGCCTTGCTGGAGATGTGCCTGAAGAACAAACGCCTGTTCGCAGATGACAACTTCCCTGCTCACATCAGCTCTATTGGAACGGGAGCGCTGCTAAAGAAACTACCCCAAAATTTACGGTGGAAGAGGCCACATGTGAGTGACTCTCAGTGAATAACCTCATGAAAGAGTATGATTACAGCTGATAGACAGCAAATAGTGTCAGCATTAAGCAGACTACTCTTAGACTTTAATTTATGTGTGCCTTAATGCCTCCAGAGATTACACTTATTTTATAAGGTGACATTTTGGAAGCTGGGGGACATGGAGTTTCATAGTTGCCTTTGAAGCATTTGTTGCCACAAATCATAACCAGCCTTGTTCAGTTACTGTCCATTAATGCTCAGAGCAGGCAGGGAGAGCAGGCAAAGGGAGTGGGGGGAGTCTGTGTCCTTGGACCTCACAGCTCTGATGATCCCATGATGATTCTGTGATGACAGTTCTCATGATGATGATCCCTCTCCCCAGAATTCAAGATCTTGACCTTTTAGAAGATTTCTGAGTTTCTAGACAGTTCTTAGCCTTTGACCCTGCTCCTATGGACCACATAGTATTGTGACAGGTGCCTCATCCTCTTGCTGGGCTGTTTTTTTCCTGCTTAACTGTTTAGTCTATTGTATTTAGACCACTATTTTCCCAGCTCTCAAGGTTGAGCTTCTACCATGACCAGTAATTGACCAGCAGTCAGTGAGCTGTTTTTACTTCTGGGCGCCCTGTTTTCTACTTGCGCCCGTATTTCCGAGGCCATTGCTGATATCCCGCACTCAAACTGAACATCACAACAAGAGACACCTGTTTGCAAATGCTGGCCACAGAGCAAGTTCTCACAACAAATGGAGAGATAAAAAGTCTAAGGAGGTCAGGACAGAGGCCTGGCACAGTTAGATAAGGCCTGTTACTAGCAGTGGAAGTTCTGTTCTTACTGAGCCACTGAGCAATGTATTGACAATCAGATCTTCCTGGAAGCGATGCACGGAATTATCTGAGAATTTCTCTAGCACTGACTCCTTGTATTACCCTGGCTGTAAGGGAATTCTGCAAGGTAGTAGCAGATAGCATGGCCTAGCTAAGTTATTTTCCAGCTGTCAGATTTAACCAATTTCTTAGAAGGGCTGAGTTTCTGCAAAACTCATGAAAATCCCTGGAAAGTAGAGGCACCTTTGCAAAGCAAGCAGGAGAGCTTGGGAATAGCAGCCCTGGTTCTCAGAGTTTCGTGCGTAATTCCGTCTTGCAGATGGTTTGTTTTAAGTCAGGATCTGCAGGTGGAGGAAGAACACAGTCCTCAGCGGCCTGGGCTGGGTTGTGCCAGGCACAGTGGGTGAGGCAACTCTATGAGCACAGAGGTATTTGGGAGGGAAAGGTCAAGGTCAGCATGAGTCTTGGCCTCTACAAAGCTCTTCAGGTGTTCCTCCACCCTAGAGATATTGGAATGGACTAGAAACCTCCTTTGTCTCTCAATCCACTGTTCTGCTGCTCTAAAACGGCCTCATGAAGAAAGCTGCCATTTACTCTGAATGCCAAACTTAGCCCAGCAAAGGAACTCTGGGGAAGGATGCTGTGCATCCATCAGTCCCTGTACTGTGGAGGAAACGCTGAAATTTTGCCATTCAGCTTGCAGGTTTGTGGCTTGCCGCAAATATGACTGATGGCCTGCAAACTGAACACCCAAATTCACCAAGGATAGAGTGTCTAATTACTAACTGCCTTCTGAGAGTTTGCTGTTTCTCCGCTACTGCCTGAAGGGAAAGCCAACAGCGTGAAAATTAGCTTGAACAATTTGTGGGTCATTAGAGTGGAACGTAAGTTTGACACTTAGTGTATTAATTTGACTCCAGAGGCACTTGTGAGAGGAAAAAAAATAACAACATAATTTCTTTCTGAACAATTATTCACAGACCCACTCTTGTCACAGCAACAGGAACTTCTGTAGCAGCCATCAGTTAGTCTGTAGCTCGACTGTCAGTGAAACTGTACAGATGTCAGGCAGGTTAGCTGAAAGTTTGAACAGTTATACTCTGCCGTTATAGCCTCTTTCGGCTAAAACCCGGCAGCAATGACAGAGGTGCAAGGCTGCCAGGTCTGAAGGGTTGTCTTCTCAGCGAGGTGTTCATGGAGACCCATGGTGATGCATCTGAGCAACAGTGGCTTGTGTCAGAGACCGAATTCAATGTAGATCAAACACAAACGTGTGCCCAGCCTTGTGTCAAGTGAGGCACAGCATGTGAGAATGCTAAAGTTATCCCTGAACCAGAACAATGTCTGCTGGGACAAAGGGACCTGAAGTGTTTTGAAAGCTTTGAACAGGCAGAGAAGTGGTTTGTGTCACATATCCATGATGTTTTTACATCCTGGACTAGGGACTCCCTGGATTTCCTGTCTTATGGTATTGCAGCTCTGCAGACAGAAGTCCTTGACTTCAAGTTAAACCAGCTCATGTTACTGACTTGACTCTCTCCCTCTTTTCTTTTTGGTTGTATGCTTCACAGGCTTTGCACAGAAGCCCGGTATTTTATGCAGCAAACAGAAAGCAACTTGATCTCTGTCAAGGATTGGTGGGTAAGGAAGCCTCTTTTATAAATATTTAAGTATTCTTATACAAGATAACATTTTATGTGGGATTTTGACACTATGAAACTTGGCGTAGAAATAGAAGGTGTGCATACCCTTATCTCTTCACTTGTCATGGTGTGGAAGAAGCAAGCATTAGGGTTGGACAGGATCAGTAAAATACCTGGCAAGCTGTGAGGTGGGATTTAAGGGATGAGAGGTATCTATACAAGCTGAAATCTCCACTCTCAGTGTTGCTTCTGTGGCATGCTGGTACTGGCATAGGAAATGATCCTGTGCTCTTAGTGGTCTAATGTTGCTGCTTGACAACTGAACAGAGACCACAGAAGCAGGAAAAGCTGAGACTTTCACTATCTTTGTATCTCAGGCTTGGTGTGAGTGCATTATCTTCCCAGCTTTGCAGTTAGAAAAATCATTTATGTGACTGTATTACCTAAAGTAAAAGGATATATTGTCATCTGCAAAACAGGTAGAGGCAGAACTAAGTTGAGTGCTTTAAGCCCTTAAACACAAACTCTCATAAGTGGAGTCTTGCACATGAGATCCATTTGAAACTACTTTCATGTTCTGAAAAGCTAATGTTTTCAAAGAAAAAGGGACAAGTGTTTTTTTAATAGTGTGCTTTACAGAGAACAGAAGAAAAACATGCAATGTCAGTAAAAACACAGAATGTTTCCATTGAGAGCTATTTCTTGCTAAATTTCTTATTTAACCAAACAGTATCCAAATGAAAAGATCATCAGAGAATAATTATAAACCAATCATGGTTTGGTTAAATAAAAGCACACGTCTGGATTATCTTATTTTCTGTGTATAATTTGTTATAATTTTAAAGACATTAGCACAACAGCTCTTTTGCTAGGATCTTGGTGGTGTTCCTGAACTTGGCTGACAACTCTGGCTTTTCAGCCAACTGCATGTGTCCGTTTGTCTTGGCACAGAGAACTGCTGGTTCCTGGCAGCCCTGCAAGCCCTGACGTTTCACCAGGACATCTTGGCTGCAGTTGTCCCACTAAACCAGAGCTTCGAGAGGAAATATGCCGGCATTTTCCACTTCCGGGTACATCTGCTGCTGCAGGGTGCGGGGAATTCTTCAGAAATCCTCTGTCATGTTGTGTCACACCCTTAGATAATTAGTACACTGTTCCCCTTGGCTGGGGGAAGGGGCCAGAGGGTATCCCAGCTCGGAGGACAGCCCATCACCCTTCCTACAAGGTTCCATCTGAATACAAGGGAAAACTTCTTTACTTTGAGGGCACCGGAGCACTGGAACAGGCTGCCCAGAGGGGTTGCGGAGTCTCTGTCTCTGGAGACATTCAAACCCACCTGGACTCATTCCTGTGTGATCTGCTCTGGGTGAATCTGCTTTAGCAGGTTGGTTGGACTAGATTCAGTGAAGCAGTGCAAGCAGTGGATCAATTACAGACCAGTCTGAGAATATACCCTCGCTTGGCCCTTCCCTCCAGTTGTGCCCTACCCATATTTTAATCCCAATAAAAATACTTTTCCACAGTGGCAGCAGTCAGCAGGGCTTATGCACATCCACTCTAACCTTCTACCCCTTTGCCCAGCTCTTGTTGTAGCTCTGCTACCCTGCAATTAGGAATTCCTTCCCCAGAAGCCCATCTGTACCTCATTTCCCTGCTCAATCCTTTTACACCTGAGACAGGCTTTGTTTTCTCCTCTGGCAGGGTGGAGCTGAGGAATTGGTTCTGTGAGTGAGTCAGCACATCCCCCTGACCCACAGCAGCCCTCCTCTGCAACAAAAGCAGCCCCTTGTGTGCCCACAGCTAAGCTATCTTGCCTTTCCTGTTGTTTTAAGGGGAGGTCCCTTCCAAGGGAAATATCAGCTCATTCCTTTCCTCTGACAGTTCTGGCACTTTGGTGAATGGGTTGACGTGGTGGTTGATGATCGCCTGCCGGTGAACGAGGTGGGGGAGCTGGTCTTTGTTTCCTCAGTCTATAAGAACGTGTTCTGGGGAGCCCTTCTGGAGAAGGCATATGCTAAGTAAGTGACTCATTCCAAGTTATGCAAATAGGCTCTCTAAAATATGTTGGTTGGTGCCTACACAGTTTGTTCTGGTTTATAAATGCATCTCCTAAGCCTTGCCACATTTGAAGTCTAGTAAATGGTTCTCATCTTTCTATTATTAGACAGTAAAAGCTGCTACTGCAGTAGCTGTTATCAATCCAGGCCCTCGAGTTTAAATCCAAGGGTTTAAGAGTAGGTGTGAAAACAGCCCTATCCTGGGGCATTGTCCTCTCAGTGTTATCTATGTTTGGAGTGTATGGCTAGGGTGATGCCTGCCTTGTAAATACTGCAGAGGAATGGAAGGCCACAGATAGGGATTTTCAAAGTTGAATGATTTCTGATGCCTCCTTTGGTATATTGTCTGTTTGAGAAACCTTCAAGGAGTTTAATTTTGGGGGTCTGCTGAAGCATTGTGCTTCGGTTTTGGTAGAAGTTCCTGCTCTGGGCTCTCCCAAAGCTGAGGTATTCAACAAGTCACATGGCCCTGTGAGAATACTGGCTTCTCTCTGGGGTGTTTTGTCTAGAGTGGTTTATCACAACTAAGAAGAAAGCAACAAGGCATAACTGACGTAGCTCATTAATTTTGGGCTGAAATAATCTCTACAGAGCAGGGAAAAATCCTAGTTAATGTTGAGAGAAAGATCATAGTAGAAGAGAGAAAGTTGAGTTATTTTTATTTGGTGTTAGTGCTAGAAAAAAAAGACTGGAGAAAGTTGCACTGCAGCAGTAAAACAATCAGATTGGAGACTGAGCTCTCAAGGCAATGTGCCTCTCAGGGCACTATATCTTAGATACAGCACAGTGTCTGGTAGCGAATTCAGGCAAGTTACCAAAGAAGTAGTGATAGGTATGTTCTCACTGCTGTGCCATGAGGGATGACAGTGAGTGAAGATTCTCTTTCAGACTATGGCAGATCTGGGAGGCAAATTGCCAGATTCACTTCTTCCTAAATGCCAAAGATTCCCCTAAAATTAAACATGTGTTACAGCCTTCCTTTTGTTTTTGCAGACCTTTATTGTATGTTTTCATTGTCACACTGTTCATAAGCTATCATCTGTGACTATAACCCCAAGAATATATTGATGTCTTTTTTTGCTAGACTCTATGGCTCCTATGAAGATCTGCAGATTGGGCAAGTTTCAGAAGCCTTGGTGGATTTTACAGGTGGTGTTAATACAACAATCAAGCTCGCAGCAGCTCCTCCTGATCTCTGGGATATTCTGACAAGAGCAACCTACAGCAGATCTCTTATGGGCTGCCAGACACATTTAGGGGTGAGACTTTGAGTGACATCAAATAGCTTCACAGCAAAAAGCCTTTCCAGACCTGTTTTCCTCTGCTCAACTAGTTATTGTGACTTGTGAAATATCAAAGCTCCCACACTTTCTGTAGAAATCAGGATCTTAAGATCAAAGTTTGCACATGGATCGATTCCCTCCTGCTCTCAGCTCCCTGTTATTATGTTCAGAAACTGGTTTATCTGTTAAAGAACCTCTATTAAATGAAGACCTACTGCATTTTCCTATTTTTTTAAATGCATTTTCCATTTTTACAGATGGTATAGTGAGGCACAGGCACTCGTGGAATAAGCTTATACGTAAGACAGAGAGGTGTGCACTTCAGAACACAAATTCAAATCTTGGTTTCCAAGCCTTATGCTAACACTTCAGCAGTTGGGAAACCCTGCAATTCTGCAAATCAAAGCCTGACCTCCTGGACTTTTTAGAAGTGATATGATCCCTAGCCAAATATCCACAATTTAGGAAGGGACCTTCTCAATCAACCTCCCAACTCCAAACATGCTGCAAAATATGGCTGTTAGAAGCTCATTTTTCTTTTTCTTTCCAGTTCAAACCATTCTCCATTTGCTTTGACAGTCATTGCTTACACAAGTATAGGTGTCTGGTATTGGTGTGAGTCTGCTGTGTAGGTAGGGATAGAATGAAAGCTATGTTTTCCTTCTGTTTCTCTTTCTTGTATACAGACAACAAAGGTCCTGAAGAATGGGCTTGTTGCTGGCCATGCCTACACAGTAACTGGTATTAGAAAGGTAAGAATAGCTATAATGTCCTGGGTGTAGGTTTGCGTGGATGTCAGCAATATCTATTGCAGCCATAGGTACAGCCCTAAATGAGGACAACTGCAGGATCGCCTCCCCCAGTGCTGTTCTCTTAGTCTAAGGCTAAAAGAGAATGTGCTTTGTAAAGATTCACTTTTAAGTGAATCTTTCAAGAAGAGGAGACTCTGGGGAGACCTTATTGTGGCCTTTCAGTACTTAAAAAGAGCTTATAAGAAAGATGGGGACAGACTTTTTAACAGGGCCTGTTGTGATAGGACAAGGGGTTAAGGTTTTAAACTAAAGGAGGGGAGATTCAGGCCAGACATGAGGAAGAAGTTTTTTTACAATGAGGGTGGTAAAACACGGGCACAGGTTGCCCAGATTGGTGGTAGATGCCCCATCCCTGGAGACATTCAAAACCAGACTGGATGGGACTCTGAGCAAGTTGAAGATGTCCCTGCCCATTGCAGGGGGGTTGGACTAGATGAGCTTTGAAGGTCTCATCCAACTTGAACTATTCTATGATAAGTGTGTCCATTTTAGTATCATAAAGGACAATGGTTATAGATCAGCATATCTTTAAGGGTGGGAATGATTTATAGGGCTCTGCTGAGAGCATCACCTAATAATGCATCTTAGCTGTTAAAGAGAAAGGGCTTGGCCTTTGGCCATGCTGGGAAGATGAGCTGGAACCTGCTTGGGCTCAAAAGCCTTCCTCTGAAGTCAGAGGAGAGGCCATAGAGCAGTAAAGATGATTGAATGAAAGGGCAGAAACATGAAAAAATGCAGATGGCAATGTGAGTCAAGGATAAAGTACAGGAACGAAACTGGGTTTCTGTGCAGAGAATACCAGGTGTACCACACTGTTCTGCACATGCATCATTGGGAGTCCTCTAAAGATATTCATCTAGAGGTTTGGGACAGTAAAATAGTAGATCCCAAAGAGTGGGTGTTACACATAGACTTTATCAGAGACATGTCTGTCAGTCTGGCTCCTCTGGTGGGGTGAAAAGCGAGGCAGGAGTAAGGGAGTGAGCGAGCACATGGAGCCGATGTCAAGTCAGCTGTTCTGCTGTATGCTGCTAACAAAGCCTGCAGCTGGCCTGGCTCCCTCTTCTCCCACCATGGCATCCCAGTTCAGGAGGCACTAATCTATGTGGTCACACCATACGTTGCATTGGGCTTTGCCACTGCACTGGTGTAGGGCTTAGCTTTCACAGTAGTACAGTCCTACCCCCACACAAGCACAAAACAAGCACATGTTAGAAAGGAAGAGGAAACCCTGGTAAACGCAGTGTTATTGTTTTCTGCAGGTCACCTGTCAATACGGGCCAGAAAACCTAGTGAGACTGAGAAATCCATGGGGGAAAATTGAATGGAAAGGAGACTGGAGTGACAGGTGAGTTTAGAAAAGGGAAGGTTTGATGCTGAATGGGAGGGAAAGTTTCTTGGAGGAAAGATGCTGCCACCTTCAGGCATGATTTGGTGCCGAGAGCTGCATTAAGATAAGTAACAGTTGCTTGCACAGACCCCCTGGCTTCAAAGCAATGACTCGATAGATTTATACTTCTCCACCACATAGTGCTCACATAGTTTGGCTCACTTTACACATGAAGCTTCAGCAAGCTGAGTTCTGTTTTTCCATTCACTGGATGCCGAAAGAAACATAATATGAACATCACACGCTGACCGTGTTGCTGTGATCTGGACGGCATGCAAAGTGACAGATAGCTCTGCAGGAGGCTCTAAACGAAAGGCATGTTTCAGGGAATACAGCCCTTTATCACAGGAGGGACTGTGTGAAGTCCTCCATGGGCTGCTTTTGTTGGGGTGCTCCATGCTGGCTCTTTGGGAAAATACAATCAGGTATGAGATCAAAGGAAGCAACTAGTGAGGCAAATAGGCCCTATATTTGCATCTGCCTGAATTTTTTTGTTGGGATCCATGAAAGACAGTGGTTTGAATTCTAGAACCTGAGCAACTGTAGACTTGTGTTTTATTCTTCTTGGAAGTGGAGCATGTTCTTTCCTTCCTTGTTCCCTGCACAGACCCTGTTTGCTGGGGTTCAGGGGTAGGGAGGAGGGAAGAGCACAGAGAGGTGTTGGAAATGCAAGGGACTTCCACCTTGTCTGCAAAGTGGTAACTTCTGATGCGTGTCTGTCACAATGACAACATACCAGCTGTTCCTGTTGAAGAGCATAATGAGCAACATACTGTAGGCCTGCCTTTTAAACGACTCCCAGCTGCCTCTTATGCTGTCCTAGTCATTCATTCATTATGCCAAACACTCTTCCTGTTATGTCTCCTTTGACAGAAAATTAACTAACAAAACAAGTCTAGATTTTTATATTTCAAGTGCTTGGAAGCTGTGTGCGCAAGTGAATGGATTGGCTGATGGAAATGGAGCTTTTCTGGCGTCTGTTGGGTAAAACTGGAGCTATTTTAGCTACATTGTATGGGACCTGGAGTGCTTGTGGAGTCTCCCATGGCTGAAGGCATAGGGGGCCTGTGTTCAGTGGGGGATAAATGTGGGGGACAGGGATTTGGCCTCTTTGTAGAGGAAAGTTATGTACTCTGCCTTGAATTTGAGGCCACGTTTGGTTAGTCATCTCCTGTTTTTTCCCCTCAGCTCTTACAAATGGGAGCTGCTGAGCCCGAAGGAGAAGATTTTGTTGAGGAAAAATAAGGAAGATGGAGAATTCTGGTAATGACAGAGTCTTGCCTCTCCCCTCTCTGCCAGTAGCTCTAGGGCTGTGTCTGGAGATGAAGCAGCACATTGCCACTTAGGTTGAGGCATATGTGATCTGCTTTAAAACAGCCCATGCTTGTTTTATTGTTTTCTTCTTCTGCCTGACGTTGTGAGAAGCACTAGCAGTGCTGACATGGAAGAGAAACGCTGTTCTTCAGTGGCAGGAGTGAGGGAAAAGCAGGACACTGCCAGGTCTCCCAGGGCCGCTGAAGACATGGGCAGCTTTCAGGCGTTTTTGTCCTGCCTTTTATTCTTAACATAGATTTAAGAAGCTCTTTATTGCCCTATGTTTACTCGTGGTTTCTCCACAGCTTCTGCCACGAGGTGGCAATGTTGTCGCCCCGTCATTTCACTTTGGTCCCTTTGGTGGCAATATTATTTTAATCTCTGTGCCCATATACTTTGCTGAAACTTTACTTGTGCATTTGCTACTGCTAGATGCTGCTGTTGGAGCAGACGCTCTCCACTTTACTGCCTAATAAAAGATGAGTTTTACCATATGTAACACAGAATGGTGTGGCTCTGGAGTACCCTGCTCCCTTTCCTTTTCTTTTTATAAGCCATATGGAGTAAACTGAACTGCTGACAAGATGTCTCTTGGCACTCTTTTCCCAGGATGTCTCTGCGAGATTTTAAGATTCATTTTGTAGATCTGACAATCTGTAAATTAACTCCAGACCTGATGAGCCAGGAAGATGGGAAGAAGTGGATGTACTCCGTGAAGAGTGGGAGATGGGTTAAAGGAAGCACAGCAGGAGGCAGTCTGGGATTCTGTAATGGTGAGGCATGATCAGGGTTCTTTTGGATGACTCTGGGGTAACATTGCTCTGCTGACTCAGTCACTGGCACCTTATACCCGTGAACACAAAATTGACAACAGAAACATGCTTTTCCTGTTTAACTCTCCTCACAAACACCAGAAATAAGCAGCTGAATAACTTCAGGTAGATTCTGCCATTGCAGAAGGTGCATCACTTGCAAACACAGGGCAGTGGGCTGGTTATGGCATGAAATGAGCTGCAAGATCCCTAGGATCAATTGCTAACATGGAGCTTCTTTGGGGCATTAAGCTTTTTGGTTAAAATTTGCATCTTCAGCACCTCCAGGGAGCTGAATTTTAAGTGAAGTGGATGGGAAATGCAGAGGCTTATCCCTTCTGGAAGCAGAGTGTATGGGGTCTGAAGTCAGCTAGCCCATACACCAGAGGTAACCGAGAAATAGTGATACATTAACAAACAAAATGAGCTCTTAGTTGCAGGTTAGTGGAAAGTTAGTTCCTTTTTCCTGGGCCTTCCTCCTGTCTTACATAGTGGTTACACTGCTAAACTTGTAAACTGCACCCTATGTTGAAATCCCTGTGAGGTCTGGAGGTCCAGACAACCTGTGACCTGTTCAGTCTGATGCCAGGCATCATATCGGAAGTTGGCAACAAATTTTGTGAAGGAAAATGACGTCAAAATGTTTTTGTTGTTTTGCTTAGGCACCTTTTGGATGAACCCTCAGTACTGGCTGGATGTTTTACCGGTTGAAGACAGTAAGAAAAGCCTGGGTTCCTGCAATGTGGTTATATCCCTGATGCAGAAACCCAGCAGCAAACACCGGAACCGTGCTCCTCATCTCTCCATTGGATTTTCACTCTATAAGGTATAAGAATTGCTTTGCCTTTCTTGCTTTCACCAAATAGGCAAACTTCAAGTCCCTGTAAATTATAGAGCTTTGCAGACCAACAGTTTTTTCTATGCACAGAGTGATCTATCCTCTTTCCTCCTTGACTGTGCCCAGTCTCCTCTAACTTCACAGTTAGGGTTCCTCAAGCTCTGTGCCCCACGTGCTGCCTTTCTGGCATGCTGTTTGTTAGACTGCAGAGCAGTGAGAAATCTCTCATGCTTCAGAGTACACTGGGCTTTATTTTGCCCCCTCTGAGAGGATGTGCAAGAGTTGGGAGAGGATGCCCTTACTTTGCGGCTGGGAGAGCACTGCCCCCAGGTTGTTTCCAACCACGGTAAAATTGTGCTTGAGAGGTGTTCCTAGTCTGATGTGGCAGCTGCCATTGTTTGAATACTGCTAGTTCCCTGTGTATCCAGGGGTAAGTGGACATCATTAGAAGGAGTGGAGTCTGTCCCCCGCTCCTTGAATTCTCTGCTTATCTGAGTGCCTTGCAGAGCCACTCTGTTCCCTTGAACAGAGCCACAGCTCTTGTTTCTGCTATGAGCTTGCACAGTTACAGAGAGATGGCTGTGGTGAAGGGTTTTCAGGGGGTGGGGCTGAGGTTTCTGAAGGCAAAGGCCCCAGCTGGACATACGTAGCTGCTTCCCAGCAATGATATGACTGTGTTGTGTGAGACCCAGAAGTCCCTGTCTGACAGATGCTCTATTTTGTTTCTTTCTACAGGTGGACCTACAGGTGAGTCCCTTGTCACCACTGCTGGCTGTTTGCTGGGGGACCTGTGGTGCTGCAGCTGTCATGACAACACTGAAGGTGTTGTGTTCGCCTTTGTTCCTTGGTTGACACTGTATTTGAGTTCAGTGAGGCACCACAGTAAGTTACTATTAATGCAGAGCTATCCGCGGACTCTTCTGAAGAGCAGCCATATCAGGAGGGCTTAGTGGCCTTAAAAAGGGGCATTAGTTGTTCAGCTTCTGCACTGGGTATTCAAAGGTATTAGAAGTGGCACTGTCCCTGCTGCAGTTGTGGAATGGTGCCCCAGTTCTTGGCTGTGTCTAAACTGGACTCACTGCAGCTCTCAGGGGAACCAGAGCTAGCTTTCTGCTTCGTCCTGGTCTTGGCATGAGGTGGGAACAGAGCCTGTGTCCCATGCAAGTCAGGGGTCTCCCCGGGAGCTTGGGTTCCTCCCTGGCTGGGGATGCTCTGGAGCTGATGCTACAGGTGTTTTCACCTTCCTCAGGCCAGATGTATTTCTAGCATTTTCTTTAGCCAGGAGACTTTGGGACCTGAGGAAGAACCCTGGAAGTTAAACCCTGATGTAATTCCCAGTTTTGTCTCTGCCCTCAGAGGGCTGTTTAAAACACAGAAAGGTTTAGCTGCTTTTGTCTGGACAGGGCATATCTTCCACTCTGTAACTACTCAGAACGCCTCTTAAATGAGAGTCTATTTGAATTTGGGCTGGCAAAGACTGGGTGTATGGTCAAGGCTGCAAACTTGTGTTCCCAGTAACTGCATTTCTGGTATGGTAACCATAGGGTAAAGTACCACTCTTTCCTGGCTTGTGAATTAAACTTCTTGGCAGAGGGGGCTCAGAGTGGCCCTAGCACACTGGTGCTGCACCTGAGGGGGAATGGTGACAGTCAGGACTTTAATTTCAGGTTTGTAGTGGTTGCCAAGATCAATACAGAGAGATGGCAAGCCAAGAGCATCTAAGGTATTGGAACTAGTCAACAAAGTATTGACTGGAATATAAAAACTTAGAATTTAACATGAGGGGCATGAGGAGAAGTAACCCTGAACCCTTTAGAAGAAAGATTGCTCTATTAGTAAGAAAAATACTGGCAAGGGAAGAAGAATAGCTTCTCCACTACGTGGCTGCAGAGTAAAATGGCTAAATGTTTTGAGGAACAGCCAAGATCAGAAGGTGACAGTGGTTTTAGCTGGCAGGATTATTTATTTGGCTTCTGTACTGGGCACTCGGTGGCATTAAAAATTAGTTCAGTGTTGCCTGGATGAACACTTTATACATCTTCCTATTGCAGAAAAGTGCCCATGGAGTAAAACATCTGTAAGAGCCAAGAGTGCCAGGCAGATCAAGGACACATGTATGGAGTCAGGGCTAGGGATTAGATTTCTCCTGCAGTATGCTCAGATTTCAGGTGCTCTGAAGAATTCTCCGCTACCAGATCCCTGGTGTTGAGGAGAAGCTGGAGACAAAGTGGATGGTACCTGTGGGACAGGGGTTTGTTCTCTGGAGCAGTTCCTGCCTTCAGTCATTTCTGCTGGTATGGAAATGACTTTTGCAGAATCCACTTCTCTTCCCTGGTCCTTGCTGCTGTTCTTTGCAAATGCTATTATATTGTTAAGGTTGCAGGGAGCCCCCTTCTTTGTCATATCAGTATTGGGCAGGGGCAGTGCATAGTGAGACCCACCATGTCCTGGGAGAAGATGGAGTCCTTTGGGCCCTGTTATCTGCTTGTGCTGTAAAAAAATCTGAGGTCTGAAGGCAAGCTGTCTATGCCGTGCCTGTGAATTCTCCCTGTGCCTTTTGTCTGTTTGTTTAGCTGATGCAGAACACATTTCTCTTCTGTTTCTTCCCTTAACAGTACCAGGAAAGCAACAGAAAGCTGCCCCCAGCTTTCTTTACCCGACATCAGCCTGTGAACAAGCATAAGGTCTTCCTTGATGAGCGGGAAGTGACTCATGACCTCCACCTGCAGCCTGGTGCCTATGTGATTGTCCCATCCACCCTGAAACCTCAGCAGGAGTCTGAATTCATCCTGCGGGTCTTCTCCAGGAAGCATGTTCTTCGGTGAGATGCTGCTGCCACTCTGCCAGCACCTAATTCTCTGGGATGGTCTGGTCATTCTAGGTTCATGGGGGCAGCATAAAGACTTTACTCTGCAAAATGCAGTGCGATCTCTTTTGGAGAGGCTGGCTGTTGGTTTCTCCCACTTTAGGATGCTCAGTGGCTGAAGCACTGCTTTTGGCCTTATCTTTTCAAGAAGTGTTGAGCTAGGCCCACATAAGGGATTCTTGCAGCGTGCACGTATCTGAGACTGTGGAGAAGGACAACAGTTTTTAATATGCCATCAGTTTGCCAGGAGACCCTACAGACGATGCTAGGATAGTTGCTTGTGCAGAAATGGTGCTTTGGAGATTTCAAATGCCAGTGGCCTCTGCGGAGCAGTGTCAATATGAGGGCTTCCCTTACTGCAGCTGTAATGCTGGGGAAGAAAACATACTGTAACAGTGGGTTGGGGTCCCTTCTGGGGATGGGGAATACCAGCTGTGATGAGACAAACACACAACTCTGGGATAACTCCTTAATGTGTCTGCTTTTTTGCATCTCCAGGGAAATGGGTGGGAACACCAGTTTCACCCTCTCGAAGGTGAGTATGAGGAGAGTGGGAGGTCTGTGGCTTGGTCTTCAGCTCCAAGTGTTGGGCTTTCCTGTTGCTCTGCCCTGTGGAGATGCTGAGTGAGAATGCATTTGTCTTGCTACACTTTTGAAAGGGGAGCTTGGGTTTACAGGCAGAATCCCTTGGACTGTGTGGACAGATGCAGTCAGATGTGTGGGATGGGCAAATTTTTAGATGCCTTTGTTAGCTGCCTTTTTGCAAACTTCTTTTAGTGACATCATCTTACTTGCTCTGCAGTCTTTCATATTTATGGATTTTTGGAGACTCCTAGTCTATTCTTGCACTTCTCCCCTCTCCTTTCATGCCTTGGAAGTTTTGAAGACATCATGGGACCTGAGCAGTACAGTTCCCATGCAATGGTCTATTTTCTAAATGGTTATTTTCAAAATGACTGAATGCATATCTGCAACTTGTGCCAGGGAGTGTACAGCCCAGTCTGTTTCCCTGGCATAAACAGGGCCATTCCTTCTTTCATCCTCTATTCTCCTGTACAAAGAAGGATGGAGATCCTTCACTCTCTTCTTGGCATAGAGCGAGTCCCGTCCTTTGTTGTTGCACAGCTTGGTGAAGGGGAAATATTTCTCCCCACTGAGTGCTATCTGAGTATTTCTTTCCTAGAACTAGCATTTCTATGAGCTCGGGAGCTATCTTAGCAGTGGGCTGCACTAGTCATGTAGCATTGACTGCAGTGGTGGGGAGAAGGTGGAAGGGCAGAGCATGAGAGTGCAGTTCTGGGAAAGCATCTTTAGTAACTCTGTCTTGGATGGTGATATTTTTCCTCCTTGAGTTAATGGTTATTTTTTTTTCAATATCTTAAAGGAAATTGTTGATAGGTATGAAGGCAAAATTTGGGAGGATTTATTCACAAACTATTTTGAACAGGTAAGTGTGTGCGCGAGCTGCCAGGATAAACTCCTCCAGGGCTTTTATATAGCACTGTGAAATTAAAAGCATGTTCAAGAGAGGTCTGGATGTGGAAGTGTGGGGAACAGAGTGGGGCCACAGGAGGTTGGGCTGTGTGTACAGGGCTGATTCCATGCAGCAGATTTGACCACAAAGCTTAGGAATATGTTAGCATTGAGCCAGGCATACTTCTCTACACAATAGGATGTGAATGCCTGGAACTTAATGCCACATGGTGTGGATGTAACAGTATCAACAGGCTCAAAAGGTATTAGCACAATGATGGGCAGCAGGTCCATAAACAGGTGCTGAAGGACTAAGCAGGGATGCAGCCCCTGAGATCCCTTTTCCAGCAGGTGTGGGTGCCAGGGAAACAGGAGAATGGGCAGCAGAAGGTTGTCCAGGCTCATGTGCTCTTCCTACACATTAATTCCTACTGGCTGTATTTGGGACAAAGTGGTAAGCTGTGTGGATCCATCCTACCCTTTAGGATGTTCTTACACCCGTTGGGAAGGTTGACTATTGCAGAACACTCCCTGGAATATTGACACTTGTCTCATACATCTTTCATCACAGTTTGATGGCAGTTCACTTTCTTTGAGAGGTGTCCCATCATCTTTTTTTTCATTAATTTTCCTAGTGAAATATGGTGCTTAGTGTGAAAGATTATTTTTAATCATCTCTCTGGCCTGATTTGGGACAGAGTTGACCTTCAGTTATCCTTTAACTATGGTGAGGGCTGCAAGTGTTTAATCTCTCAGAAAAGGTGGCCGCATTTATTTAGCAACATATGCTGTATTTGACAAACACAATTTCACAGAAACGCATTTGCACTTTGGACAGCAATATTTTGATGGAAGCTGTTAATAAAAACAAGCAATGCTTTTACTTTTTGACACTTGCTTAAGATTTTGATTTTTGAGAATGGTGTGGCTTTCAGATGTGCTAGAAATTGCCACATATTGTGAGGTGCTGGCCTTTTGCTGTCAGGAGGTCTGAGTATGCACAGAGGTGAGCGGTACTGCTGTTTCTCAATGCATTACCCCGACATGCCTCAATGATCTGAAAACAGGCTTTTATTTTTGAAGGGTGACATTTAAAAGAATTCTGCAAATAAAAAAAGTCACAGTTTCTAAAAAAAGCCATAAAAGTTAGTATAACAAGGAGGAGGGGAAGTCTCTGCTTTGAAAAGTTTGGGGAGGAGGTATTCCAAAGTTTCCATCTTTTTTTTTTTTGTTTGTAAATCTTAAAAGAGAAATCTTTGAAGCAGGTCTCTTGACGGTGTGCTTGATGGGACAGATGGCATCAGGGCTGAGAGGTTAATGGTCTGCATCCTCACTCAGTGTAAATCTACAATACCACATTGATCTGTGTGGAGCCCTGAGAATTTAGCCCAGAGCAGACTGTGGCTCTTGGAGGCTGAGAATCTTGTCATATTCAAAGGGAGTCTTTTCTATTGATTTTCACAGTAGCTGGAGTGGGGCCAGAAAAGCAAAGAATGAAGATGGGACATGCTGGGAAAACAAAAGAGGGAGAGAAGTGATTTAATACTTAAAAAAAAAAAAATTAAAAAAAAATATATATATATATAAAAATTCTCTTCCATATCACAGAATCCTGAAATAAATGCTGTTCAGCTCCAGAGGATCCTGAATAATGTATCTTGGAGAAGTAAGTGCTGAGAAACAATGTTTCTGTAAAATAAATGCTCTTAGAGAAAAATCTCACTTCTCAAATCTGTTTCTTGAATTCTGGGAAGAGAAACTGGTTTGCATCTGACTGAACTGACTCTTCTGATGCCATGTTAGATTTCCAGAGAGAAAGGATTTGCTGGGGTGTGAGTCAAAATGGTAGAAAACTTATAAACCAAGCTAATCTAGTTTGAATTTCAACAACTGACAGAATGAAGGGGGAAGAGCAAGCATAGGTATTGTATGTGAATGCAGGCTCTGACCTCCAAACCCAGCTTGACTTCAGCCTTGATTCTGAAACTGCATCTCATTTCACCCTGTGCCGCTGCCACGGTATTGGCAGTGCCACTGCTAGAGGGTGTGGAAATTCAGCCTGGCCTGTAGGCAGCTCTGTGGTGGAAGGGCTCTTGTCTTTACTTTGCTGTGCCTGGTTCATGCCTGCTGCTCCTATTAACTCTTCCCCACTATGTGTGCGTAGGTCTGTTCCTTGCTCTGTGTTTGGGAAACAGGATGGAGGTGCAGG
This sequence comes from Pampusana beccarii, assembly GCA_013399365.1. Taxonomy (NCBI): domain Eukaryota; kingdom Metazoa; phylum Chordata; class Aves; order Columbiformes; family Columbidae; genus Pampusana; species Pampusana beccarii. The sequence continues at coordinate 1,325,358 of VWYH01001940.1, forward strand.
TAGCTTCTGTATCTTATACTTGTGGGAAGCAGGTGAGCCCTGGGGTTGTCTCTTGTGAGGACTGTGACTTCTGCTCTGCCACTGGTAGCCCAGAGCATTCCACAAGCCCATGGTTTGGTCCCCAGTCGTACATAATGCTACCCAGGCAGCAGCGAGGTATTGCAGTGGCTGCTTCCCCTGAAAAATGACAGTGAAGTTGCAGATAGAATGATAAATCCAGGTTTCCTTCCCAGTATCTTCACTGGCAACAACTGATGTGCAACACAGAAATACACGGTCTAGCCATTGATGGCAAAAAGAAGGTGAACAAAACCCAGCCTTTTCCACTTAAGCTGAATTTGACACTGCTCCGTTTTCTACAAAGCTGGACAGGGACAGCGCTTCTGTCTTTGCAAAGTGACCCACCAGGCACTGTCTTATCTGTGAGAAGACTGTGTTGAGCAGAGAGTCTTTATTTTTCGTTAGTGATCAATCTGAAGACATTTACTTAAACTTTGCAGTACTTGTTTCATATATAATAAACAGGGCTATTACAAGATTAGAACGTCTTCGCTTTGTACAGGGAAGGAGTTGGTGAGTTATGGTTCTGTCCCTTGCTCAGTGGAAGTCTACAGACAATCTATAATCATGATTTGCAGTGAGATTAGAGTCTATTTCTGTTACTCCTCATGTAACTTATGCATGAACCAGGAATACTAAGCTTTGATGCAGCATCATGTTTTCAGTGATGCTTGTGCTTTTAATTATATTACCAGAGCTGGCAGTGTGTCTGTGAAAGAGAGAGATGCGTAGCACAAGGGTTTCAATTAATCTTCAGTGCTGCTCCCCAAAGCTCTTCAGGTCAAGTGGCTTCACTCAAGGTCATGCAGTAAATTCTGCTTGGGATTACAGCTTTGGATGTCCTTTTCCTTCCATTTTCTCTAATAGCTTGAGAGAGTGCACCATATTTCATTCCGTATTACATGCCTGCAGGGAACTCATATTGGATTTTCTGAGACTACTAGAATCCATCCTGTTGCCTCATATTTTTATCATCGTAAAAGATACAGCTTCTCAAGTGGGTGTAAAGTTTCACAAAGGCTTTGGGGCCTGAGCCCTCTCAAGTAAGGGGGAATTTTGTGAAAGTTCATTTTCTGGGCGATGTTCAATGACTCCTCAAAACAATCTTTTTTTTTTTT
>VWYH01001940.1:1326561-1363931 GCA_013399365.1 Pampusana beccarii
CTCCAGATTTCCAGAGTTTTCGCCTGCATTTCAGCCTGGATGCCTGCCAGGTTATCTTGGCGCTCCTGGATGTATCCTTCTTGGCATGAATTATACTTCTGCCTCATATAATACTTCACTGGAATGTTATTTCTTAGGGCAGACTGGGTGTTACTGTGATTTCTTTACCACCAGGACATGGCCCCGCTTATTGAACTTCTCACCCTCCATAATGACAGCTCAGTTGTGACAGAATGGAATTGCTTTGGGAAAGGGCTGATTCCTGCCGCCTCTGAAGTCAGCAGCGAGGTTTCCATTGACTTTAGTGGGAGGACGATCAAGCCTATAGATAGGCTTGTGGGCTGAGAAATCATTATCCTTATATCATTATAGTTGTGTAGATGTTAGAGTGGCTATGAGTTTTTGGTTTTTTTGAGGGTTTTTTTTTTATGTAATGGTTGCTCTCTGACGTTTAATTGAGATGTTCTGACCTTAATTCTTGCATGAAGCTGAATGCCACTGGCACACTGAGTATCCAGGAATTCAGAGTCCTGTGGAAAAGGCTGCTTTTCTATTTGGTATGACAATAGCTTCTGTGTCCCCTTGCAATATTTCCCTGCCCACACTAATTTTGGTGTAATCTGTTTATTTGGGTTTTTTTGTTTGTTTGTTTTTTGTTTGTTTTTGTTTGGTGGGTTTTTCGTTTGTTTGTTTGTTTTCCCCAGGAAGTTTTCCAGAAAAAAGACACTAGCAGATCAGGAAAACTTGACCTTGTGGAACTGCGTGCAGCTGTACAGGAGACAGGTGAGCCCACAGCGCATCTTGACAAGTCTTATCCTTCTCCTGAGAACTGTAGGTGGAACCCAGGAGAAGTGGAAAACACCACAGGCTGCATGTTCTTAGCCATCTCTGTTTCCCTCCCTAGCTGGGTAAAAACATCTGAAAATTGGTTTGCTATGTGATGGGCTACTTAATCTTTGCCCGGTTGTGGACTCATACTGATAGTTCCCTGAAACAGAAGTGTCTGTCTATTTTAGACCCAGTTTTTAAATCCCTTCCTGTTCGTTGCTAATTTCATTTTAAAAGACTGCGTGGGGTTGTGTGGGTACATGTGGGAGGCCAGCTTGACCTTCTAATAAATTGCTACCTCTGCTGAAGACGGCAGCTCAGGGGCTGAACCTGGAAGTGTGGGACTCATACAGAGGTGATAACAGTGCCAGACTTCACTAACATGACATCTGAAGGTTGATCTAGAAATGGAAGACCATACATATGGGTCCAAATACTGGATCAAACTCTGTTGCTGTTACTGGGCTTTGAGTGGTGGCTGGTGCTCAGTCCTCTAGCTTCTTTTACAGGTTTACAGCTTAAATATCACTCCTTTTTGGTGTGTGGTTCACCCAGTTCATCTGAGTCAGGGAAAGCACAGTGAGAAACCCAGGTGGATGTCTGCTAAAGCGAACTAAAATCCCAGGCCATGAATAGAAAATACTTTTATTCCTTACAAATGCTGCTTGACATTGGGACTGATGCTTTCTGTCTGAGCTTCCTCTGGATTTTCTTTTTCATCTCCTTTCCTTCCATCTTGTGGAGTATTGCTCTTAAACACAGCTGCTGTTATTACCCTCATACCCCATAACCAAAGGCTGCTTCTGTGTATTTTATTCCGACTCTCGCAGGACTGTGAATACAGGGGATCAGATCTGAACCCTTGTAAGTTTGAAGGAGATATCTCCATGTACTGGTCTGGTTTAGACTGGCTGATATTTGATAATCTTACGGGAGGTATGAAAAGCCAAGCTGTTGGAGAAGGGCTGAAGGCCATTCAGTTGGTCATGCTCACAGCTGTGTGCACATTCAGCTGTGTGCAGCTGGGAGTTGCCACCTCATTATGTTTTCTTTTTTTTCTTTTTTTTTTTTTCCTTTGTGAAGGCATTTCACTCAGCAATGAAATCTGTAATTTGATGGCAATCAGATATGGTGACCCCGACTTGAAGATCAGCTTCGAGAGCTTTGTGTGCTTCATGCTACGAGTGGAGATCATGGGAGGTGAGGCTGGTGCTCTGTGGCTGGCCAGGCAAGCTGGGTTGCCTTGGCCATTCCAACACTGCTCCAGCTGGCATGGCAAGGTCAAAATTCAAGGGTTGAGTTTCTGAATAGACCAAGAGTAATCAACTTAAAGCAAAGACAGATATAGAGGAAATCAAGATTCTCTCTTTACTTTTGCACCAGTCACTTTCTACAGATATCCAGGTTGTACATATCAGAGTGATTTAACTCCTTGCAGGTTTGCACCAGCCTTCTGTAGGAAGCAGTAGGCAAATTACAGGTGGACCTGCTCATTTTGCAGGAAGAAGAGAGCCTTGGAATTTACCTTTGGTGGGACTGCAGTTGTGCTGACAAGACAGCTGGTACTCAGTCTATGAGCTTGTGCTGCAGACACTTCACATCTCAAAACTGCAGTGGGTGAGGTTGGGACCACCTGCATCTCAAGGTTTCACAGCTGGATGGCCAGACAGTAAAATGTCTGATTTTATTCAGCTGCTCCCTGTGTCCCAGCCCTCAGGGGATCTTTCAGCAGCAGAACAGAGAACCTTACATGTCCTTGTGAATAGCCTACAAACTCTGCCTTTTGGGATTTTCCTGAGACAGGATGTCTTGGGTGATGTTGATCTCTTGGCTATGAAGTTAATGCTTCTCATTTATTTATTTTGCAGAGGCCTTTCGCAACTTAACACAAGATGGCAAAGGGATATATCTCCGGGAATCTGAGGTAAAGCCTGTTCTCTGACTGACAGATGTGAGCTCTTTCATTGCAAGTGACACTGTGTGTTTTGTTCTGTAGCCTCAAAAAAACCCATCTTTACCTGATCGCTTACAGAGTAGGTTAGAAACAACAAGGAGCTTCAGGCTTCCAAGTCCCATGCTTTATTATATTATCTAGGCTTTTGATGCTGTCCCTCACAGCATCCTTTCGAACAAGTTGTCCAGCTGTGGGATGAGCGGGTTCATGGTCTGCTGGGTGCAGAACCGGCAGAAGGGCAGAGCTCAAAGGTTTGCAGTGAATGGGGCTACATCTGGCTGGCAACTGATCACCAGGGTTGTTCCTCGGGGTTCAATTCCAGGGCCAGTTCTGTTCCGTATATTTATCAACGATCTGGATGCAGGAGTTGAATGAACCATTAGCAAGTTTGCTGATGATGTGAAGGTGGGAGGTGCTGTCAACTCTCTTGAGGGACAGGAGGCCTTGCAGAGTGATCTAGATAGATTGTAGCATTGGACTGTGATTAATGGGATGAAATTTACCAAGTTGAAATGCCAAATCCTGCATCTAGGATGGAGTAATGCTGGGCACAAGTATAAACTGGAGAGCAGCCCTGCAGGAANATGTGAAGGTCCTTGAGTGTGTGCAGAAGACGGCAACAAAGTTGGTGAAAGTGCTGGAAGGAATGTCGTGCGAGGAGTGGCTGAGGACTCTGGGCTTGTCTAGTTTGGAGAAAAGGAGGCTGAGGGATGACGTGTTTGCTCTCTACAGCCGCCTTAGGAGAAGCAGAGAGGGAGGTGCTGAGCTCTTCTCCCTGGTGTCCAGTGATAGGATGCATGGGAATGGTTCAAAGCTGTGCCAGGGGAGGTTTAGACTGGACATTAGGAAAATGTTCTTTACCAACAGGGTAATCAAACACTGTAACAGGCTTCTTAGAGAGGTGGTTGATGCCCCGAGCCTGTCAGTGTTTAAGAGGTGTTTGGACAATGCCCTTACCTTTTGGCCAAACAGTTGGACTAAATGATAGTTGCAGGACCCATCCAATCAAAATATTCTATTCTACCTTCCGCTGATTCTGGAGACAGAAAATCTCCAAAGGCCCATAGTCCAGTTCAGTTGTGACTATCGCAAAGTGCTCTTGGGGAGGGATGAATTCAACCTGCTTTCCCCATTATTTTGCAGTGGATGATGATGACCCTTTATTCCTGAAACAATGCTGTAGAAGAGAGGACAACCAGGCCTGTGCTGGGATGGGGAAGGCTGCTTCGTATTAACTTTCTATGCATGCTGGACTCTCTGGGCTCAGCCCTGCAATTTACATCATATGAAAATTCTTCCTGTCAAGCAGACTTGACCTGATGACCACAGACTTGGTGAACTGAAGTTTTGCTAATTAATTTATTGTGAGTCCTATTTCACTTCAGACAACCCTTCTGAGAAGAGACTGCTGGGTGCCAACCACTACAGGTGCACAATGTGACACCACGGAGCTGAGTCTTTGGGGACACCTACTTCACACTGATGTTACGCTGTTGTTGTTACAGGATGGCACATGCTGTGTGATGCCCAGAGGCTGTGCTTGGTGATGGGGCTCTTGAGCCTGGGAGGGCTTGTCACCTAGTAGAGGACATCCCAGTTCTGCAGCTGCCAGGCCCATGGTAGAGGGCAGGAGTCTGTGTCCTTGCGGGGAAAAAGGGGTGGGAACTCTCTGAATGAACACTCTTCCCTCGCCATGACCTGGAAAGGTAATTTGCAAGGATTCAAACCATTTCTTTTGCTTTTATAAATCAGCATAGCCCTGTTGAAGTGAACCGAAGTTTATTTGACCAAGCCAATGAGCCGGGCCTCCAGCTCTTTGTTGTGGTTGGAGGCTGCGATGTTTGCATGTTTATTTCAGGAAGACAGTGGGTTTTCTCTGCAGATTGAAAAGTACAGTACAGTGAGAAGTAAACTGATCCCACATTAAGTCACTGGAGGCTGGCAGGGAATAGACGTTCTCTGTAACATGATATGGGAGCAGTCTGGCAAAGCGTTTGCATATTTGTCAGTTACTTTTTATAAAGCAGGATGAGAGAGAGTGTCTGTGTGTACTTTTAAACGATTGAGGCACATGTAGGTTGTAGCTAATTAAACAGTGGAAACTGGGTGTGTAGTTGTGAACAGCATTAGAGAACATGTTAGAAGTGGGACTATTCAGGTCAAACTCTGTGTTAGAGTTGCTTGGAGCATCTATCAGTAGGATCCTTTTTCACTTTCTTACCATTTATTTGATTGGGCTGGAAATTTCCACTCTAAGTGCCTGTTACAGGTTGCTGCTTCGATTTTTTTTTTTTTTATTTTATTTTTATTTTTTTTATTTTTTTTTTTTTTTTTTTTAATTCCGGCAGACAGCACAATTGTGTCTCTTTTTCCAGTGCACAGCCTAGTCTGGGCACCGAATGAAACAGAGCTCCAATGGGAATGAACATATAATGAAAGACCATACCCTTAATGCATTTTTAGGAAGGACTTATATTAAGCTTGCATAGGCAGCCTTCCCTCTGGCTTTTTGTGACTTTTTAGGTGCTTAATCTCATAAATGTCCTTTCAGACTGCATGTGAGATTCGGGAGTGAGGTGGACTGTGGATAAGAATTTGAACATGAGTAAAAGGCTGAGCTCAGGTGTGTGCTTACCACTGCATTGAAGCCTGTGCAACAGCATAAGCGTATTTAGAGAGAAACCCCATTGCATGTAAGTGTTCCCAGTCAGGAGGCATTAAACAGTAAACACAACAGTGCGCTTTATTCCCCACAACAGCCTGTTTCTAAAAAGTATAATTTTCTGGTTTTATGAGAAAACTCTTAGAACCAGATAAATAGATAGCTGTGTTTGTACTCGTTTATTACAGACGATATATGGATTGTCTATTGTGAGTGGCTCACTGTGGTGTCACTGGCGCCCCAGGGTTCTGATCTGTGCAGCAGAGTCAGGGGGGTCATGGACATCCAGGGCCCTTGAGGATGGTGTCCCAGCTCTTTCAGCAGCTCCCACCACAAGGCACGTGCCCTCTCCTGACTGTCGCACCTCTCTTTCCTTTTGTGACTCGCAGCTGAACACGATGGTGCAAACTAAATTAGCCTGATTTAATCTGCACTCAACTCAGTGGGGGATGTTATAAACACTGATTTACTGTGTGCAGGAGCAGCACTGGAAGAGCTGAAAAGGTTGATTGAGAGAGCGTAGGTCTTGCTTTTTCAGCGTGCTCTGAAAAAGTGGGTCCCCAGCACCCACAGGGATGGCTAGGGGGGTCTGCGTGAGTGCAGGGTGTTCACAGCAGGACTCTGACATGATGGGATGGAAACAACTGTGTTTGTTGCACTATGTGTGTTATCAGCTGAGCAAGAATTGTTAAAGGCTAGGAGTATGCTGGACGTAGCTCTGCCACAGTGTGCAAAGCTGTGGTGCAGGACACCCAGTTTCAAACTGCAGTTCATTTTAATGTTATACACATTGTTTTTTATATCAGGTTTTGTACTTATTTACTCCACACCTCCTTAATGCAGAGCAATGTAATTGCAGGGAGATTATTTTGCTATTGATTACTTGATCCAGGAAAGAAACAAAATTCATCCATGCCATGAATCACTAAGCATTTGCAGCAATAAACTTTATTGAGCCATGTGACTTGCTGTTACAGAATTGTAAAGAATGCTTTACTGGAATGATTATACCAAACCATGTACAATTCAAACTGAATTATCTGGCTCACAATAAAATGTTTCTGGCAAGGGCACCTACTCGGACACTGTGAGGCTTTTATATTGCTAACAAAATAACGTTTTCTGGGCAATTCTGAAGATGTATTACTCCTCATTTACAATGTGCATTGTGGAAAAAATGGTCTAAAAGGCTGCTGAAGGATGCATTCGTTCGTAACCACAGTGTTTATAGAGATGCTGAGCTTTGCAGTGGGTGGTATTGCTCTAGCAGAAATGAAAGAAAAGTGGGGCTGCAGCTTGAGACTAGTATTGCTAACAAAGGTCCTTTTTGGAAAAGGCAGGTGCAAATAACAAGAATAGCAAATATTGGGTGGAGCGTGAAGATGAGCTGGATGATACACTGCAACAGCAAGACTGAGATGGAATTGAAAGGAACTAATTAACCTTTTGCAAACAAAATATTCAGCTAGAGCTTGTTGCCACAAGATGCACAGGCACAACTGGAAGTATTTTGTGTTCCCTGGGTATAGCTGGTGCGCACGTTTAGTGTGCAGTCAGGGTACAGCTGGTACCTGTCAGCCTCGCCGTGTGTGTTCTGCATGGCCACGGCTTCTCTCCAGATGACAACAGGACAGGTTCTGCTCTCAAGCCTAACAGAATTCAAGCAGGGGTTATGACTTCCAGCAGCGACAAGCACACCTGGAGCCGTCATCGCCTCAGGGAAGAGCTGTGGCAGAGACCTGACAATTTGGCATCAAGCAGAAGGCAAAGAGCTGCCCTCTGGGGACAAACTGCCCCAAGGCAATTCACCCCAAGATGACGGGGCACCCTTGGACAGCTAGCGATGACCACCTTTGGAGAGATACCAAGCTGGGCCAGGTTTGTGGTCTGGGTATTTCTGCCTATCTGTGTATTTATTTCTGGGCAATCAATTAAAATTTGATTGAATGAAAATCTACAGGCTGTTGAGATGCTGTGTTGTAGTCCCCTGTCTGAGGTCACATCTCTCCTTTTCAACAATTTTATAGAGTACAGCCAACGAGACTCCTGCCTTAACTAAAGGCACGTTAGAGTCCTTTGCCGTGAGTTATTATATTAATGTAAGTGGTTACTGCACCAACCACCGTCGTGGTTGGCCAAGCTGTGCCAGCGGACTTTGACCATACCACAAGATCCTCTGTGCAGAGTGAATAATACGTTGCTTTGTTTTTAATTATTAAGCAGCAGCTGTAATCCTAACTCGGTCACGCACAAAAGGGATCTCTAAAGGGCAAGTTGTCACTGCTCTGGAGCCACAAAAACGAGGGCTTTGAAGCTTTTGTAAGAAAAAGCCTGTTTCCCGGGGCAGGTGGTGCACAAAGGCGGGCAGCTGAGCAGAGCGGGTGCGAGGTGTCTCACCGGTGTAGACCTTTGTGTGGGGCAGTGGTGGGAATGGAGAGACAACATGGGAATGTGGAGTTGAAGCCACTGCCAAATCTGAGTGTCCACCAGTCCTTGCTCACCTCCTCTCCAGTCCTAAAAAACCCCCAGGAGACTCGAGTGAAAGAGTAGGGTTTCAGAATTTGCAAACCTTAAGTATTATTTCCTTTGTGAGCTTTTTCAGGCCAATGCTTCAAGCTTTTGTGCTCAGACATGGAGGGCTGGGAGACTTTTCTCTCAACGTTAGTCCTGCTGGGCTCCAGCTGAAGGCAACCCTGTGCTCCAACGAGAAAGAGGAGTGAAAAGCTGGAGTTTCCCACAGGTGTGACGTTTCCATCCAGACTCAGAAGAGTTATGGGCAAAAGTCCCTTTTGTCATTATCTACAGTGCCACAGTGCTGAGGGGTGAGGATCAGGTCCTCAGGGTGCTGGCTGCTGTGTGACCTGAAGAGCAGAACTTGCCATCTGTTACACTTAGAAATACTTCTGTCTGTGTTCAGCCTGGGGCTCTGCAGCCCAGACTTGATCTGAACCTCAGCCTCCTAAAGCCCAGCCCACCAGCTCCTCTTCCCTTTGCGTACCAGAGCGTTGCTGCTCCGAAACCCCCATCTTGCTGTGAGACAGGTTATTCCCACAAGCAACTTTTCTTTCTCACATGCACGCAGGAGCTCGAGTTATGGTCCCATCCCAAGGTTTGGGGCTTAGCTAGAAGCCAGTGATTGCTGGGCAGTTCTTCTGCACATGCGCCCCTGCACATTCCCATGTACCCCATGTCACCTTCCTCAAAACCAGTCACAATACTGTGCTGAAAAAGAGGGAAAAAAGATTATTTTGTTTTTTCCTCTCCTGTTCAGGGAGCAGCTCCTTGCAGAATGAAATGCTAACGAGCGCTTTTCCCTTTCCTCCCTGCTGTGTCTTACTCTGGGTTAGACCCGAAACGCGGTATCACCAAGCTTGAAGTTCAATTTATCAGTGCAGTCAGGATTGATTTGTTACACTACCTGTTCTGGGGAAATGAATGTCTCCATCGCGCTCCCTTCCAATGCAGGCAGACCTTTGTTTTGCTCAGATCAGCTATGTAATGTAGGAAGCTGACATTCCACAGATAAAGGAAAAAAACCTACAAAATCTTGACTAATTCTACCCAGCCTGGCAGTGCCAGAGACTGATGCCACTTGCAAAGCACCCACCTGGTGTTGTGTTGGCTGCAGATACCAGGCAGAAGAAGTGCTCTCTGTCTAGGCTTACCTCCTACCTTTTTGTTGTTGAAGAAGTGGTGAAAAGTGTCAAATAAAATTATTATTTGGTGAATTACCTGTCTCCTTTATCACTAATAATGTTATAGCTGGGCGCTCAGGTGGGTCCTTGGAGCTCAAATTCATAGTAAAAGTCAGGTTGAAAACAGAATTGCTTTTCGTACAAATTTTCAGCTGTTTTGTGTGACAATGGAAATGGACTTTGGTACTGCTGCTGAGGAGGAAAATTTTCACTTGTAATCTAGCACAGGGCTTCTCCATTAAGAAAGCACGCAATTAAAATTCCAGTTTGCTCCCAAACCCCATTTTGATGGAATATTTAGTGAACCATATACAAATGTGGAAATTACATTTTCAGATTCAAAAGACCCACAACGTGGATTGCTGTGAAAAGTCAATTTTAAAAGACCTGTATTTTTTTCTAACAAGCCACATACGCATCTCATGTGGAGGGAAGGGTTAAAAGCTGAGCACCCTGCGGAAACGTGGAGATCCTCACACTCCTGCAAACGTGGCTACGAGAAAGATGTCTATAGCTGGTGCTCATTAAGCGAGACGAAATGAAAGAGGTAGTTGCTCTAAAGTAGCTTTTTTTCCTCAGGTAAAAGCAGGATTTCTTTCTCATAAATACACTGCAGCTAGACATAAACCACTTATTGCTTGAAACCAGCTCTGCGCTGATGAAGAGCTGGAGCTCGTGAGTGAGGAACTGGGTCTTAAGCAACCCTGACCTGGGTGGTTTCAGCCTGGCTGCTGGCAGCGGGGACGCTGCTGTTTGCTCGGGCTGAGGCTGCAGAACGTTCCTGCCTCTGCGGCTAAATGCTGAGTTTCCAGAGGATGTGAGGAACAGGGTTACGTCTGAGAGAGCCTCCTTGCTGCTGTCTCTCTCTCTTCCTGCTGCCCCCTTCAAAACCAAAGTGTTAGCTGGGAACACCGCTCCAGAAACTGTGGCCATGCCTGCTCTGCAGGTCTCTAGGTCCAGCCCCCTGTTAGTGTGGTTGACCCTAAAAACTGAGCAGGCAACACAGCTTTGGAGCACACGGTGATCAACTCCCTTCCAGGAAAGGGTAATGGAAATGATCACGGACTGTTTGGGATGCAGGAAATATCTTGAGGGGCTGCACATCTTTGGGTATGAGACTTCATGTTATCCCTTCTCTGTAACTTGGGTGTTCATTGTCACTTATTGTGTTTCCTTTAAAAAGGAAAAATAAAACTCAACATCACGTACTCTTCTTGCCTGTTCCTTGATCTTACACACAGCTCAGGAAACCCTTGTCATAAAAACTATCTCTACTTTTAGGGCATGGGTGCACATGTATCAACAGACTAAACCTGAAGGGCTGAGGGGCTTCCCTGGCTCCCCTGGACAACGTTAGCTCCAGTGGTTCATTAGCTCCAGCTCTCCGGGCTGATGTCTGAAGTCACACAGCAACTGGCCCATGTCGGACCATGTGTCCCAGCACCAGGGTCTGACCGCACCCCTGAGAGTGGTGGGACAGACAGTCTTATTTTAACTTGGTACCATGCTTGGCAGGGCCCTTTTCTGAAACTCAGGTGATGCCCATGCTGAGCACATCCATTGTGCCCAACTTCTACCCGCATTGTGTCTTTCAGCGATACTGGAGAAATGTTGGTCTGGCGTTAAGATGCTCATCCTCAGGGACTGCAGAGAACTGTGACTCCTGGCCTCCCAACAGTCATCAGGCAAATAGGGACAACAGAAATAACCCTGAGCATCTCCAAAATAGTTTCATCTGAAGGGCTCATGATTTTTGAACAGCTGAGATGAGCATTACTGAGAACTCAATTTCCACTTCAGCCTGCTCTTCTACTTTCACAGGGTAGAGCGCAGAAGCAAGGCTTGGGCACTTCACAGCCATCGTCTGGATCAATATTTTCCGTTGTGCACAAGTTTCCAAGAGTTTAAACCGCTGAGTTTTGCAGAACTTTAATTGTATCAAATGCAAAAAAGAAAGGGATACTCTATCAAACTAACACATAGCTAAGCACATAGAGAACTTAGGGGATAAATTAACAGAAAATAATTCATATGCTGCAAGAATAAATTGCTGAGTCCAGTAGAAGGAACCCCTATTTCTTCCTCATTTTTTTTTTTTTAATGGTTCGCAAGTACTTGGAAACACAAAATCTCAGGAGAAATTTGGTTGAAAGGCCATGTGGAGGTGCCATTACTCAACACAACTCTATAAATTATTTAAAACATTGCAATAAATCTGACAAACATCAAAGAACTTCTGTCAACTCCCAGCACCTGAAACAGCTGGAGCAAGCTGAGAAGTCCACATTGCCTTGCTCAATTAAGGTACCAAAACCTAAGCTGCAAACATGTCTGTCACTGGAGAGCTCACCACGACAGTAAATCAAGCCCTTCCTGCTTGATTGTGAGGCAGGCATTCATCCTTCCTCAAATTCTTTAAAGCAACTAGAGGCAACAGATCCTCAGGTGGCCCACGCTGTTGCATACTCATGAAAGTCAGGATCAGCTAAGAGTGTTTCTTCTCAATGACTTGGCACGTAAGAAGAGCTGCCTCTAGTTAGCAGGTTCTTGAGGGCAAAGCTTAGTGAGAAAGTCTCCTGGTTGTTGGTAAAGCTGCTTCTGTGCTGGGTGCTTGTGCCCTTCCCAGCATGGGGCCAGGAGCTGAGCGGGCTGTTCTGCAGGGCCGAGTCGCAGGGTGAAGGTCCCGCAGTGTCACGTAAGGCTGCTTGTCTGCTTTTGGTGTTAAGCCACTGCTGATTAACCCTGGGCTTGGGATCACAGGGGTGAAGGATGAGACTGTCCTCATGTTAATAGGATGTAGCTGTAATAGGATTAACCCCTCCTGCGTTGCTCAGGCAGCAGGGTTAGAGTACCCCAAGGGTGAGCGTGCCTTGGGGTGGCCCAGAGGGTAGAAGGTGGGCACATGGTGTCTCCAGCAGTAGCCCAGCTCTTGGGGGCTACAAGGCTATGCTAGCCTGCCATGAGGTACTGCTGTCCCCCAAAACTGGGGACAGCTCTGGTTGCTTCTGGACTGTACAGGGCAGAGCCAGCCTGGGACCTGAGCCCTCCTTATATCCAGCACACGGAGGAAGAAAATTCAAGGATTCATCCTCCCTCAGTCAGGCCTTTCGCTCAGCATTTCAAACCTAGAAACCGCTCCTGCTTCTCCTGCTCCTAGTCTCAGCTTGCTGAAAGAAAGATGAAAAGCCTGAATTCCTGTAAAGGTACTTTAATGACAACCAAAACAGGCTTCCTTGAGCAGATTAACTATCTGCTGGACTGAGGGGAGTTTGAGCTTTAGCAAAATGGGCTGATGAGAAAAATATAGCTAGTCCTGCAAAGACGAATTTGATAAAGGTGGGCACAGTGAAGACATGAGATGCTGGTAAAAGGTTAGCTGTAACGTATAGCTGAGTTCTAGGTCTTTAGACAAGGCTTAATTTTTTCTATAAACAAATAACACATTCATTTACATGAATAATCCACATTTCTTATGCAAATCATTTCCCTACTGCTGTTCCCACTGAGAATAATATTCGGTATAATTACCGCATTTATTTAGTGAATGTATTTACACAGGGTAGCTCTCTGTCCATGAACGCTCTTCACCAGAGAGGCCCAAAGAGCAGCAGGGGAGCCCAAGCTGCCAGTCATGTGCGCCCTCTGCTTTCTATTTCTGTCCTGATAAAGCATTTTGGGACCGCTTGAGATGCCTTGGCAAGAGCAGAAGGATGTCAGCATCCTGCCTCCGTTCCGGGGAGAGCACCTGCTGCTGATGGGAGGCAGCTCTCCCCTGCTCGCTCGCCTGCTGCCTGAGCCCCAGCTAACTGTAATGAGGCAAGGCACTCGGAATAATAACTTTCCTTTGGGTATAAGGCTATCTTAATTTTTTGTGTGTTTAAGTTGGTAATTGCCACCGAGTTTGAAAATCTTCCAGGTTTTACCACTCTTAATTATGTTCTCATGCATATGCATCGTCCGCTTGTGCGCTCATTACTGTGAGGAGATCAGAACCTGAAACGTTGGAGCCGTTTCTTCCAATTATCTCCTGTACACGGAATTTCCTGAGAAGTACCTGTCCTGTGTGGGATAGCCCAAGCTGTTTGCAGCACATCTTGCTGCCCAGAGCACGTTCTGCTCTGTGTGGTCAAATCAAGATGCATCTCACCTAGATTTCTCCTACCTGGGATGTCCCCTTGCTTAAGGCACCAGCTGCTGAAACGCTTGTTCAGGGGAAGTTACTACAATGTCCTAATGGAAAATATTTCAACTTTCTAGGACCCTGATTGCCTCTTTACCTGTTCTTTTTGCATCTATTGATCGTTCTGTTTCAACAAGAGCCTCTGGGACTAACAAACTCTAACAGGTTTGAATGCATTAATGAGGTGTTATGTGGGGAAGGAAAAATAATGCTGTTGGGCTTCTAACTTGTTTTTGCTCAATAACAGCAAAACAAATTTGTGCAATTAAACATTACTTTGTTTTCTAAACAGCAGCCTTGAAATTTTGTCCTGCTAGTGGGGAAATGAAGCTGATGCTTCGTTTTCTAACCAACAGCAATGATTTCATGATGGAAAATGAGATTTTAATCCACCTGAGGACGTTCAGGGTTGTATATTGTTCCTGCGTATAGGTAGGCAGGATTCGTTGCACAGTGTATATTTTCCTGTAGGAGATCACAGTGCATCTCATGAAAGGGTCAATGTGGGGCAAGCATAGACCTTGAGGTTATGCCTGCTTTTTGCACAGAGTAACTGCTTGCTTTTAACTGTTCTTCAAGGAGATGCAGATCTAGTTGTTAGCCCCTTGGAGGTTTTGCATTGAGAGCAGGAGATCACCTGATCAAATATAAATCACTCCATCTTTATACACAGAACATTTGATTGTAAACGGAAAAAATGTCTGTTCCTAGACACTTCACCTAAATAATGGGATTGAAATATCATTAGGTGGTGTGTGGCTCACTCTCTTCAGCTTTTGGATGCCTGAGCAGAGAGGGACGAATAGTCAAGATTTTTTTTTTTCTATGAAACATTTTGTAGGAGGAAGAAGAGAGTAAAACTTTTCATCCAGCTGTGAAAATGCTCCTTACCACAAAACGCCTGGTGCAATATTACATATTGCCAGCTGTGTGGCATCAGGCCACAGTTACATATCACAGTAGAGATTTGGCTCTGAAGTCTGCTTAACACCTGCACACAAAAGGAGAGAGGCATTAAAGGTGCTTTAAGGACGAAGCTTTATTTTGGCTAATGTGTTCTCTCACCCATCCCCTGACTTGGTCTTTGTTCTGTTGAGTGTCACCTGTCCGAACTCCAGTTATGGGCTTGAAGGTGTCTAAGGGCTAAAAGGGCTGATTTAGCCTATTCAGAGGAACAAAAGGGTTTTGTGGGAATTCTGGCAGGGTTCTCTGCTCTCTTAGAGACGGGCGGGGGTGTGTGTGCAGACGCATGCACAGGGGAGCACATCTCCTTGGGGCGCAGCTGAGCAGCTCTGCTGCCCCCATGGTGTCCCAGCAGCACTGGGGCGCCTGCCAGAGCCGCACTGAGAACCACAGAGGGCCCGGGTCCTTATGGTAAAGATTCATCTGCCCTGTGCTGTGTTTGCTTGTTGATCGTTTGCTGCAACTTGGCCCATGAAGCTATCTGCTGCCTTTTGTCTCAAATGCTCTTTTGTGGCCGTTTGTGGTGGCTGCCACTGGTTGCTGATGCAGTGACCCAGAGCTAGACAGCTGCCCTCTGGCCACAACACTGAAAAAACAGGCTGTGGGATCAGTTATCACTTATCCCATCACTTATCCACGGGCTCTTCCCAGAAAATGCCAGTGTTGGGGAGCATTAGGAGAGATGAGCAGCCACCAGAGACATCTGGAGACATGCAGGACACAAAAGACATGGGTCTGCTGTGGCAATAAGCTACACAAGAGGAGAGCTGGTCAAATGCAGCCAGTGAACAGCACTGAAGGCGGTCACACCAGAGGAGCACTACACAAGGGATCTGTTCTTACGCTCCCTAATATGTCCCCCAGCCACACGCTGAAGTCGGCGTTTCTCCCTTCGAACCTCCCATTGCTCCGGTCCTTGCTCCCATACCTGTTTGTACTGGCACTACTGGGCACACGGCAATGCTGGGAGCCAGTAAAAAGACTGCATTGAATCCCGAAAAAACTGTGCTCCAGTAAGTGGAGACAGAGACTGGGGAGAATGTGAATTAAACACAAGTCCAAGTGGGTGGCCATTTGATTGCAGTTGCTAAAGATGCAAGACAGAATACCTTGTGGTAGGCAAGAATTACCTCCCACCCTCCTCCAGCCGTATTATAGAGAAGTCTTTGCATTTGTCCCAAATGGTGGAGGACCTCAGAACCAGCTCTTTCATCTGTGAAGCTAGGCTGAAGGTGGGAGCCTGACTTGTAGAACTGCAAGTGAATGTCTGGATGTGTGCTGGTGCCCATCTACTTGGGGAACAGCTTGTGTCCCTGCAGATGACTTGATGAGAACTTCAATTAGCAAATGCTATTAAAGTAGCTCCCCTCTTTATTATTTTTTTTTAATGCATAGCATTTCCTGACAGCTTAAACCTTTAATTAACTGGAGATGCCATCATGGAAAGTTTGCTAGAGAAGAATGCTTGTGGTTTAATTAAAAAGAAAAGAATCCTTTACAGTTACTGAGAAAGATCTGCTTGCAACTCCAACAGTGGCAAAAAGCCTGCAGGATTTCCTCCGTTTCTCTTTGTGATTGCAGCAGTGGGTAAGGAGGTGCAGAGTGATTTCATTGCCTGAGTGTAGAAGGTGAGAGCTTCACAGCTTCACGTTTGACCCTCCAGTTTAGGCTGCAGATGTAGGACAAGCTACAGCTCCGTTATCTTGGTGAGGGAAAGCAGACAGCCAGCTGTAAAGCTTTTACTTCTTTCACAAGAACTTCAACTTAATAGTTCTCCTGGTATGAGGCTAGAGCTGTCTCCAACATCTGTGGTCTTCTCTGAGGGCACGCAGGGAGAACGTTGTTCAGCACAAGCACTGATTTTTTTTATTTTTTATTTTTTTGGCTTCCATTACAGCACAAAAGAGCTTACCTGACACAAAAATGTAGGATAATCTTTTCAGTATCTCCAACAGCCTTCACAGAAGCTGCTTTTTGAGATAGTAGGGTACTGCCTGAGGTGGCAGAGAGTCCTTGCTGCCGTCCACAACCCTGAGGACTGTGTGTGATGGGAGCTGTATCTTGGAACCACCAGCTCAGGACACATATACCCTTGCAGCAACATGCCACGGGGACAAGGCAGAGTGGTGACAAGTGCTGCAGAGCTGGTGCACTCCCCTGGCAAAGCAACAATCTCTCCTTGCTCTTGTGCAAAGGACCTTCTCTCCTTCTTCTACCCACGTTGACTGGATTAGGAACAGATCGAGTGACCTGGAGGCTTTTTGAGCAGCTGCAGATCCAAAAAGGGATTTTTGTTCTTGTATTAAATATAAACCTGGAAGAG
Organism: Pampusana beccarii; assembly: GCA_013399365.1. Classification (NCBI taxonomy): domain Eukaryota; kingdom Metazoa; phylum Chordata; class Aves; order Columbiformes; family Columbidae; genus Pampusana; species Pampusana beccarii. The sequence goes on from VWYH01001940.1 coordinate 1,343,167, forward strand.
TCGCTGACATGACTCTTCACATTCAAAGCGCAGCTCCACCCCTAGACAAGTAGCAAATGGCTTCTGAGTCACCCCTGGGGAGCAGGTTGGGGCTGGCGGGGTGATGCCTGGGCCAGGGACATGTGTTGGCTTGCTCTCTTGCAGCCCTGCAGCCAGGCTGGCACCTCGGCTGCTGGGTGACAAGGGACAGCTGGGCTTCTTGTGAAACGTGCCAATGCTCAGCACTTGCCAGAACAGTTATTTGGGAGCAGCTTGATGTGCTCTCCCTCCTCTCCTGGCCCTGTCTTCAGTGTGGTTAAGCGCAGTAAGTGCAGCACACCCTCTTCTAGGGGGAGGGAGAGAAACTTCCGTGTTAGCTTCTTTCCGCAAGCCTGGAACAGGGACCACAAGGATGCCCTTGACCACTGAATGAAATCCACCTCCCTGTGTAACCACATGGCCGTGCTGACCCTTTCAAACACAGATCTTATTTTTGCAAACAAATTCTTCCTGATATATCTGCTACTGCAAGCAGGATCTCTTTGTCAGGAAGCTGCATTGCCATAAACAGCAGGAAGACCTAGGCTACCCCAAACCGCTGGCTCTGCACCAGGTCCCTCCCTGGCACTGGGACTCTGTGTCCTAGAAGCCCTTTTTCATCCAGAGCTTGGTGGGGTTGCTCCACCTTACAAGAAGCTGTGGCGTTCAGCTGGGGCTCCCCAGCATCCTGAGCCAGGGATACATGTTGATCCTTTCCTCAAATCACTTCTCAAACCTATCAGTTTATCTCCCTTTCAGATTTCCAGGAACAAAACACAAACTATTTGTGATCCTTTAGGAAAAGAAACTTGTTTTTTTCTCTGGATGCGATCTCAGATGTGAGCCAAACCCAGGAGTATTCCCAGTATAAACTGCACTGAAGTAGCGCCTGGGTGGTTTGCAGACCCCAGTGAGATTAAATTCTCTTGAAATGTGCTTTTACAGATGTCCTTGAAACAGCGAGGAGAGCTACTTTCTCCTACCACCCTTTTCCTAAATTCAGGACCTCACTGCCTGAGGTTGCGATTGTGGAGTTCTCCCTTCCACTCAGAAATTATGTCGTATTTTTGCTCTCACAAAACAATCACTTCAATCAACTTTGCAGTGCTGATACCAACAAATGCTGAATACCCATTTCCTACATTGTTTTTTCTGTCTCTAGCTGTACTGCTGGCCTTAACTTTTGCTCTCTTGGAAACACGTAGTATGTCATGGACCTCACTTGTAAAGCAACTGAGATTGGCAGATGAAAAAACAGAAAAACGGGGAAGATATGGCCATCAATAATATAACAGAAGATTTTTTTTTTTTTATTGCTGTGGTTTTAATGGAATTGCAATAGGATTTTTATACAAGTCTCTGAAAGTCTATGACTTCAGATAACTCTGAACCTAGCGATTTGTAGTCTTGCCTTATTCTTGTTTAAATAGCTGTTACCATCATCTGCTCGATATATTATCTGTCCCAGCACACATGCTCACGGTCAGGAGCAACAGACTTTTTTGGAGACCGTATGCATCACTAGAGCTCCTCAAATCTCCCGTCTCATCACAGGACACCCGCACAGAGCAGGTACGGGGCTCCAGCGGGCAGGGATTTGTTTAGTGTCACCCTGGTGCTCGTGGTGTCACCTCCTCGCTGGTGTAACGGCAGTGCCAGCAGGAACGGGTCAGGCCTTTGCCCGTTATCTCTGCGGGCACAGCGGGTTATTCATCACAGCATCGAGCCCTGCCAGTAAAGCTTTCCCTCAGCAGAGGGAGTTGTTTCTCAAGGTAATAAGATAGCATTATCTGATTGCATTTTTGTCAGGTCTGTCCTATTTATTACCTTACTTGTAATCTAATTTGTAATGTATTTCCCTGATATTTTCTATATTTCCCCCTTATATTTTGTAATAACTTCCACTGAAAGTCTGACCTATGAAAAAGACAAGGTTTTTAATCCAGCTTTGAATGATAACACCCAGGTGCCTTTATCTGGAAAAGCTCTCCTAGCACAGAACGAGGTATGGTAGGAAAATCTCGGCACCCTCTGTAAATGTGCTGGGGGAAATGCTGCATTTCAGGAGCCAAGGTCATTTCGTCCCAGCCGGGGAAACACCAGTGGTGACTTTCCACTTGTGGAAAGATGATCTTTTTGGTCAGAGAGCCATTCTTATCCCAAATGCGGTTCAAAGAAGGTCTGCGAGAAGCAGCAACCAGCCTGTGCCAGTAGCTGTGGTAGGCACAAGGTAAGAAGACAAATATAAGCCCTGTGCAAGGCTACCATTGATGTGCCTTAGCTTTCAGGAGAAAACATAAAATAACAGCTTGGGTAAGAGAGCAACACCTCCTGCACTTACCTGCAGGTCCCTTCCAGGTTGGGCAGAGATGTCTCATGATGGCAGAGCTGGAGTGCAGTGGTTCAGCTACACTGAGCATGGGCCTGAGGAAGGTTAGTTGTTGTGACAAACGATGCACACCATGGGAAGCGGTGGCATTTTCAGGCTGGCATGGGCCTCCCATGCAGTGTCAGGCTGGCAACTCACCGTGGCACAAGGGCTTTCCACTCTCTTCCCATGTGGCTAGTTCTGCTTCTGCTTGGCTGTGCTGTTGAACTTTGTTTTGCAACAACAGCAACCTAAGCCTACCCACTGGACCCGGATTTCATCGTTCTGATAAAGGCATTTCGAAGTCAGACGGCCTTGAAACAAAGAAAGAGAAATGTCCCTTTTTGTGGATGCTAATGAAATTTTTATCTGGGCATCTTTCTGTGAGTGCTGGGCCTGAGAGGCACGGATTTTGTTGGGGGAGAAGGGCTTACTGAGTCCTGGAAATAAATGGGAGAAGGACAGACGATGAAGATCGCAAATGATAAATTAGCAAGTGACAGAAAACAACTGCAGGAAATAATAAAACCAAGAGGAGTGTGTGGGAAACGCATAGGAGAGGCTGTTTACAACATGTGCATTGGACTTTCCAGCATTTGACATCTTATCTCAGATTCATTCCATATGTTACTTTATGCATGGATTCCTGTTTTTATGGGGTTTGTTCTGTAGTTCTTGTACTAACAGGAATGACTCACATCTGCTCCAATACTTAATTTATTCTCTAATGTCTTCTGCAAGGGATTGCTCAGCTCGTGCAATACTTGTCAGTCGCAGGATTGGAAGGGCAGTGAGTCAGGCAGGTGAGCAGGGACAGCTGGGCAAGGCAGCTCTCTTCTGGAGTCCTGCTCCAGGTTTTTTTCCCCTTAGCAATGTCTGTAATTCCTACTTTGGCTGCCCTGCATGGACAGGCTTGCTGTGCCAGGGCTGTGTGTGGAGCCAGCAGAGAACACTCCACGGGACAGGGATGATACTGAGTGCCATCCCTGCAGGACCATGGCCTGGCACCAAGCTGTAGCTGGTGTACCAACAGCTGCCCTGCTCCGTGTCGATGATTATGATTTTATTTTTTAAGTGCTCTTGACAGCTCTGGAGATTCACATCTTCTCTTCCAAATCCAGTAATTAAATTCCACCTACCTGAATTCCCTCTGCTGTTTCAATTGGATAAATTAATCTTCCCGTCATGTCTGAGCCTCCTCTGTGTGTTGTTGAGCGCTGGCCTCCCCTCGTCTCAGCGCCGGACGAGGACCGGGATGGGGACCGGGATGGGGACCGGGACTGGCCAACTTCGCCGCGGCGCTGCCGGGCCCCGCGCGTCCTTTCGGGCTCGGCTCGGGGGCGCTGGGAAGTGGCCCGGCCCCCCGCACGGTGCGTGGCCGGGCAGAGAAACGGGGGGCCCGACGATACACATGCCCCCCGCCCCCCGAACCGCTGTGCCCGTACCACCGTCCCCGGGCGGCCGCAGCGCCCCCCGGCGCGGTCCCCGGAGGAGCGGGCAGGGCAGCGGGGCGGTCCCGCAGCTGCCCCAGCGGGCCGGGGTGCCAGCCCGGCTGTCTGCGCGCAGCACCTTCCCCCGGCGAGCGGCTCCGGCACCGGCTCCAGCCCCCCTCCTGCCGGCGCCTCCTCTTCCTCCTCCCCTCCCCTCCCCTGCAGAGCACGCACAGCCCGGGACTCGCATCGCCGGCTCCGAGGCGGGCGGGCGAGACCCTTCTCCCCGCCTAGCCCCGCTCCCGCTGCCCGCGGAGGCGCCCACCGCCCTCCCCTACCCCATTCCCGGCCCTTCACCCCCCGCCTCCCGGACTTTTCCCACCCCTCCCGAGGATGAGGCGGCCGACGCGGCGGCTGGCGCTGTCTCTGCTGGGGGTGCTCTGGCTCGCCGCGCTCCTTCTCTTCTTCTTCGGGGCGAGGAGGAAGTTGGAGGCGGCGGGAGCCGAGGGGCGCACGCCGGAGGTGAGGAAGGGGCGGCGGGGCCGGGACGCAGCCGGCGGGAGGGGCGCGCCGCCGCCCGGGGAAGAACGTCCCGGCGGTTTTCGGAACCCCCCACCCCGTCGCGCTCCCCTTAAAGTTTTGCATCGGCTCTGTGCCTGTAGGGGTGGGTCGGGCCCTTTCCTCACATCCCACCCCCGGTGATTAACCCCCCTGGTCGCGGTGCTCCCCCTCCGCACGGCCTCGGGAGCCGGCAATCCCAGCCGTCCCGCTGCCCCATTTCACCGGGGGCTGCAGCCGGCGGGGCTCCTGACCCGCGGGTGCTGCCGGCGGTACCAGCGCTCTGCCCCGCCACCAACTTTGAGCATCCCACGCTTCGGGCCCTGGGTCCCTGGCGAGCGGGGAGACAGACAGGTGCGCTCCGAGGAAACGAAAACACGTGTTTTCTGTCCCCCGTGGAGGGCGGGCGACTCCTTTCTCTCGTGGGTCACGCAGCGTTTCTGAGCCCTCTCCCAAAACAACAAGGGCTCGATCCTGCCTCCTGGCCGAAACGAGAGGCTGGGAGACATAGGCTGGCAGACCTGCAGGTACATCAGCAGGGTTAAATCACTGGGGCTTTTAATTACTCGTTTTGTTTGATGACAGGACGAGGGTAGGAGTGTTGTCCTGTAAGTCAGCCTGGGTAGAAGAACGATACATTTGCAGTCGTGTGTTTCTGTGTCATGTTTGAGTCCTCGGAGTAACAGCACGGGAGAGATGGGAAGAGCATCCCATTTCACACCGGGAGTGAAACAGAGGAGTTTCACTGCACAGATGCTGTGAAAAGCAGGGAGCTGCAAGCAGCTTTTTTTGAACAAGGTCCCCTGTCCCCATCTCTCTAACAGCCGAGAGAGCAGCCTGAGGTTAACCGAAGGTTAACTTCCAAAGGACACAGATTAGATGCTTCTTTCGGTTATACTGCTGTAAATCTTGAATCAGGGCTAGAGCACAGGTCTTGAAAATCTACTGAGATTAAGGGCTATTGTAGCAGAGGAAGGGTACAAGCCCTCAGACCTTTTTTTTTTTGTACCGGTGACACCCAACTGAGCGTTTAGCCCGTGACTTATAGCAACTATATGTGTTGGCCAGGTCTTCACAGAGTCTCATCTATGTGTTCACCTCTGAAACTGAATTAACGACCCGATTGGAAAAAAAGAAAGTCAGAACTCGTAAAGCTTACTTTGATTTTTTCATCTTGAGGAATTATTGGTTTTCCATGTTTTTTAAATAAAAATGATTGAGGAGATTTTTCAGGCTTTCAGAAATCTTTCAGTCCTAGCAGAGGAGAATGAATCTATGCAATTTCAGGCTCCAACATAAATAATTATATCTACGTTTATTTATTTATTTATTTAAGCGGAGGAAGGTAATAAGTTACTGAAAACAGTGTTGGAAGACAAGTGCTTTCTGAACCGTAGTTGTGCTTTGGTGTCAATTGGTTTCTGTCAGAACTGCGTTCTTAAAAATTGCAAAACCCTCCCCTGTTTGATGTGAGCTCCTATATTCTCCTTGAAATGAACCTTGCTTCTCGCTTGGCACCAGCTGCAGCTGAATTGCTGCTTCACTTTGCAGCCTGTTTGGACTCTCTGCTCTTGTGCAAGGCTCCCCCCACCCCGAGGTGCAGGTTGCTGGTGCTGTTAGAGCCCGGGCTGGGCTCCCATGGCTGGTGAGGCGAACTTCTCCATCACACAGGATCAGGCCCCAAGTTTTGAAGCTGCAACTGCCAAGTTGCTATAACTCCAGCAATTTGACTGCTAAAATTGCCTCTCCTTCATTTCCTCTGAATTTTCCATCAAAACAGTCGCATCCCCTTGAGATCCATAGAGTGCAGATTCTTTTTTTTTTTTTTTTTAAATGCATTACAGTTTTTGGCTTTGCAAGCTGCTTTTGGGCCATATGAATTATAAGCTGGTTGTGAGCACGGCGATGTGGTGTCACTTTAGTTAACCCCTCAGAGTGGCTGCAGAGCTGACTTGGGTACCAGAGGCAGAGATGCTGCGGTCCAGAGAGGAGCCTGGCAGCACGTCCTGCTCCCCTGGCCAGCGGGACCGGCTGCTGCTGCTGAAAACTTGAGCAGTTAGAGTTCCTCAAGAAATCAGTGGAGGTAGTAGGTTGTTAATGGCAGTGCAAACTTTGTAACACAGCTACGATGGAGAAATGGAGCAAATTCACATCAAGGTTCCCGGCAGCGTTTTCCGACTTTTTTTTTTTTTTTAATCCCCCCTCCCTTCTGCCTTCTCTCTCAGTCGAGCTTGGCCATATGCACATCCTGTATCATGCCACATGTGGATTTAGCCTTTAGACCCTGCTATTTAGGCTCCAGCTGGCAGTGCTGCCTCCTGTCCGTGCCTGTCTCCAGGCGGGACTCATGGCACGTGTCCTATGCCGGCTGGCCGTGGTGCCCAAGCTTGCTGGCCATGGCATGTTGGTGGCTTGCCAGAGGCACAGCCACTGCTCGCAGAGCTGCTGCCCTTGGCTGTGCGGAGGGTTTGCCCGTCCGCTGCTGTTATTTTGGTCTGCATCCCCCCCTCACTCTTTACCCCAAATCCTGTGCCGCATCCAGCACTCAGCTTCCCAAAGGAAGGCTCGAGATGTTTTTCCCACAGCCGGAGAACTCTGTGTTGGGGTTGGCAAGGTCTCTGAGGAGAAGGTCTTTGGTGTGAGGGGTCTGCTGTGGTCTTTGGGTCCTGCCTACCCCCGGAACACACTGCCAGCTTGGCCTCTCGCAGCACTGGCGGGGGCAGGTGTTTGGGGCAGGACTGGCAGTGGTAGCTGAGCTTTCCTGAGCTGCTTGTGCCTGAAGAGGTAGGAGCAGCCGTTTGTTGTAATTAACTTGGCTTCACCTCCTCTTTATTTTTTTTTTCTGTTTTCCCCTATAATCCCGTCTCTGTGGATCTCTCATGGCTGCTCAGTGGTGAGCAGGCTCAGAGGGCACCCCTTCTTGCCAGCCCTTGCTGCCCTCAACCCTGATCCCCTCCTTTCCCTCCTCTTCCTCCCTGCCGCTTGCAGCTGCTGTCAGTACATGCTGGGGCAGCGGGAGCAGGCCGAGGCTGGATTTTAGGGTGTGGGACTCCCTCCGGGCTGTGGGATGTAGTAACCTGGCAGGGCTGGTAGCGTGTAGAAGAACATAACTTGCTCCATTTAGGACCGTGAAGCTGTTCCTGGGACAGACTCCCCGGTCCCTCCAGTGCTGTTATTACTGCTGCCGCTTGGAGTTTAATTTTTTTTTTTTTTTTTTTTTCCAAAAGGCAGATCAAGCCCTATTAGTGCAGTGAGAGAAACTTGCCCTTGCCCTCTCCCTGCCCTTTATAAACTCCTGTAAATTGGCTGGGAAGGGCAGCTGTAGCAGCATGCCTGCCCTTGCCGGGATGCATTGCCCGCATGGCCTAGCTGGGTGCCGGGTTAGTAGCTGGGGGCTCAGCCCGTAGGAACCCCAAGTCTGATGGATGAGGGTGTCAGGACACGGGACTGCCCGAGGTTACGGATGACCTGGGCCCTGTGGATGCCTCCTGCCCTCTGTGCCTTTCGGCGGAGAGTTTTGAAATACTTTGCAAGCATTAATTAGTTCCAGCCCGTCTCCCTGCTCCAGCAGTTTTCCGGCTGGATAAACTGGGACCTGGAGAGGTTAATGGAACTTTGTATCCTTCTGGCTCTCGTTGACCCCACAGGAATTTGGAGTCGCTCAACCCTCTTGGAAAGTCAGGCTGCTGGTGACCCACCTGAAGTCACGCGGGGACACGGCACTGGGGCTTGGCACATACTGGGGTGGTCAGGGCTCACGGCCCCACGCCAGCGCCTGGTGTCTCCCCTGCCTCCCTCTGATCTGGCCTTTTGCTTTGGAAAGTGGGGGGGCACACATATAAATTAATAACTTAATTACATTAAGAAATAATGAGAAGAACTGATACGCGGGATTAATTACAAGCAAATTCCCGAACTGATTTGTGAGGAGCACGCGTAGCTGGCTCTGCAGGGCTGTTCCGTGAGCGTGCTGGCTCCCCGGGCTCGTGCCAGTGCCGGTGCCCGGCTGCAGCCGCGCAGCCTGGGGGATGCTAAGGAGGGAGCAGGAGAAGGGTGGGTGGCAACCCCTTGGCCATTTCGTCCCTTCCACTGGGTGAATCCACAGCAGACTGGAGTGGGGAGCCGGCTGTGTAGCAGAGCCCTGCTGCAGTGAGGGGCTCATGGAGGGGTCTGGGTTCTGGTGCTCTGGGCCATCAGTGTGAGCAGGAGGGGCAGAAAGATGTTTTTTTTGTTGAGTTTGGGGGTTTTTACTTCTCTTAATTCCCTGCTGTGTGCCAACTTGCTCCCTCTGATAAATGGCTGAAGCACAGCTGACAAGTGTCTAGAGGGAAAGTGGGTCCGTCCTGGGCTGGATTGCAGGAGGAAAGCTACAGAAGAAGAGTTCCTTTTATTAAAAAAAGGTGACCTGATACACTTGACTTGTACTAGCATTTGCGATGCGACAGCTCCTTTCTGAGTGTGTTCGAATGCAGCTGGAGGGTGAGGTGATGAGAGGTGCCCATGGTGGTGCCCAGCACCTGGCAGGATCTGACCTCGATGCGAAGGGATGCTCGCCAGCTTTGCGCCTGTGTGCCTCACACCAGCCTGCACCTCCTTCTGCAGCATCGCCGTCTAGAAAGCCTCAGCACCTGGAGCTCAGCTGACAGTTTTCAGATATTAAATTCCTGTCAGTTTTATAGCAGCAGAGCCACTTAACAGATTAAAATAACTGTGTATCCTGCAAAAATTCAGATCTTGACTATTAAGGGATTGAAGTGACAAAGCTGTCGGGAACAAAAGGGTAGAGTATTTAACAGCAAGGACACTCGTGCTGGCTGGGGGCATGGGTAGGTCCAGGATGGGAGAGAGTAGGAAACTCTGTCATGTTTTGCTGGTGAAATCCCACCCTGAAATCTCTAGGAGCTAACCCAGGCTTTCTAGGATGTCCAAAGCTTTGCTGGTCCAGGAGTTGGGGTAGAATCCAGTTGCTCTCTCCTGCTGGTGTATGTAGTGATGGATATGGAAATACAAACCACAAAATGATGCCTGAACCATCCTCATCTATGGGAACAGATAGGACAGGTCTGGTGCATCAACAGGTGCTGTTTCTCAGCTGCTCGCCTTCCCTCTGGTGGGCTTGGGAAAGAGGTTTTCTCAGCACGGCCACCTCCTCGTGCAAACACTTGCATCCTCGTGGAGCAGGAGCGAGACAAGAATTCCTGCCCAAGTCAGCACCCAGTCACGTCAGCTACTAAAGCAGCCGTGGACAAACGGTGAGCATCCTGTCTTGTATGTCTTGTTTAATTAGTTTACCTACTAAGCATCGAAGTGATCTCTGAGATACCAGTGAAACGATAAGCAGTCAATGAAAACCCTGTTAATTTTTCACTGGTAATTGCAATGAATGAATTTTACCCCGATTACATTCTGGTAGAGCTCTGTATTGCAGCTGTGACTGATAGGGGCATAAATATTGATTGAACAAGACCTGTTTGCTTTGCAAAACGGTGAATATCAGGATGCCCAAGTGCCTTTCTTGGCTCAGTGCTTTTCAAAAAATATCTGGGAAGGAGGGAGAGAATGTAAGGTTTACACTTCTTTGCTGGTAAGGAGCTAAATAAATTTCTATGCAGCTGATATGTGTCTTCTTGACAAGAGGTGTTGAGCACCAGAAGAAGAAAAATACTGTTTATTCAGCTCTGGGAGGGAAGAAAGAGCTGGAAAAATCCTGCCGTTGTGCTTGGAAGGGGTGTCAGAGGTGGCGATGCTGCCGGGGTGGTCTCTCTCGCAATCTGCTTCTCCTGACAGGGTCCTTGCGGAGCACCCTGCACGCTGCCAGCGGGATGGCTCCGGGCTGCCTCGCTGGCTACTGTGGTGTGGAGTGCTGGTGTCCCCTCGGTAGGTGGTGGGGAAGGGCCCTGAGCCCTTGGCCGTTCAGCTGGGTTTTTAGGAGGGCTCGGCTCTGGCCCTCAGCCTTTGGTGACGCTTAGGGGTGAGCTTGGCAAAACAAAGTCCTGCTTTGAGGCAGGGAGGTCTCTGAAATCAGCTCTGTCTCTGGATGCTGGGGCATCATAGACACAGAATGTATGTTGTGGAGTGTCTTGATGCTTGAGGAAGATGCTGACTATCAGCATGTGTTTTTTCCTATTTATCCTTTCATCACATCTGATGCATACAGAGGTGGATTCTTTACTCAAAGAAACAAGGGTGTTTTCTCTTCCTCACTCTTCCTTTCCATGATAAGAGAACATCATCTTATTTTATCTTGATGTGCTCATGTCCCAGGGCCTGTCTTGGCTGGGTTTGCTTCCTCTTGCTCTGCCAAGAGGTCTCTTGACCCCGGCTCTGCAGCATGAGCTGTGTACCTGGGATGGCTGCAGGGTCAGGGCTAGAAATGGCAGTACTGTGTCTGTGCAACATTCTGTGGTACCAGGACTAGAGTTTTTCTTTCCTTTTGAAGCTGTGAGGTTGGTTGTAGGCACAGAGACCAGGGCAGAGCATGCAGGGCATGGTTTGCCAAACCACTGTGATTTGTTAGATGTGAGCTGGGTGAACACAGATCCTTGATGGGCAGTGCTGGGAGAGGCAGCCTTGCAGCAGTGTACCCAGGTGGCCAAAAAGGCTGACAGCACCCTGGCTTGTATCAGGAATAGTGTGGCCAGCAGGACCAGGGCAGCGATCGTCCCCCTGTACTCAGCACTGGTGAGGGGCCCCACCTCAAATCCTGTGTTCAGTTTTGGGCCCCTCACTACAGGAAAGACATTGAGGTGATGGAGAGAGTTCAGAGAAGGGCAATGAAGCTGGTGAGGGGTCTGGAGCACAAGTGTGATGAGGAGCGGCTGAGGGAACTGGGGCTGTTCAGCCTGGAGAAAAGGAGGCTGAGGGGAGACCTGATCGCTGTCTGCAACTGCCTGAAAGGAGGGTGTAGCATGGAGGGGTTGGGCTCTTCTCCCAAGTAGCAAGTGATAGGATGAGAGGAAATGGCCTCAAGTTGCACCAGGGAAGGTTTAGATTGGATATTAGGAAAAATTTCTTCAGGGAAGGGGTTGTCAGGCACTGGAACAGGCTGCCCAGGGAAGTGGTTGAGTCACCATCCCTGGAGGTGTTCAAAAGACTTATAGATGAGGCTCTTAGGGGCATGGTTTAGTGCCAGAGTTAGGTTAATGGTTGGACTTGGTGATTTTGAGGGTCTCTTCCAACCAAAATGATCCTATGGTTCTACGAAATAGCACCGTTTTATAAGCCCATATGAGTGTGGGTGCAATGTTATTGTCCCAGGCTGGCAAATCCCTGGGTGGCGCGGTACAGAGTTTGAGGAGAGGTCTTGCGGGCCAAGTGTTTTTCCTTGGGTCCATGGACATGCATGTCCAGTGCACACAGCCCACAGGATGCCGGTTTGGTACTTCTGGGTGTGTTTGCCCACGGTCTTGTCTCTTTGCTGGTGAGAAAAGCAAGCTTGGGAGAAGTCATGGAAATGCAAAAGCAACTTACTGCAGTTGAGAGAGAGAGACATGGTTATAACAGTTCCCTTCCGCAAGGGCAGCCCAGCATTTGGTGCAATAAAACCAGTTATGGGGAATGTATCTGCAGAGAAAGCAAAAGTAGGATCTGTTTAAGAAAGATGTTTGCGTGAAGGAGTAATTACGTGTAGACTAACGACTAAGGGTGCACTGGATTGACTATTAATTGGAATAGCGTGAGCGGGAGATTGCTGGCGTTAGCTGTGTGTTTCTTGCTGGCTTCCTCCTATTTAAAGAAGGAAAGGGTGATGAGCAGATGATGGGGGAGGGTTTGCTCTCAATCCACTTTCCCATGCAATGAAAAAGCCATTTTCCCTGCCTTTCTCTTGCAGCGAAATGTTCAGATTTTGCCAGCGACACTTAGCACAGTTGCTTACTAAGCTGCAATTACATTGATTTCCCACCCTTTTTCCCCTTTTCGGTTCCAAAATCTCAGCAGGAGCCAGCATTACGGGAAGAGCGATCCAAGGAAGAGATCCTGGGCCCCATCCTCTCCTCACCAAAATCAGTATTGCTGATGCCCATGCATTTCCGTACGAGCTGGGGAAGGTGGGCTGCCTAGATGTAGGTTTTCCCATATAGCCGCTGCTCTGGTGGGGAAGGCAGCCATAGGTCTGCCTATAGGGTACCCTGGGAAGCCCCCTGCTGCAGGGGGGTGTTGGGTGTCCTGGGGGGGCTGGGGCTCTGGGTGCCTGTGGCACGGGGGTACTGGGAGGAGGAGGATTTCTCATCGTTAACACGTGCCTTCGGAAAATGATCAGTGGTGACAGGTTCAGCAGGAGTTCACCGCTTTGTTTGTGGAGGCGGCATTAGTCCTACTAATAGTTTGCCTTCAATCCCGCTGTTTGGAATCTTCTTATGAGCCTTAATTAACCCTCACTGCAGCCTGAGGGAACGAGAGAGATGCAGAGGCCCTTCACGTGTCACGGAGAAGCATTTTGGAAGGGACAATGTGCCAGTTTCCCTTCTCCATGGGGGGGACACGCTGGGTTGGGGACTGTCCCTGGACAGATACGGCATGGGGACCCTGGTGGTGGCACCCATGGGGCTGGGGGGGCCTTGTGTCCCCTGCCAAGCCCTGCCTTGCCACACATAAGCTGAAATTAGTGATTATTTACCGCAAAGCAGCTCGAGCTCCGGCTTTGTGATATTATTTGGAGGAGCAAGTGAGCTAATGATTGCATCTCATCGTGGGAAGTACAGTGCTAGTAGAGAAGTGATTCAGGAGCAAAACAGGTTCATTTTCAGATCAGGCTGAAAGACAAGGGAAAGATAGCTTATTTTTTTTTTATTATTATTATTATTTTCGTTTGCCTCAATTTCATGTGCAACTGAGGGTTTTAGCCTTTCCCTCCTTGGTTTTCTAGTAGAAATGCCAACAATAAACCTGATTAGAAAGTGATATGAGGAGAACAGGGCTTGTGTGTTGCAAAAACAAACGAGCTCAGAAATCGCCTTCTATACTCTAAATATTATTCGCAGAGCCAAAGAAATTGAGATGGATTATTCTTGCTTTTTTTTTTTTTTTTTTTTTTTTAAAGCCACTGAAGGATCCAAAGGATGTAATTTGGCCCAAGCAAGGAGAGCAAGGCTGCATTATCCTGGCTTTCCAAATAGCTTTGCCTGCATTTAGACACACACCATTTCCTCCTCAAGGACCACTGTCGGAATCCGCTGGTTACAAACACACCTCATAACACATTATGGAGGCATGCGGCTCGCAAATAAAACACGAGTATGTTCAACAGCACGGAGCTCGGTTGCAGCCCCCGGGCAGGGGGGAGTTTGTGCGCATCTTTTCTTTCTTGTGTATTGAATTTTTAGTTGCTTGTCTTTAGGTATGGTGGATAAAAGGTGGGAGGGAGAAGTTACAGGTGAAAGTGGGCTCATTCTCAATGGCTTGGCTCAATTATTTTTATTAAAAATTGACTTTTTTATTTGAAGAGTTTATTTTTTTTCTCTCTGAGTCAAGGTAATCTGCTTTAGACAACGGGTTGATTTGGAGTCCTTCAGGATAGAATAGTATGCTTTAAAATCCCTTAGGATCTGCCCCGGGGGATGTTTGGGATGCAGCCCCTTTGTGCTTTGACCTCACGCAGCCAAAATGAGAAACTCAGGGTCTGGCTGGGGAAGGTGGGTGGTTTTTCCAGCGGGGTGGGCAGAGGGAAGGTGCAGAGGGGCCGCTGGAGCTGGTGTCAGGGAGCCGAGCAGGGATGGAAGTTGTTGTGTTGCATGGTCCTGCCTTTTGGCAAGAGCGAATCCGGATGGGAGGGGAGCGGGGAAGAGCAGTGGCATTTATAATGCCCGTTGCATTTTCCCAACGTGATAATATGGTGTGATTTGGAGAAAGAGAGACTCAAACATGCATTAAACAGCCATCTGCTCTTGCGACTGGGATCAAAATGGATGAATATCCGTACAACGCTCAGAGTTAAACTGTGTACAGCGTGTAGGCTGCATACGGTGTGCTCCTCATGGTATTGGGAAACGCAATTCCCGTCCCGCAGGAAGATCTCTGTTTTAGGTCTCTTAGGAAAACAAACAAACAAACACACACCACTGTGCAGGCCTTGGGGATGGGTGCTCAGCCCAGCAGTGCCTCGGTGGCCCTGTCTGCTGGCCGTGGTGCAGGCGGAGCTGATTTTGGGGTGAAGGAGACAAGCAGCATTGCCAGGGGCCGGCCAGCACCAGCTCTCCCTGCCCTGCTGTCATGGCATGGAGCGAGGGAGGGATGGACAGACAGCTTGCTTTGGCAGAGGGGCAGCACGTCTTGGGAAGCCGTTAGCAGCAATTCTGCTGTGGGGTTGAAATTCCTGGGAAGCGAGAAGGAGAAGAAATTTGACTTTTTTCTTAAGTTTTGACGTATTTTTTTCTGTATCATTAAGTATCCACAAAAATAGTGTTCTGGGTATTCAAAGACCAGGACTGAAATTTTAAAGTGGAGTGTGCTGCTGTACCCATCGCCACTTTAATTTAACCCCTATGAAGAAGATGTAGTTTGAATTGTCCCCAATGTGATGATGTACAAGAGTACCCACACAGTGTGCTGGACATCCTCTGCTCCGTTTTCAAGCAACTATTTTGTTTTATTCCTTCCTGCTCCCTGCTGACCCCAAGTCCATTGGCAAAGGACAATGTTGTGCACTTCTACACAGACTTTTCTGTAGTGCTCGATGCTCTGATAGCTGAGGGCTTTGTGAGCAGTCGTAATTGTATTTGCTCAGCCCCTGCATAAATAAGGATGTACATCCTGCTTGCAAAGGTGATATGTGAAGGATTTGGTCAGCACTAGAAATAATGGAAAAATCAAGCCTATAAATGGCCTGAAATCTGCTGAGGCTTCAGCTGCTGTGGTCTTGGGAAACGTCAGGTTTGTGCAAAATTACGGTTTCCAGAGGCTTCTCGCTTTGCCTGCTTTGGTGGTGTTCTTTGGATAAAAGTGAAATATCTGAGCCCATTAGCGAGGCTGGCATCTGCCTGATTTGAAGCCCCAGAGCTTGGAGAAGGAAGGGTGTCTCAAAACAGAGGTCACCAGGATTTTGTAACACCACCAAACCAACTTTTTTCTTCCCTGGTTTTGTAATTTGAAAGACAGTCTGGCTATCACTGCCCAACCCTCAATTCCCTGGCAGTAGAAAACCAGCCAGGATGTTTTCAAGTGAAATAACTGAAATTAGAAATGAGACTTGCAAGTGGCAAAAAAGGGAGTCGGATGAGGAGGAGAGCACAGTATGTTGGTGGTCCCCGCTGCTGCTGGTGACATGTCCCTCATTACTGCCCACAGATATGGGTGTGTTTTCTCAACAGGGACATCCTGGATGTACCCGCGCCCTCAAGAAACCGAACTTTTCCAAAATTAAATGTGAAATACAAACACAATCTATCTCTCAAGGTGAAAGTGAGCTCCAGCAGCCGCCCGAATGCTGGGAAAGGTCATTCAGGTGTTGTTCTCCACCTGAGGCACTGCAGGTCTTGGGGAGGTGAGGACACCTTCCCTTCTGGAGGCAATGTCAGCAAAGGGAAGTCAGCTCCAATTTGGCTTTTGCAAGCAGAAGCTCCGCTAGCGCGTGTGAGGCAGGAGGAAAACGCGTTGGTGCTTGAGGGCATCGGCTACTGGGAGGTGAAGTGCGGTCAGCCTTCCCCAACAGGCACGAGCGGCGTTCTGCGAAGCAGGATTTCTTTGCTCTCGGTGCTTTGTTGCATCCTTTGGAGATCAAGTCCGCCTGGCAGCATCGTGGCCAAATCTTGACACTGGATGCATCCCAGAAGTGAAGAACGTCTCTGCTATTTAACCAGACCTCTGTACACCTGCCGTTTAACCGGAGTGCTGTGCTTAGACCACAGCTGTAGAACTGGGGCACAAACTGGTATAAAGGCATTTGCTGGAGGTGGAGCAGCACCCGCAGGTCCCGCACAGGGGTTTGCCCATGCGATAGCTGGAAGTGAGCTCGTTAAATAAACTGTAATTTGCACCTTTTAGCCTCAGTGATGCCTGAGTGCAGGCACCTGTATTTGGGATAAAAGCTTATTCTGCTTCAATTAATTTTATATCAGTATAAGCTGAATAATTAAAGGTGTGAATGAAAGGCCAGGCAGTTATTTCCTATTCCCTCTGGTGCGTGGGCTGTGCTGAGATAACCAGGGAGGTGGGAGCACCCGGCAATGTGAATGTTAGTCCAGCCGAAACCTGCCCGCACTCACAGCCGAACAGTTCTGAGTTTCTATATGTAAATATCAGCTGGGATCGCCTGATTTTTGATGTATATTTCCTGGTATTATCACCTGTTCAGGCATTAACATGAACTGTGAGTGTGGCCTTGGGCAAGGCAGCATCTCTCTGTCTGAATATAGGCTCGGGTCTCAAGATGTTCTCCCAATCTTCAGGCAGAACTAGCAGCCATTACTGTACCTGAAAGATAAAGCAGATGAATTCCCACTTTTTTTTTTCCCTGTTTCCATAAACTGTGTTTCACGTCTGTAGGCCAGGAGTGACTATTTCATTGCAGTAGGCTGCAATAGATAACTGGCCATTTCTGCACCAAAGTAACGGGGAACTTTTCAGAATTATATTAATCCAATAAAAGAGTAAAATCTTTGAAAGTGTGAAAGCTGGGGATCTTTTTATTTTGAAAACAGACTAACACCTGACCTCGAAAGTATGATGCATCTCTAGTTCTGAGGTGCAGCTAAACTCCGGCCATGCTCAGGATTTCTTCTCCTCCCCCAGTAATCCTTTCCCAGTCCATCAAACACAGATTCGGGAGATTAATTTGCTGAAGGTCTTAATGTTTACTTTGTGTTACAGGGACCCAAATTCCACATGGGGCCAGCTTTCACTGGAGGAGGCTTTAAAGCCACCCGGTTCATCCCAGCACGTGCTTAAGGGCTTCTGCCGTGTGGGATTCAGTTTTGAGAGAAGGCACTGAGAGGCCAGCACTCTCCTTTGTGCAAGTGGGGCTGATTTCAGATGCTGTGAGGAGCACGGCAAAGTCTGATAACCCCGTGGCGTGGTTTCGTGCCTTCCCTCGTGCTGCCTGGCTGTGCTCCTGCGAGGAGGCACAGCGTGATTACAAGGGCTGTTAAATGCCCTTAATATTCACGCTGTTAGGGAGAGCGCTACTTCTGCGGGCTCTGCTGGCTGCTGCTGTTCACAATCACACCACACCAATGATTAAATCACCGCATTGAATAGCATGTGAAGCCCCTCCAGACAGGAGATTCAAAGGCAGAGTTAAATCGCTCCCATTTGCCCACCTTTTTTTTTTTCCATGTCTCTTACGTAGTGACATTTTTAAAGCAAACAAAACACAGAGGGAATGGTTCAGAGCCACGAAATGAGATGGGAAATGAGCCCCTTGCAGAGAGGTTAAGAGAACAGGGCACAGGCGCTGCAAGGGAAAGGAGCCCAGGGGGGTCAGGGCAATGCACGTGTGATGCAGTGCTGCTGTACACACTGCTGCTCTTACTGTTTTCAGGCAAGGATGGGAAAAGTAGCAAAGTGAGTAATATATATCTATATTTGTGTGTATATGTACTGATACATACTTAGTAGTACAGCATATGAGGGAGCGGCAGGGAGTGCTACAGCGGTGGTGTGGGGAGGCTTTTGGGGCTGAAGCCAGCAGCTGCTTATGGTGAAGGAGCCCCATTCCATCCTAATCTCTTCTGGGTGCTGTGGGAAAGCTGCTCCCTGTTATTTTCTCTGTGGATCAGCCGGTGTTTGGTTTGGGGTGTCTGTTCCCTGCCATGCCCGTGCCATCGTCCCAGCTCCCAGGTTTCCATGGCTGGTGTTTCTGTGTTTCCCGGTTTCCCTGTCAAAGCCTCGTCTCTTGCACCACAGCCTCAGCCACCTCAGAGGGGGCTTCAGCTTGTCGGGTATTTTAGGGAAAAGAGCCAAAAGCAGTTTCTTGGTACCCTACTGTGTTCTTTGGGCTGCTCCCCATCCCTCTCAGTCCCCAAAACCACGTCCTCTCTCCCTTGTCTGCCTCCTTGCTTAACCGCAGGTATCACAGGCAGGTGGCTTCTCTCAGAGGTGTCTCAGTTCTTCCCATTCAGCCCCAAAATGTGCTGCATCTGTCTGGCCATAAAGACTTGGATTTAGGTTGTGGGGCCGGGGGCTTTGAAAAGCCTGTGGGCATTTGGGAGAGGGGCGCTAAGCCGAACATCCTTGTCTGTGGGGGAAGGCTGGGGATGCCGCGGTGGCCTCAGCAGCCCCTCTTTCCTGTGCCAGCATTGCCAGGGAGAAGGCTGACGACTCCTCTACATGGCTTGCTTTCATGGGGTCTCAATAAAAAGTCCTGACGGGGTGGCCATTAACGAACCTGTCGGTTAATCGCTCCCCCGTCGGTTTTGGTTAGAGAGAGCAGCATGGTGGGGATGCCTGGCTGGGTGCTGGCAGGAGGCTTTGCTCAGGGTTCACTGAGTCTCCATTGATTTTTGAGCATGTCACGCTGTTCATTAGGAAAAGGAGAGCGAACGAGGTGCTTAGCAGAAATGCTCTGAGTCGATCCTGCTAGAGCATGTTTCTCTGCTCCCTGGTTAGTGGGCAAAAAAAATCGTCTTGCCCAAATCTCTGCTTTTAAAGTGCTCAGCCTCAAACCTCCCATCTTCCAGGGATGCCTGGCAGGACATCAGTCCATCTGTCCTGGCATTGCCACGTCCTCCCAGATTTGCCACAATGAGAATGAAGAAAATTGCGCTGTTGGTGCCCTTGGTTTATGGGGTGGTTTTCTGCCCTGTCCCTCCCCCTTGTCCTGCTAGGTTCCCCTGGCCGGGTCCCTGTTGCCTGTTGGGTTTGATGTGTCCCTTTTTCACGCAGCTTATGCCAGAACTGCGCTGATTGAGGCAGTAAATCAGCTTGCTGGTGCTGTGGAGATAAGTGATAGCTGTAATGTGGACTGATGGGGAGCAGGAAAAAAAAAAAGAAAAAAAGGAAAAAAAAAGGAAAAACTGGGGAAAATAAGGAAAAAATGTGAAAGAAATAGTGTAATCAACAATGAATGGGCTGTGAAATAAAATATCTACCTTGACCAAGGCCCCTCAGCACAGCAGTGTGGTCCTGGTGATTACTCGAAGCGCTGCAATGGGACCAGCTGGGGAAGAAAAAAGGGGCTCCCGTGTGTGCATGCCATGTTCACCCAGCTTTTCTAGCTGACAGCGGCTAATAGATGTTGGGAATAAGGATGAGACTCGGTATCCGCAGCATGCACCAAGGCACGGGACTGAATAGAGGGCACCAAATGGAGCTAAATCATCGGTCAATTTGTAATCTCTCCGTCTAGAGCTGCGGGAAGGTTTGAGCTGAGATACTATTGTTTGAATGTCTTTGCGGCTTTTAGGGTTGCAACCTCTCCATTTGCTGCCTGCTTTGGCTGAGTTTCCTTTTCCTTCCCTAATTTTAAAGCTCTTTCCTGCTGGTAAAAGGCTGACGGCCCCCAAGGCTTGAGTCTTCTACTGATTTCGGCAGGCAGTGGTGGTTCCTGGCTCCCTGGGCTGCCTAGACCGTGTCCTTCAGCCCTAGCCTGCACTTTAGGGGTGGAGAAGGGTGTTTGGAGCTGAGTTGGTGGCATCTCCACCAGTGGGTAATTATCCACTCAGAGCTGAACGGGACCTGGCAGCTCCCCATGGGCTGCAAAGCAGATGTCGGGTGACAGTGATTTAAAGCCTCTGTCATCCAGAGACAAACCTGTGATAATGATTCTCTTTTTATAGACTTGGACTTTGAGGCACGGGAAGATTTAATGGGAGACACTTTGTAAAATTAGCTACTTAGCTAAGTTCAGTGAAATCTTAGCCGAATTAACAAAAAATGAACTAAATTCAGCAAAAATCATCAGAAAATTGTCTTGCTTGATTGGGAAAAAGCAGAAATCAGAGGGGAAAGTGAAGGGTTAGTAATGCTGATGAAGTTTTAACACTGGTGAGTACTTCAGGAATGTGCCCCTGCCTTGAGTATTCTCCTGAGTTTGGCGCATCTCATTGGGATGGGTCCTGGGTTGGAAGAAATCAAGGTGGGTGATGGAAAGTTATCTGTAGGGAGAAGGATTTCACTGGTGGACCTCGCTGCTGCTGGGCTTCTGCAGGGTCGAGCACTTGGTAGCTGGCAGCAGGAGGATCTGACATCTGCATGGCCATCCTCAGCCACAGCTTTTATAAGAGGGGGAAAAATCACAGAATCACACAATGTTAGGGAATGGAAGGGACCTCAAAGATCATCCAGTCCAATCCCCCCGCCGGAGCAGGAACACCCAGATGAGGTTACACAGGAAGGTGTCCAGGCGGGTTTTGAATGTCTGCAGAGAAGGAGACTCCACAACCTCCCTGGGCAGCCTGTTCCAGCGTTCTGTCACCCTCACTGAGAAGAAGTTTCTTCTCGTATTTAAGTGGAACCTC
>VWYH01001940.1:1364279-1556951 GCA_013399365.1 Pampusana beccarii
TATTTCATTAAATTTTTCCCCGCCCAACTCTCCAGCCTGTCCAGGTCTCTGGATGGCAGCACAGCCTCTGGCGTGTCAGACACTCCTCCCAGTTTGGTGTCATAAGCAAACTTGCTGACAGTGCACTCTATTCCCTCATCTAAATTGTTAATGAATATATTGAATAACGCTGGTCCCAGTACTGACCCTTGAGGCACTCCACTAGATACAGGCCTCCTACTGGACTCTGCCCCATTGACCACGACTCTCTGGCTTCTTTCCTTCAGCCAGTTCACAGTCCACCAAAAGGAGATGGCAAAATAGTCTTGTGACTTGGAGTGGTCTCTTGCTGGCAAAAAATTGGAGAAAAGCATCACTTGTAAGGGAGTTGCATATAGCTAACTGGTGCGTGGAGGTTTGCCACCTTCCTGGCTGGTGTTGGAGGCAAGGTGTCTGCTCGGGTGGTTTGGGAATGATTCGTTTTCTGAGGTTGGGTATGGAGAAAAACCAGCGCTGTTGTAGTCCTGTGCCCTTGGAAGTGAAATGTGAGGAAGGAGAGATGAAGAAAAGCCTCTGTGGCTGAAGGAGGAGGTGAAAGAGGGTTGAAATTCGATTCTGCAAGCCTGGCCATTGGCCAGGAGGCTGTGGTAATTTTCTGCCTTGTGCATCAGGTTCTGTCACAACCTGGAGCACTTTGGAGCTATTTTTCCTACAGCAGAGCTGCATCTTTCTGGAGATGTTAATCTGCCAGAGACAAGACAGTTGCAGATTTACAAAGGGCTTGGATGTACATTTTTCTCTTAATCCCAATTTGTGTTCCAGATAGTTGTAAGCCCCATGGAAAACTATTCCTGGTAGAGGGTGTGGTGATGTGTTCATGGCTTTCTGCCTTCCAGCTTTTCCCAGGGGCAGTCCCAGGGGACTAACCAAGGGGTGTCAGTGTCACTGGCCAGCAGTGGCAAAGCCGGTCTGTGGGGTCACTGTCTCCTCCTCTGCTGAGGAAAGCCGGGGAGCCCGTGTCCCCTGCGGACCTCAGCTTTTATTATCTGCCCATCTATCTTCAGCCCCCAGTGCTGGCAGAGTTGTTGTGTCTGAGTGGTACTGATGAAATCAGAGTCAGGCGCGATGATGCCAGGGGAGGCCATATGGCAGCATCACTGCCTGGAGAAGGGGGACCTCGAGCCAGGACTTTAGGCTAACCCCAGAGCCTGCACAGCTGGGAGGTGAGAAGGGTATGCAGGGCTGGTTTGGTGAGCAACGCAGAGGTTTGCCTGGTGTGCCCACCTCGCTTCTGGGGCAGGAATTACTGTGGCGCTTTAAGGAAGGTGGTCTTGGAAGAAATATCCTTGTGGAGGCAGAAATCCGAATAATCTCTCAGTTTGCAGGCTGCTCTGACAAACTTGTTTTCAGAAGCGAGAAACGGGTCATGCAGCCTTTTTGCTTCCTCCAAAAAAGACCCCAACCAACCCTCAAAACCCCCAACCCCGCCCCTGCCATTAACACAGTAGGGCAAGGAAGAAATATTTCTTTTTTTTACGTTTGCTTTCATTGAATATTTTATCAAGAAACACTCACCTTGGCCTGCCCAAGAGCACTCAGTTGCGGTTAATGAATTTATTTCTCCCATCTGGAAACCCTCCACCGACAGCAGTCCCCCTGTTGACACAGCAGACCCTGGCACTGCTGCTTCCTTGGGGGCCCCGGGGACGAGCCCGGGCAGCGTTTTGCCATCAGCAGTATTCCTTTATAGGTGCAGCAGCTGCTCTTGAAGGGACAGGGATGCTGGTGGACGATGGCGCATCGTTTCAGTTCAATAGCTCATGTGCTGGGTGTGGGGCTCAGTGTCCCATCCTAATCCTGACCTTGGTTCCCCCCACAGCTCCTGCGTGCCCGTCGGGAACACGGCATGGTTGGGGCAGCTCTCACGAGCGAGCATCGCTTTTTTGGGTTTTGTGGGTAATAACGAGCCACAGTGGGAAGTAGCAGCTTCTTTTAAAGTGGTCTTCTTGACGGAAGTCCCCTTGAATTTAATGAAGACTTAGAAAAGTTGTTCCGGAAATTTTTATGCTGGGATATAGATATCCATAAGAGAGCCCTCCTGTAAATGGAAAGGAAAGGAAACCATTCATTTTAGCGTCTGTGCATTTATGGATTGATTTTTACAGAATCCTATTAGTTTCACTGCCAATAAATGGCACTAGGACTCTATTTCAAACCAGACAATGTTGAAATATAGAGATGGGCGTTAAATATCATCCTACCTGTTGCTGTTCAGCTATAGTTCCTGCTTGTGTCTGAGTGGAATATAATTGCAGAAAGCAGGAATGCCAAGTCTATCTCCGTCCAGCTCCTTGGTTAATAAAATCATTAGGAACCAGGATAACACAAGAGGCTGGCATTACACTGTTTCAACAGCCCATTAAATAGATCTGATTGGTTTTGTGCGATGCTTTCTTAAAAGCAAAGAAATAACTCTCCTGTAGCTGTTACTTGGTGCCTGCTTTTGAGAAAGCAATGATTTATAAACCTCTTCCTAAATGAACAAGTTACATGCAATGAAAAAGCCCCATGTAAACCAGACTGCTACACGTCCCTGTAACTCAGATGGTTTCTGGATTATCTTTGCTTCTCCCCTGGCAGGTGTAGGGCGCAGCATCCTCTCCCTGTGCAGGGGGCTGCTGCCGGCCCGGCTCTGTCTGACCACAGCCGGCACAGCGATGTGTTTGCGCTTTACCTTTGCACCGTGTTTGAGCGGCTGACAGCCAGGTGGTTTCATAAATAGCCATGCCTCCTTGGGCTGAGGGTAGCTCACCTTCCAGTGTCATTACCAGCCTCTATCAGATTATTATGAACGAAAATATACTATTAAAGTAATTTCCATTTTTTCCCCACCCTATTTAAGCTTCCCGCTTTGTGCATCTCACTTGGTTTTGGCAGTGCAGGGCTTTAATTTTCATTGACAGGCGGTTTCACTTTTCAAGTTCAATTCCAGCTACACTTGGTTTGCAGGATGTGGAAACTTTGCACTTAAAACCAAAACTGAGCCGCACACCTTGAAGCGAGGCAGGAAAAGCAGCAGGCTAACACTTTGAATATTACTGGGTTTTGTCAGGGTCGCTCTGCAGCCTGGGGAAGAGTGGGCAGGTTTGGTGCTTTGGATTGAATACGGCTACCCTGGGAGCCGAGGGGGTGCTTTAGGGTGCACTTGCAGTGGCCGGTGTGCTTTGGGATGCAGAGTTGCACCCCGATGCATCACACCCCCCCGGAGGAGACTGACTGATGCCACCGGGCATCACCTCCCCTTCCTCATGGTCCTGCTGCACACACATTAGGGACGTGGTGAAGGGGACACTGGTAGTGCTGGTGGCAGCGATAGGGATACAGAGCCCATTGTGAGCAACAGGCATCGCTCATGACCGAGGAAGACACAAGCCCGTTCATAAAATGTTAGTGAACCATTAACCACAACCCTGTTAGTCACTCCTTGAATTTGTCCCTGCTGCTTGGGCTGCGCCTTTTGTGGCGTGTGCTTCTCTCTTCCATCCCTGCAGAGCTGATGCTGGGATAAATGCAAAGAGGATGGCCTGATGAAGATTAGGAATATTTTGGGTCTGTTTCAATTAGTTTGCCATAGCAATTTAATCCTCCTCTCTGCGACTCCCAGCAGCACTGGTAGAGAAGGCACCCAGGTCTCAAGAGGGAGATGAGTGTGGCACAGTGAGCAGGGAACACTGCTTAACCATGGGCATGGTCTCTGGCTTGGGAAAAGAGAATCTGTGATGCTTTACCAGACTGTTTAGAAAAGATAAAATAATATGGAAGTTTTTATATATGTATATATATACACACACACGTATATATGCATGTTTTCCTGTATAAGTTTTCTGTATCTGAGAAGAAGGGGGTTGTTGCCAAGATCAGCAGTGTAGCCTTGGACACTGTGTGTTATTTAGGGAGTTGATGCTGCTGGTTTTCAGCCTCCTGATCACAGACACAGAAATGTGTCTGTGGGCTGCCCAGGTTGTCCTTCCATCAGGGCTGACCTGGTTACAGTGGAGACTCTGAGGATGTCACTCCAGAAAGAGAAAAGGACCTTTTTTTGGTGGCGGTTGGAAGAAAAGAGCCATGCTCTGAGCTTATCCTCTCCCTGGCTCTTACCCTACTGCTTGCATCCTTCACCCACTGTGTCTTGCAGGCTGTGGAAGGAGAGGGATGTCAGGGTGGATGATGATGCTTGACTGACAGCTCCGTGGTTGCCATGGCTGGCACCTGCCAGCGCAGCCTTGCCTTGAGTTTTTCCCTGCCTCGATGCTGGGGAATGGTTTCTGGGGTCGGAGGAGCACATGGCCCTTTAATTCGTGGGCAGCCTTGGGCTTCCCCGCTGATCTGAGCAAGGAGCTCCCTGGCTCTGCCTGGGGACCGGGAAAAGCCTTGGTAAGCCAGGTCAGCACTGAGCTCTGGAAAGCGGTGCAGATGCTTCGAGCTTGCCCTTTTTGCTGTCTGTAATTTATGAGTGCAGCAGAGGCCAGGAGCTGCGTTTGGGGTGGGTTAGTGCCAGGGCACCTTTAAACAGCAGGGCTTGGCTCCTGACAGTGACGGGATCTGGCTGTAACACCTGTAGGCTCAACTTCAGCCTGGCCCAAGGTTTTTGAGTCTGCTTGGAACTGAAATTTTTTTATATATATATATTTTTAAGCTTGAATTGGACTGTACCTGAAGAGCTGCCACGTAAACCCACAGCTCTGCGGGAGCCCAGCAGTTGGGCTGACGGCTTACGACACATTCCCGGTGGGTTTGGAGAGTTTCTGAGCCGCTGTGGGGAAAGCAGTCACTATCTCTGCACTTCAGCTGTCCCATCAGCATGTGGAGAAGGGACAGGGAGCCCTGGGTGAAGCTGTGCTGTGCCCTGGGGACATGGGGCAGAGGCCGACGGGAGCTTCCCGTGCCAGTCCCACTGCTCTGCGCTTCCCAATGCGGGGAAATACGGCCCAGGAGCATGGCAAAAGTTCGCTTTGGCAACTGCTTCACCCACTCCGATGGTTAGAAGCAGCTTGGTGGCTCCCTGTGTAAGGCTGCAATTAAAATTATACTCAAAGCAGGGCTAAAATCCCATTTCTTTTGGCCTTTAATTATTTAATTTATTTTCTATATTTAACACACTTGCTCTCTGTGAGTCAACTGAATTTTTCTGTAATATTTTTTGCTCAAATATTTGTCTGTATTGGCGGAGGGAACATTTCAAAATGAGCCTTGCAAAGCTGGCCCTAGATGCCCTAGCGTTTCTTCTGGCTTCTCCCACTATTGAGCCGGAGCCATTACCACCTCACATTTCCCACGTGTTTCCCTCACTGCTTCTAATACAGATAAAATGTTACATTGAAACACGAAGAAGAATTTTAATTTTATACCCTGTGTTCACCGTTTTTGCCTTGGAAAGTAAGGAGCTGGTGGGATTAGCCTAGTGCCAGTGGCTGAGCCTCACTCGGGCAGTGCTGGCTGCCCATTCCCATTCAGCATCGCTGCTGCTGGGCAGGGGGTGATGGATAAGCCAAAATGAGCCTGTCGGAGCTCAGCCGTGGCGCTGGAAATAGCAGAGCCACTGCCAAATGCCTTGTCGTTTTGTTCCCCATTTCAATGAGGAGGAACATCTGGTCCTGGTTTACCTTGTTCCCACAACCACCACGCCTTTTAGCAGCCTGGACTAGTGTTTTAGAATAAAGAGGCTTTTGCTGCTTGTCTCTCTGCAGTCAGATTTAAATAGTGAGGCAGAGGGACAGGCCTGTTGAATGGCCTTTCCTTGTGTTTTACTGTGCTGCCGGTGGAGGTGAGTGATGCTCAGGGTTGCAGACAGCCCCATAGCGAGCATCGAGGGCTGGAGCACAGTGGGCAGGTCAGTGGTGTTGCTGGTGAACCATGGGTGGTCAAGAGGCAAGGGCAAGCAGGGTGCTGCCACGTGAATCCATGGCAAATCCTGCCTGCTTTTGCTCCCTGCTGACTCAGAGAGAGGGCTGTACGACTGGAGATGGTGCAGAGAGCTGGGACATGGGGTGATCAAGGCTTTGGGATGGCTTCTCTGCAAGAAGGAGGCTTGGGCTACTTAACCTGGGATGGAGGAGGGTGGGTTGTGTAGGAGATCTGGAAGACAGTGGCCAAGAAATAGTGGGCAAGAATTCCTCCTCTCTTTCCCAGATAAAATCTGGTGTCATCAAAGGAAGCTGACAGGGGGCAGGTTCAATGTGCATGGATGCAAGGTTGCGAGAGCATCTTCTAGGTGCTGAAAACCTGTGTGGGTTCAGCAGTGACTGGACAGATCATGGGAGAAAGGTCCATGCAGGCATTAAAGGTGAAGATGGAAGTGTGCTGGCAGCAGCAGGGTGCTCAGGGAGGTGTCCCTGTGCTCCCTTTGCCCCTAGTTTTGCCCAAGAGTCCCATCAGAGATGGAGTATTTAGGCAGATGTGACCCAGCACTGCTACTTTTGTGAGCAGCTGTTCTGTGCGTGGCTGCCACCCTTGGTCCCTGAGGGCCAGATTTCCCACTCCACGGTCCCTGTTCAGCTTGGAGACTGTTTGCAGGTAAGGGCGTGTAAATGAGCAGGAAGAACACAGTGTGCATGCATAAATATGCATATACGCTGATACATTTAATTTACCACATCCCTGTAAGGAAACTGGGCTGTGGAAAGCTGGGGCTGGGTGTGGGAACAAGCAGTTGGGCAGGGAGGGAGCCATGGGCACATTGGTCCTTTATACCCGGAGTGTGGAGGGAACTCTGCCAGGGGGCCAGGTGGGGACCAAAAACCTCGTCCTTCCCCTGCCTCTCCGTGCCCCTCTGCTGCCTGCGTTATGCTGCACTGGCCTTCACCTGGGAAGGACAAACCCCTGGAGAGGTGCTGCTGGGTGTACACTACCTGTGCCCTGCCTGCACCTCGCCCTGCCTGGTGCTGCTTGCTGGGCAGAGAGCCCAGGAGGAGGTCAGAAGTTGGCAGAGAGGAGGAAGCTTTTTTAAAACATCTTGTTTCCTTTAGTATCACTGGATTTTAATATTTTTTTTCCTCTTTTTTTTTTTTTTTTCCCCTTGAACACGATGTTCCCAGACTAGACACGACAAAGACATTTTTTACAATGAGGGTGGTGAAACCCTGGCCCAGGTTGCCCAGAGAGGTGGTAGATGCCCCATCCCTGGAGACCTTCAAGGCCA
This sequence comes from Pampusana beccarii, assembly GCA_013399365.1. Taxonomy (NCBI): domain Eukaryota; kingdom Metazoa; phylum Chordata; class Aves; order Columbiformes; family Columbidae; genus Pampusana; species Pampusana beccarii. Next base: position 1,371,457 of record VWYH01001940.1, read on the forward strand.
GGCTGGACAGGGCTCTGAGCAACCTGATCTGGCTGAAGATGTCCCTGCTCATTGCAGGGGGTTGGACTAGATCAGGTTGTAACTACTCCTACATTTACACAGTCCTAAAATTACATTTGGCCTTTTGAAGGCAACCACGAGGCTGATGTGGCCCCTGTGAAAATGAGTTTGCCACCCCTGTACTTGATGATCTTTGAAGGTCCCTTCCAACCCAAACTATTCTATTACTCTATGATTCCCCAGCTCGGTGGTATTAGAGCTGGGTGGTAGAACCGGGTACCACTGCAGCAGCTGTGCCCGGCTGGGGCCAGACCCGCTGCCAACTCAGGCAGCTGGGCAGATGGTGCTGGTCCCCATCCCACGGCAGGGAGGAGGGGGCACCCCTGTCCCCGGGGCTGCCGTGCACACTGCTCTGAAGCACTAAGCGGTGTTAGAGGCAGCTTACCTGGAACTGCAGCACAGCACAGACCATTAGTCTTGCTGAGTATGGCTGTGATTGTGCTTAGCGCTGCCGTCCTATCTCTTGTTTCTGAACCATAGAGCACTTTGCAACGATTAATTCAGCATGAGACTCTAAGTGAGCATTATGGCCCTTGTTTTAGAGCAGACATAAAGGTTGCTGGCAGAACAAGAGCAGAAGCTCTCTGTCATATAGACAGCCTAGCAGTCACAAGCCACCGGTACCTCCCACTGGCCTTCTTTTGTCTTGGCACTTTTTTAGGTCCATTTGGTTGCCCTTGAGATGTTGTTCCTTCCGCTGCAAAAAGGAGGGATGCATTCAGATGCTCAACTGTACCCGGTAGTTTTGGATTAAAACTCTCTTTGCCTGTGTAGGAGAAAAAGTCTTGGCTTGTGTAACCAGTTATTTCTGGTGCATCTCTCCAAGCGTCTGCGCTGATGTGGGCAGCAGCAGCATATGCTGCTGGCTGCAGGGGGTCCGGTCCCGTCTCCATCTGCACACAGGCTTGCTGGGGATATGGTGGGCATTGCAGCTGGGGCGTTGCACCTCCACCTTTCCCAGGGCCATGCATGAGGTGGTGGCAGGTCATCCAGCTCAGAGCTGGGGACCTGTGGTGGTGTGTCCAGAGCTCTTCACATCTCACAACAGTTTCTTCTCCTTTGAGCTCCAACGAGGGCAAAAAGAGGATGAAAATGCTCAGCTGGAGCTTGTTCTCTGGAGGAGCCTTTACAAGCAGTAAATCAAATACAAAAGCAGTCAGATGGGGGTTTTTTTTGAGCCATCGGGACCAGTGCTGCTTGGAGTGCTCAAGCCTGCCTGCCCACCCCGCAGCAGGTAGGACACCTGCACTGACTGCTGTGTTTTCAGGAAGGGTTTGTGGAGTATTGCGTCTGCTCCTTGTCAGGTCTTCTCCATCCACGAGTTTTCTGCTCCCCACCCTTCCTTCCACAAGGTGTTGTGGCTTTTGCTTGCTCTGGTGTGCCTGTCAAAACCCGAATGTAGCCCTGAACCTCCTCTATCACAATCTTCTCCCCTCTGTTTGAAGGCAATGCCATGGCTGGTGCACAGGGCTCAGGGAGCGAGGGGAGGTAGAGACGTGTGTGCCTGTGCCTGGGAGGAGGGAGCTCCTGAGGGATGCAGGAGGAGGTGAGGATGGAGAAATGAGCCAGTTGATGCCCAGCATTAAGGGAAACAGCATCACCAATTTGGGGCTCAACTCCACGTGCTTTCAGGACCGTCCCAGCAAAAAAAGTGTTTTGTTTCATCTCCAGTTAACACAGACCCATGCAGGGGTGGTGTGAGAGACATCCCGCTGGCTATGGGGAGCCCCTCTGCTGCTTGCACTCCCCACCTCCTGTGCTTTCTGCGGAGCAGCCCAGCTAGAGATGTGTCTCCTCTGCAAGGAGAGTCTCTTCTCCCTGTAGCTGTGGGGCCATCGGATGCTGTAGTGGTGTGTGCAAACCTGTGGGCAAAAAATCTGTGTTGGCCTGGCTTCAGCCATACCCATCCTTTCCTGCCTGGCCGGAGTATAACAGCATCTCATTTTCTTCTGGCTGGGAAGACTGGCTCCTCATTTCTCTGCAGCTACTGTCAGCAGCAAACACGACCTCATTTCTATTATCCTCTGTCTGATCCCACCTAATCCTTAATGCAGGGAGCTGCCGGCAAGGGGAGCGTGTCGCTGCAGGAACAAGGACGATCAAAGGCGTGCAGGACAAGCCATGGCCCAACTGGGTGATGGGGATGCCTGAAAGTGGGTCCAGCCTCTGCTCTCCACTCCTTGCATCATGTGGGGTGCTTCCCCACTCCCTGCCATGGCTTTCTGAGAGCAAGGATGTTTGCCTTCAGCAGACATTGCACAGGTTCTGGTGGACCTAATGTGTCCACCTGGCACAGAATACTCTGCGTTGAAGTGCAGGCTAAGAGTTGGGGTTGTTTGGCCTGGAGAAGAGAAGGCTCTGGGGAGACCTTATTGTGGCCTTTCAGTAATTAAAAGGGGCCTTTAAGAAGGATGAAGACAGACTTTTTAGCAGGGCCTGTTATGATATGAGAAGGGGTAATGGTTTTAAGCTAAAGCAGGGAGGATTCAGGCTAGACATGAGGAATAAATTTTTTACAAAGAGGGTGGTGAAACCCTGGCCCAGGTTGCCCAGAGAGGTGGTAGATGCCCCATGCCTGGAGACATTCCAGGCCAGGCTGGACGGGGCTCTGAGCAACCTGATCTGGTTGAAGATGTCCCTGCTCATTGCAGGGGGTTGGACTGGATAAGCTTTGAAGGTCCCTTCCAACTGAAACTATTGTATGATTCTATGGTGACTCCTGGCATCATGTGCTAATACCAAATGCCATCTACAGGAGCGCTTTGCTGTCTGCATTGAAGAGGATGAGGTTTGGCGGTTTCGTGTTTTGAAGTACGTGGCACGCTGTCTTCCAGTGTGGGGTAGCCACGGTGTGTGGAGTCGTGGTGGAGCCGGGCAGGAGTGTGCCAGGAGCCATCAGCACTACTGCCTCACCACGGTGGAGGAATCACCTTCCAGTATCAGCCAAGGGTTTGGTGCATGCCCAGGCAGGAGCATCATCAAGACTTTCATGCTACATTTTCATCACTGGTGACTCCAAAAATCCTCTTTCCCTTATTGCAGTGAAATGTGTGTGTATGTGTGAGATAGAATCGGTGCCAAACACAGATTTTATTATTTTTCTGATAATAACAACAAAGCTTGGTGCCTGATTGCTGGTTTACATCCAGATCCTTATGCTTTCAGGTGTTTTGAGTTTGCTGCATCAGGTGAATTAGCAGTGGATTGGTTTTTTTGCTTTAAGTGGGTTCTTTTCAATCTAGAGATGTGCAGAAATATTGATCAGATGTTGCTAATGTGGTAGGGAAAGGGGGAAGGGAAGGCTGGTGCTGTGTCTCTGGGCTGTTACATAGCAGTGCTTTTTAAACCAATGTCCTCCTGGGTGCAAGAGCTCCAGCAGTGGGCCCTTCATGGTGACACAGCTGTCCTCCAAATCACAGGTGTCATTTACTACAAGCCAAATTACAGGTTGTTTGTTTGTTTGTTTTATTTCCCCCTCCTTCTATTTTGCTTGTGCATCTCTGATCTTCCTAGCAATGTGGGGAGCTGTGCTTGTGCCTTCACATGAGCACAGCAGGACGGGGTGATGGGTTGTATATCTCCGTGCTTGTTTGTCCGCTTCTCTTTTTGGGAAGGACAGTGCTGCTTCAGCCTGTTCCTCAGGGGAAGCAGGTGTTTTTTGTTGTGGCAGAAGGTTTTCTCCAAAAGAAGCTGTTGTGTATTTTGGGTTTTTTATTTATTTTTTTTTTCCCAGCACTGTCTCTTCTCTCCTTATGGGAATGATTTTTGAGGCAAATATACCCTAAAATACTGCTCAGGCCTCAGTACGAGCTTTGGCCCTTACCGCCAACTCTGCGTTGTCCTTGGGCTGTCCCTTCTGTGTGGACCTGAGTGTCCCCCTCACCAGCTCCCACACCCGGCCACAGCTCTGCTCAGGGTTTGCTCGTGCGAGCAGCAGCGCTGTGGCGCTGGAAGGTGCACAGACCCTGGAGACCTGCCTGTGATCTGCCTGGGCAGGTCACACCAGCCCTGCCCTGCCTCTGGTGTACCCCATCCACAGCTAAGCCCACATCATCCCAAGGCGCAGAACCTTTCGTGAGGCTCCCGCAACGCCCGTGCTTGCGGCTGACAGGGACCTGCAGTCCTTCCTCAACAGTCTTATTTATTTTCTAACTATCCATACCTTGCTATACTGTGATGCAATTCCCACTAGCCAGGGTTGGTTGGTTGTTTGTTTTTGTTTTTTTTTTTGGTGTCCCTATTACTGAGCTGAGATAGGAGAAGGTTAGGCTGACACATACGCTTTAAATTATGCTGCTCTATCTCTGGTGCTGTCAGTCATGTTGCTTCCAAACCTGGGATCTTGCAGACGCTTCAGCAGCAGGCACCTAAGGATCAAAGGTTTAGATCAGTTCTTGCTGTCACAAATGTTTTATATCTAATTTCTCCTTGAGAAGAGTTGCGGGGAGGATAGGCTGGCGGCTGGGTTGTACATGTGCCCTGGAGCATCGTCTCTGTGACCTGAGCTTCATCTCCCTCCACCTGCATGTTGAGGAGCAGCTCTGGGTTACAGAAATGCCTACCTCTCTGCAAAATGTCTATGTGAGGTGAGGAGGTGGGTCACACTGAAGCCCTGGTGCGTTTTGTTGGTGGGATGGCGTCTGACAGGTGGGCACTGGTGGGTCCTGTGCTCCTGCTGTGCACTGAGGGTTTGCAGGGTGTCCCATGGGTTGGTGCCTCATGGGTTGGTACCCCACAGTCTGCGCTGACACTGCCTCGTTGTGGTCTACAGCTTCCTCACCAGGGGAGGAGGAGGGGCAGGCACTGATCAGTGATAAGACCTGAGGGAATGTCAGGAAGATGTGCCAGGGGAGGTTTAGGTTGGACATGAGGAAAAGGTTCTTCACCCAGAGGGTGGTGGACACTGGAACAGGCTCCCCAGGGAGGTGTCACGGCCCCAAGCCTGACAGTGTTCAAGAAGAGACTGGACAACACCCTCAGACACATGGTGTGAATTTTGGGGTTGTCATCTGCAGGGACAGGAGTGGATGGGTGATTCTTGTGCATCTCTTCCAACTCAGGACATTCTATGGTTCTATACCTGCTACAGAAAACCTGCCCCTGGCTCCTGCAACCTCTCAATGTGGGGTAGGGCAGCCCTCATGTTTCCTGGTGGTGCTTTTAAATATGTTGGAGAGGTCCTGCTCTGACCAAGATTTTTTGTGCCAGTACCAGCATAGCTGCTTGCTGTGGTTTGGGCTGGGTTGGCCCAGAGCACATCATTGCATGGTGTACATCCACCAGAAATGTCTCCAAGAGGGCTTGGGGCATTTTGGTTAGTCAGCAGTAATGGTTTTCTCTGCTTTCCACACTCTGCAAATAAGAGGTGTGAAAAGAGGAAAGCCCTTGTGCTGGAGCTGCTCAGCGCAGGTGATGATCCCCAGGGAGCCTCCCACCAAGTGGGAGCCTTGTGAGTTAATTGTAGGAGCAGGGAAACTGAGGCATGGCTGGGAGGAGTCTGGGGCTTTTCCAGAGCTGGAAATCAAGTGCAGGAATGGGGAGTTTTGACTGATGGCATTTCTTGTCCTTGCAGAGCTCCTTCCTTGGAGCAGGTTGTGCCTTAGTGCCCACTTGGTTAAGCTCTGTTCCTCATAAGCAGTTGGCTGACAGAGGGAGGGTGAAAGGCAAGCTGGTGGCTTCCTGAAGACAGCTGTGTATAACTGTGTATACTTTCTGGTGTATTCACAATTATTTTATTTTGCTTGAATATCTATTTTTTTTTAATCTCTGGGTTTTTCCCACCTATTAGAACAAACCAAAGTAAAATAAAGGCTGAGCTTTCCCTCCCTTGGAGGCACTTTTCCCTTCACATTAATACACCGCTGTTATCCATCACTCCTCATTGCTACTCATTTTGGAAGGGCGGCCGCTTGGGGAAGGATAGTAGCATTAGTTTCTAAAGCTGTGTAAAGATCCCCGTGGAAGCAATTACCAGATGGATTACCCCTGGCTTTGCTGCTGTGAAAAGGCCAGGTCGGGTCGAGGATGCTGAGTGCATTAATAGCAAGATCCCCTTCCTTGCTCGGGAGGTGTGGTTCAGATTAGCCGCCTGCTTTTTAAAGGGCTGGGGTCAGAGCAGGACTGGCTGCTGGCTCTTTACCTTTCCTCCCTGCTGCCCTTTCTCCCTCCCTTTCCCTCCAATGTTGCCTATCCTGGGCTGTCCTCTGGCACCTGGGACTCGCAGCTCCATGCAGAAGAGGGAAACCTTCTCTGACCTCTGAGATGCTCAAGCTCTATGGTTTGGTAGGAGCTTTGGCTTTTACGCAGAAGGACGAGCAAAGCTCAGCTGGGGACCATGCAGCTATGGGCTCCTAAGTACTAAATCATCTGCTGCTCCTGCTGAAGCCGGGGAAGGCTGGTTTGACCTTCATGGCTGGGAAGCAGCTCGTGTCCATCCTGAAAAGGCACAGAAGGGAAACAAAACATCATCTGTCCATGCAGGAGCTCCCTTTCGCCACTCCATTTACCCACCGTGTGTCTGGGTTCTTCCCAAATGCATTTGATCTCTGATGATTCCGGGGATGAGCTGAACCTGGTTGGTGTGGAAGTGGGACATGGGATGCTGCCTTCATTTCTTTCCTAATTAGTGCCCTGTGTAATTGCTGCTGACCTTCAGGGGAGCAGCTCTCGGGCTTGCCCATGCTGTGCTGCGAGCAGATGGTGACACTGAGCGGTGGCAATAGGCCATGGAGGGGCCAGCCGTGGTGCTCCGGTTAGTGTGGCACAGTGGCCACAAAGATGGTTTCTGCCATCTCCTGGCACCCCGGTGATCTCGGAGCGGAGTGCTGAGGGGACCCTCTTGGCAGGGTCAAAGGCGCCTGGGGGAGCTGGCATCAGCGAGGGATGGAGAGGGCCCAGGGGAGCTGTAGGTGGGTGTCCCACCACTGGTGGGAGCAGCAGCAGGGGCACCAGTGGGGGACTATTGCCGTCAACCTGGGAGCTCCCCAGGGAGCAGAACTGCTGCTGGACCAGTGGTTTTCTACCTTTCTTTTAAAAAAAAAACAACCCGAAAACTTTAAAAAAAAAATCTCAGTGGAAGCAGAGACTTTCTTGTAGACTCTTAAAACCTATTTGGTCTTGTTTGCCATCCAGAATTACTGTTTGCAGACCCAATAGAAGAGTTCACAGGCACCAGTGGGCTCAAGCTGACCTTTCCTGGGGAGCTGTGGGGGAGCCCAGAAGACCTTTTTTGGTGGAGGCTTGGGAAGACCGATGCAGCCTGAGCACAAGCAGTTGAACCGAGCAGTCCCGCAGCATCTCGGGAGAGCTGTGGGCAGAGGGAGGAAGAGATGACCAAAAATCCTCTCCATCCTTCTGCTTGGCTTCTGGCACAGACAGAGCTGGGTCTTCTCTTTTCTCCAGTCAGCAGCTTGGTTTGTGCTGACCTCCTAAATATTCAGCTCATTATACAGTGTAACGTATAAATAAAACAGAAGCAGGCAGCGATATTCTCCAGGAGGATATAATCGGCTTCCTTTCTTTTTTAATTATACAGGATTTGTCTTCATGTGTCAGGCTATGCTATGGGCTAATGTGTTGTTTTAAAGAATAAAGTCCATGTTCTTTACACAGTGAGGTGCTTCTGTACAGCTGTGTGTGTGCACCTGATTTGGGAGGTGCAAGAAGGAAGAGCATCTTCCTAAGTGGGAATACAGGGAATTTTGTAGCTGGATGTTGTTTCTAGAGGTCAATGGCTTGGATCCTGCACTCCTCTCCATCATCACAGGGAGGCAGGGGGTTCTGCAGCGTGTTGGAGAGGATGGGGGGTCACCGTGGGGGCTCCTTGGGATCTGGCTGGGGCGTGAGATGCTGGCTGGCAACGTGCATTGCCTTTTTCCCCACAGAGACAAGATGGTGGCTTGATACTACAGCCAGTGGGTAGAAGCACCGTCCATACATATGAAGCTCAGGCCCAGGCCACTTGTAAGAGGTGGGGGTATATTTTAACCTGGCACAGCTGCCAGCATGGTGAGTGCTTGCTGATAAGCATGGTGTGAACACTGAGCTGACTTGCTTTCTCCTAAGGGAAGCCTTGGAAACAAAATTTGGCCTTTCATCAAAGCAATGAGTCTGTCATCTTTTGCTCCTCGCAACTTGGAGTCTCCTGCTTCTGATTTGCAAATAAATTCCCCATTTTGGTTACTGTCCCGTCCATCTGTGTTAAAATTAAAGCTTTGGTGCCCTTACTGGAAAAAGCATCAATAGTTCTCTGGTGGCTTTTCATACCATTGTATTTGGCTGGAGAATTTAGCAGATTTAAGCCTCTGGAGGGTGTTTTGTACCCTGTAGATAGGTAACTACAGATATGGACAAGAAGATACACAAAGAGCTGGTTCTAGCTGTGATCGATGGCCCAGCTGCCCCAGCCCTGGGGTAGCTCCTTGCACTGAATCAGCAGCCAACAGCCTGTGCTGATGCTGGTCGAGCATGGGGACGATTCAGAGGAAGACACTGGGGAGCCTTCTCCAGCGTCTGAATGGGGATGTTTCCATGCAAGCAGTGGTTGCAGCCATGGTTCCTGAGGGTCAAGTCTTCCATGGCCACTTTGCAGCCTTTGTCAGTCCTTTTGCCTGACGCAGAAGGTGTCTTAGTTGCATAAATGTGTGTGTGCAATGCAGGAGAGATGCAGACCCTGCCCACACAGGAGTGGGCATTAGAGGGTGGGTTGGAGAGTGACGAGTAAAGGAAATGGGGCGGTGGGTAGGGAGGGCAGCAAGGGTGATGGTAGCATGGCTTTGGCCTCAGAATCGCGTGAGAAAGTGGGATGCTTGCTGGAAGGTCCTCAGGGACTGATGTTCCCTGCTGAGCCAGCAGACAAGGAGGCAATGTTCCATCCTTTGAAGATGGAGCTGCATGCCTGTGGATGTACATGAGCAGGGAAAGGTCATTGGCAGTGAGAAGCTTCATGGTGAATGCTCAGAGCTTCTCCAGGGACCCCAGCTGCAGGACAGGCTTTGCTGGAGAAGTGCTTTGCTTTAATTAGGTATCTGTATTAATATTTTATTTCGTTTTTTTTGTTATTCTTCCTCCAGCAAGTGGGGTCAGAGCAGACTCAGATCTGCAAGTGTCCTTTGAGAGCCAGTTAATTGACTCCAAGCATTGGGGGATGCTGGTCCTCCTTGGGGCAGAGTGAGATCCTGACAGAACCTGGATCTGCTGTAGGGTCCCAGAGAAGCTGCCACCAAGGTGCACCTGCCTGTTGTGCCCAGGTCCTGAGGCCAGAGGAAGAGGAGCTTCACAGCCCTCAAAAAAAGGAACTGGAGCTCAAATCCCCACAAGGCAGAAGTCTAATTAAGGGCGGATGGTAGCTGGGGCCCCGAGCTACCTCCGTTTCCGACGCGTGGTTAGTGTCAGCACAAAGCTGGAGAAGGTGGCACTGAGCCAGTGAAGCACTTAAGCAAGTACTTAACTTCAAGCATTTAAACAGGGATTTCTGTGGGTGTGGGACGTGACCCTTGCAGGGTCTCTGTGCCGGTTTTGCTCCTGAGTGGTACCCGTAGCAGCAGAGGACGTGCTGCAGGATGGGTGCAAGCCTGCTCTCCAAAAACCCGCAGCCCGGTTTTGGCACTGCCATGTGCTCTTTGGAGAGGGCAAAGAGCGTGGGCATGGTGCTCTGCCTGTCTGCCCCTTGTACCTTGGGGATGAGGCCATCAGGATACACAGCACTGCGCACATGAGGTTCAGCCAAGCTGCTGGGCTCTGGCTTTAGGAAAACTGGACCAAAACTCAACTGAAGGATGTCGCACTTTGATGCTCCATCTGGGCTGTTCAGGGAGACGGGGAAGAGGATGGAGGCAGTGTGATGCTGCTCTTTGCTTCTTTCCCCTCTGAGGCTGCTGACCTTCTTAGTGCCTGTGCTGGCACCAAGGGACAGGGAGGGATGAGCCCTACCCTGTTTGAAGTATTATAATCCTTTCAGATGGCATTAGTGCCTCGGCCTTTAACAGCTCTATAATTGAGCCTCCTGCTTGCAAGGGCCCCCAACTTCAGTGAGATATTTAAATCTCATTTGTATAATGCTTGGTTCCAATTCCTGCTGAAAGATTGCCCTCCACCTCCAGTGCCCCCGAGCTGTGCCGAACACGCGCACGTGCTCCAGCTGGCCATGGGCAGAGGAGCGACCGAGCGTGGCCGGGCAGCAACGTGCTGTGCGGTATCCAAGTTTCTAGAGTTTTTGCTTGTTTATTGGAGCTTTTTTTAATTTCCCTCTCCCCCCCTTCTTTTTTAATGCTTGAGTCCCCGGGAAGGCAGGAGGGAGACTCAGCAGTGAGTGCTCGGTCGGAGATTATGTAGGGATGAGATTTTCAAGGGAAAACTGGGTATGAGGGGTGTGGAGGGGCTGTAGAAGCACATTTGGCTGCTGCCAGACCCCCTTGGGGTCATCATTGCACCTGCACAGGCAAAACCCCGTCGCCCAGGGCTCCCCAGCAAACACCAGCAGCTCTGCTTGAGTTTGCTGTCTCCTAAAAAAATGTGTGCGGTGCCGGCCTGATTCACCTTGGTCTAATGGCAACATTCAGCATCCCCAAAAGGAAACTTCTATTTTAGCAAAGGCGCGTGTTCTCTATTTTAAAACAGCGCCACGGAAGAAAAAAGTGAATGAGCGTCCGCTTTTGGCTTGTGCCACCCACTCCCTTTCCTCCTGGGCAGCTGGAGGCCGGCCCTGGGGACCGGTGTGACCTGACCATCCCTGACCACCACTGATTCCGCTTGGGCCAGACTTTTCAACCCAAATAACCTTTCCCCACCAGGCCACCTCGTCTCACGCTCTGCCCAGCGTCCAGCCTGCTCTGTCCCCCCGTCCCGGGGAGGGGTGCGGGGTTGCCTGTGGGTGCAGGCAGGTGGGGTTGAGCATCCCGGGGAGCGCTGTGGGCCCACAGCAGCAGCCGGCTGGGTCACTTGTTCCTCCTTCCCGCTCCAGCGATCCCTGCTGTACTGTAATCACACAATTATTATGCCATTAAAATGTCATATTCACAGAAATCCACATAAACAAGGCATTAGCAGTTGCCAGAAAATTGTAGTTTTACTGCTAATGACCTGCTCTCCCCCCACAGCACCACTCCTTTTAAAAAAAAATAATAAAAAATTCCCTTTTTTTTTGTGTTTCTGAGCCATGATTTAAGAGACAGATGACGAATTACATTTTTATACCGAGAGGCTTTTGATCTTTAATGTATAGTTGTGGTGAAAAGCTGCCTCCGTGCTTGCTCTGCTGTTTGCCCTTTGCTGGCGAGGTGGCAGGTGGTTTTGGGGAGGTGCCTTTAGTGCTTGGTTTTGGGGGGGTGCTTTTAGCAGGCTGCCAAAGGAGAAGGTGCTCGGCGAGCCCTGTTCTCAGCTGGGCACTGGCATGGGATGGTCGCTTCTCCCTGTCATGAGTTTTGTCCACGTCTCCATGCCCGGATAGGGTCCCTCTCACTGAGCCCCCCAATGCAGTGTTGGAAAGGGCGGCACTTGTTTGCCAAGAGTGGCTGGCTACCCCTTGGATATTTTTTTTTTCCCCTCTTTCCTGCAGATTCATTGAGTTTCTCAAACTCTTTTAAGCATTGACAGTGTTTCCTATAATTAATACCAGCCATTAAACTGCAATGTTGAAAGAGAAATTACCTAATTCCAAGGAAAAAAATGAAAATTTATTACTAGTACATGAGAGAAAATGAATATGAAACTTGGAGAGAAGAGTCCTGCAGAAGATAAATAGAAAGGCAAGTGGAGTATTGACTTGATCCTTTTCTAGTGCAGGGTAATTTGGCTTCTAAAGTGAGTTAGATCATAATAAATTAAATTTAGATTTCTGCACATCAGTGAAATAACTCCCAAGACAGAATTCTGGTGTGAGGAAGAGGTGATAATACATGGCAGAAATATTATAATGAAGACCTTACCCAGTAACCCGTAACTGATGTGCTGTCTCTGGGTGAGTGAAGGGGTTTTCTCCTTATGCTGTCACTTGCTTCCCCTGTCCCTGATCTGGTGCCGAGAAACAAGCGAGTGCCTGTGTGCAGGTCAGGGATGTCTCCTGCCTCCCACCACTTGCGTAGCTGGGAGCTTCTCATCCAAGGCCGCTGCCTTGCTTTCCCTCACCGCTTTGCACAGGTACTTGTTTGCAGAAGCCAGTGCATGTGTGTGTCTGAGCATCCTGCTCCGATTTTGGTAACCTCACAGGGAAGCTTGGGCTGGAAGGTGAAAGAACACCCGGAAGATTTGGACAGGAGATGTAGGTTAAAAGCAAATGACAAAACCTGGGTATCAACTTCTTGCTAAGAAGGTTAACCCAATCTTTGGGCTTGTTTAATGGTCAGATAGTGGTTAAAATAACTCTTTAATCTGTATTTAGCATCTATGTGCTCTTGATCTCGGATGTGTACTTAGCTACCCAATGTTTAGGAACCATCCTACTGCCAGATTTCCTCAACCCAAAAAGGAGAGCGTGGCTGAGTCAAGGTGGGCTGATGTCTTTCAGGTGGAGATTTCGCAGGGGTGTTAGTTTTTCACTGTGGTGTGAGCTGAGAATGCAACCACTTGAATGCAAGGTATATCCAGGGCAGGATGAGAAGCAAATGCCGTGGGATAAGGAACTAGTGTTTGTCTGTGTACCCATTTACCACTGGGATCCCCCAGTAACAGGCTGGTAGTGGGGATAGATGGATGCTGGGGAAATGCCACCCACCCTCCTGCTTGAACCATCGGATACTCGCCCAGCTGCACTCTTCTAGCGGATCCAAGGCTATTGGGTTTAGCTGACGTAAAAATATATATATATATATATATATATATATATATATCTCCATCCGATAGCCTTAAGTGCTGTGTGGCCACTTTAAAAAGCTATTTCTCTTCTTATTAATTTTAACAAAACCAACTTTTACTTTTCTTCACAGTGTTAAAATTTAGGGAATGGAACTGCATGGTGGTTGTTTTAGTGGCACCAGGCCCCCCAGGGTCATCATGAAATCTTATAAACGTCAGCCTGTCGGTGGCTCCGCAATGCAATTGACTCACTTTTCCCTGATCTTTTACTGTGGCGGTAAATCATGTTTTCCGAGATGATGTAAAAAATCATAAACAATATTTGTCAGGCTGTATACGTCAGTCATCCCAAAAGCCTGCAGGTGGGTTATGTACGTCCTCCTTGTAAACCTCCTGCAGTGACCTTACTGGTTTAATAACTTTCTCCCAGCCTTGAATAACTTTGTCCCAGTATGCCTGGTTGCTTCAGAGTTTCTTCTGATCTTCCCTGCACTGGGATAAGTGCTGGAGCAGCTCCCAAGAAGGCTGTAGAGTCAAACCAGGGAAGGATGAATACAACCCTGTATCTGGAAACCTTTGCATCCCTGAGCTCTGTCGACTTTTTTGTGGGGGGCCCATATGGCTGTGACCTGGGGTGATGTGGGACAGTGTGTGGCTGGAGGCTTGTGGCTTCATCCTGCCACAGTTCGCTTGCAGGAGCCGGTGCTCCCTCCTCCTCTTCCTATGGCTAGACAAAATGCGCTGCTAGATACGAGTAAAATCAATTACGGGATAAAAATCGCCCGTCTCAAAAGCTTCATTTTGCGCTATTAGCAGGCAAAATCGGCTTTCAGATGGTGTGAACTGAGGAGGGGAAAAAAAATAAAGGAAGAAAAGATCAATTATTGGATAAGATCACAATTTTCTTTGGGGCTGAGATGTCTGTAAATGTTTGCATCTCTCTGTGTTACATGTACAGCGAGATCAAAGCGGTTGTGCTGCTGTAACAATGAGATGTTATCGGCACTGCATTGTGCTCTCCAGCTCTGTCACTGCATTGCTGAGGGATGTTTAAACTCCCGACAGCACCATGGTGCTGAGCGATGCTTAAAGCCCCTGATGGCACCAATCCACCAAGGCATGCTTAACCCACCCCCCTGCCCCACCCTGACAGCTGTTGAGTAATCTCAAAATGGAGCTCCTCCATCCTTTTGTGGGGAGAGACATCATCGGCAAATGCTTGCCTGTTCTTCTCCCTGTGGTAGGGCTGAAGTTTTTGGTGGGAGACTTGTTGCAGCAAAGGTGCACCAAAATCGGGCTGGGAGGACCACAGCACCCTTCTTCCTCTCAGAGTCCCATTGCTGGAGCTGGCCCTGGGGCCAGGGTATGGCTCTGGAAACACGGGAATTTGCCTGATGAAGCTGCTCCCATCTGATGGCCCTTTCCTGATGGAGTAGTTACAGGGGTGAGGGGGCATGTGGTGTAAAACACCTTTTTTTTTTTGGCTGTAGAGATATTAAAACCCTAACAAGACCTTTGCGCTTTTATGTTTCTCGAGACTGTACTGTTGGAGAGGGGGATCCACCAGAGACCTGAATTTGCTTTCAGATTAGTCATTTTAAATGCAAATAGACAGGCTCTCAAAACATGTTTCAAGACAGACCTAGGAAAAAAAACAAAACCTGAAGACCTAATGAGGCTCCTTGTTAGCCTGTTCTTGTGATGCTTGCCCATGCTGTGGGGCCGACTGACCTCCAGCAGGGCTCAGGAGGACCTCTGGAGCGGGGTCAGTCGTTCTCCTGTCTCTCCTCTCTCTAACGGGGCTGACTTTGTGCGCGCAGGGCTCGGACCTGGACTGGGACGACCTTTGGGATCAGTTTGAAGAGCGGAGGTACCTGAGCGCCCGGAGGTGGAAGGGCGGAGAGGACCCGTACCGGCTCCATGCCTTTAACCAGCGGGAGAGCGAGAGGATCCCCAGTGACCGTGCCGTCCGTGACACCCGCCATCACAGGTTCTGCCTCCCCCCTGGCTTATCCTGGTCTTCCTCATGAAACTTCGTTGTATGGGTGGATAGTCCTGTTTCTCTTCAAGGCCATGGTTTTGGGATGCTAGTTGGGTCTGGGCCCTTCACCCGCACCTAGTTAGTGCGCTTGGGATTGCTTCTACCTGGGTTGTATTTTTAGGATTGACTATTTCACTTTACTTGATTTCTTGGTGTGCTTTGCAGTCCTAAACCTACTAGTTGAAACCTTTATAAATTATTCCAGGACCACAGGGAAATAAAGGAAAAGTTGAGTCTTTTATTTTGTCCTTCAGAAAAGTAATAGGTGTGCCAGAGCACACATCATGATGGACAAAGTCTTCACTGGCGTTGGGAACTCTGGCTCTGCAGAGGATGCAATGTGGTGGTGCAAGGCAGATAAAATAGCAGTTGAGCACTTATTTTGCTCTGCAGAGTGAGGAGTTAATGTGGGGAATAAGGGACTATTGGTGAATGAGGAGGAGAGGAAGGTAAGAACTCTCTGGGTTACTAGCAACTCCAGCACCATCGGGGTCACAAATATCCTTCAGCACCCAAAGGACCTCTTGGGAGAGGCAGGGGGGATTGCAGGTTTGCCTGGTGAGACCTGCACTCTGTTGCTGCTGTCAGTGTGGGAAAGGCAGGGTGGGAATTTTGGTGCACCTTGCTTGCCATGAGCACAAAGATGTAGCCTCCCTCCGGTTGCCTCTCCAAACTCATTGAGGAACAGCTGCCCTTTGTGGCTGCAGGTTGTTGATGGTCGGTGGGGTTAATAGTAAGTCTGCTGGACACAGAGATGCTGGGGTGTCTCGCTGGGGTAGGAAATACCCTCAAGGTTCCCTCAATGCAGTATTGCCCATTCTCTGCGAGCACAGCATATGCCTGGCCCCCACCGGCGGTCCCCAGCCCACAGCTGGTGCGAGCCCTTCCCATGGAGCTGTGCCTGGCATTACGTCCCAGCCTGCTGGCAGCAGCTGTCCTCTCCTGCCTTATCCTGGGAGCCCTTTGTGGGGAGAACCTGCTCCGGTGGGAGCTCTGTGCCGGACCCAGCCATTGCACCTTGCTGGCCCGGGCTGCACTTTGCTCCCGGATCAGAGCGACTCAACCCCTGGCATCTGTTCCAACTCTGAATTTCTGCTGTTCCAGTCCAAATGCAGCACTTAGGCTGAAATGCTGAAACGGCACCCGTTTTCCAGCCCTGTAGCAAGCAATGTGCTTATTTATTTATTTATTCTTTTAGCTCCTTTTCATAGCAAGGACCAGATGCTCCTTTCTCCAGAGACGAGCTGTCAGCCCTGACGGACGCCTGTTATAGCTGAGCAGAGAGCAAGTGTGCTATTCTTGGAGAGAATTAATGCCAGGGATATTAACCATCTGCCCTATTAAAAGGGAAGATCAACTTGACTGCCCCCTCACTGTACCCCCGCTGCGTGGTGTCAGCCACCTTGTTCCTGGGTGGTCGGATGTGGCACCAAGTGCTCCTGCAAAAGAAAAGTTCTCATTAAGGAGGAAGCGAGGGCACAGCACGTGGGAGGGGCTGGGGCTAATTGCATTTGCTTCCAATTTCCTTAACCCGGTAATTGGATTCTGATTTATTGAATATGTCTGAACAACGCTGCAGATGATGCACCATTAGCCGAGCATTAGAGCAGCCACGGAGGAAATGGGGCTGCTGGGAGATTTGGGGGAGGCAGCTGGTGATGGGGGGAATGGAGGAGGGAGAAGGGTTGTGGGCATGGTGGTGGACAGGGAGAGGAAGGTGCAGGGTTTGCAAAGCCTTCTCTGGAATGAAATCCTTACTCGTGGTGCAGGTGTCTGGGGAGCTGTCGCAGATGATTCTGTGGTACTACTATGCAACCTGGGAACGGGTCCTGAATTGCACAGAGGAGCTGGGTGGGAAAGCGTGGATGGGCACAGCTTGCTCTAGCAGCGGGGAGAAGTTGCTGGTGGCTGTACAAGAAGGGAGTCCAGCATGGGGTTGACTAGGAGAGGTCCCTCCTGGGAAGCAGAGAACGGAGTACCACAACAAGGCTGGCATGAGAGATGGGAAACCCCCAGAGCTCACGCTGTGTGACCTGCTGGAGGCTGTACTTAGAGAGAGACTTGATTTCAATAACAAACCTGGCTTAGGCTGCTTTGTGTGAGCCAGACTGGAAGGGCTCAGGCTTTCTAGTATGACAAGGAAGCCGAAGGGTTGCACCTCGACTCTGCTCCAGCTGACCTTGGGGGAAGGTACATCCTAGCACAGGGCACCACCATGCCAGGAACTGTGCTGAGGGGCACCACCACAACAAGGGGCTCCTGCCCAGGTCACACGAGAGGTTAGGAGGCTTTGGAGAGGATCTCACCCCCTTTTTCAGCTTATACTCATTGGCAAACAGGTTATCCTTCAGCCCCTCAGCCAGATGTCACTGCCTGAAGCAGCTTGCTCTGCCCTCCAGCTAGGTTTTTGGTGTGTTTGCTTTCCATCTCTTACACCTCTGTACAACACATGGCAGCACCAAGACTCGCAGACCTGCAGGCCACGGTGATGCCCAGACACCAGCACCCCTTAGTCCTGATCTTAGTGCCCAGGACATGGAAGCACTGCTCCTTACTGCCTCTCTGAGGGGTGTTTTTCACCAGGATGATGGTGGAAGATTCCTAGGCTTTTCTTTGCTAATCTAACCAAGCATCTGGACTTGACAGTGGCAGCTGAATATACAAAATCTGGCAAGGCCTGAGCAGCAAGCTCCTTGCCAGCAGGTCATGGAGAGGGCAAATACTTTCATTGGGTTGGGATGTGGCACTGACAGCCAGTTGCTTAGCAATGTTTGCTGGATTGATTTTGTTTTTAAATTGCAGCCAGTGGAATGGCTTCAGATGGAGAGAAATTGCAGTGCTCCAAGGAACTGGAGCTGGAGAAACCATGGTGGCTGCCTTTGCCTCTCTCTGGCTGGCATGGGGCTGTGAGCTTGTGCTTGGTTTGTGGGTGGTTTCAGCTGGGGAAACACCATGGCTGCATCGTACCCCTCAGCCTGGGAGATCTCACAGCTGGAGCATCGCTCCTCGTGACCTGCCTGCATTTCCTTGCTGTTGACTGTGTTCCTGGTTCCATGTTGACTAAGCCTTTGGACCACATGAAGCGATGTCTTTCTCCAGGAGAAGACCACATAGGTCCCATGGTCGTACATCCCATCCGCACCAAGTTTCAAGTTTAAAAAATCCCTGTGACCACAGCAGCGGGCTGGACCCGGATCTAGGTGGCACGTCCACGTCATGCGCAGCCAGCTCGTGCTGCTGGAGTGAGTGGCTATTCCCTCTCTGTCATGGTAGCCACATGCCATTGGGATTACCTCATCACCACATCCCACCTTCTGCAACTCCCACCAGCAAATCGCAGGACCAAAGCGGCAGTGAGTGAGTCAGTGCCAGGCACCTGCCTGTGGGGAGAGGGGCTGGGGTTTCCAGCATTGCTCAGCAGCTTGGAAAGCTGACAGGGAGGATGCGTCGCCCCCAGCCAGAAGATTTTGTCGTGATGGCTCCTGGGCTTTTTCCATCTGCGGCAGACAGCTCCCGGGGAGGCCAGTGTTCGCCAGGCGGTTGCTCCATATGCTACTTAATCTGACCTCCACTTTGCCAATGCTCTGTTGGGTTTAATAGACCTACAGATGCTGTTGTGGCTGCCAGGCTGGGACCACAAGTCACAGCCAGCACCAACCCGAGCTGGGGTTTGTGCTCACTGAAGGCGGCAAAGCAGAGGGGTGAAATTTGGGACGAGGAGAGTAGATGAGATGGTAGTGGCTGGAGGAGAGGTGAGAGTCTCCAGCAGACTTCTCTAGGTCGTGCAAATCATGTCAGCCAGCCTCAGGCATCCCCCGCTGTCTGTTTTCCTCTGTTTGTCTTGCTTTTTTCCTCCGCAGTGCTGATACAAGTTTAGCAGTGCTGTCTCAAGAGCTGGTAGAGCAAGGAGGCCAGGGACGGAGCCCTCTCATATCCTGGCATAAGGCAATAATCCTCCGAATTTCTGAAGCTCCCTTCCTTCCTGGTCCCAACTGCTTTACAAGAGGCCCTACCTACCCAGTTAAGCTTGAATTTTACAGCCGCTTGAGGGGATGTGTTTGTGTGTGTATGTCTGAGAGAAAGCAGCTGCTAAAATCAAGTTGCGATTGAAATGTGAGGCTGGCAGGGATACTGGCAGATATGAAGATCAGGCATTGTATCGTCTGCTGAAGATGAGAGCATCCTAGCAGCCTGGGAGCCTGGAGCCTGGTCATGCCAACTTACGCCCCTTATTAAAGCTCTGCCCTTGTAGTTTGTCCTGTTCCCTTTGTGGGAAACAACGCACACTCTAAGATTTTCTCCAGATTTCTTTGCTCAACCCCCGATGTGGTGCAAGCTGGAGAATGTGCATTGGGTAGGAAAGCTGCCCAGGGCTGGCTTTTCTGCTCATAGGGACTGTTCACAGAGGGGTGGGAAGAGGTGATACCTGTGATGTTCCCCTGGGCCAGAGAGCTGCTGTCTTGGGCTCTCAAGGTCCAGAAATGTCAGGATTTCAGCCCTGGAGCAGAAGCGCTACATGCTGCAGTGTTATTTTGACCCATTAACTGCAGCGTGCATCCCCAGGGTACAGAGACTACATGTTCAGTATTACGTTGGAGCAGCTCTAGTGGGGGTAGTCAAAAATACCCGATGGTGCTGTGCATGGGGATGACTGGGAGGGACATGTGGTCCCAAGGGTGGTCCTCCCTCTGCCAGATGTGGTGCCTGTGTACACAGGCACGTGGGGCTGAGCGTGTGTCTCTGCCACTGTGCACCTTCCACGTGTCCCCGTGTTTGGTGCACAGCATGTGAAAGCGTGTGTAGATGTCCGTGATTGCGTGAGGGCAGCTGTATCGCATGCAGGTTTTGAAGTATCTCTGGTTTTGACTGGGTTGATGATTGCATCCCAGGAGTGGCAAGCAGTCAAGTGCACTGAGAATATTGTAATATCTTCTTGAAAGTGAAGAGTCGAAGAGGAGAAAAGTAGATTTTGACAGCATTGCCTTAGGCTTAGCGTGTTTATGATCCCTTTGGACTTCTTGCATTGCCTTGTCTTCCTTCAACTTCCTTGCCCGCTAGACCAAAGTCACTTTGAGATGAATTGAGGTGAAAACTGGGTCTCAGCAGCTAGAAATGCATTTTATACTCCACATAGGGATTTAGGCATCTTATCTTTCTTGCCTGGTTTCTTGAGAGTTCTCAAAGAAGGTACTTAGTGTCTGGAGAACAACATGTGTGGAAAAGCCTATCTTATTCTACAGGCAGGACAGAGATGGGGCTCTGCTCTGCTGTCCTTAGCAGTACCTGAACATCACACCTGCAGAAGCAGGTAGATACCTAGCAGGTGAATTCGAGGGAAGGTTTGCTGGGATGTTACCCAGATGGACCTCCAACAGTTGAGAGTGGAACCAAACCTGGAGTTTTTCCTGGTCTGTTGCCTTTCCCTTTGCTGACTCCATGCATTTCTCATTGTGGCCTCTGGATTGTAGCTGAGCTGATCCAGTTTCCTGCATAATATAGACTAAATCCCGAGGGATTCTGTTATTTTTAAAATGTGCTTATTCAGGCAGTGTCTTGTGAGTTGCTGACTCTGGATGTGCTGTGTTGTAGACCAGGACAAGAAGTGGTATGGGTATGGGTGTGTGTGCACGTGGTCTCCATGCTCCTGATGCTGATGGATGCATCTGCTTGGGGCAGAGGGGTGGTGGGGCAGCAAGGAGTGGGGCACATAGCAAAGGTGCCTTGTGTGTGGTGGGGGTCCAGTTCTGGGGTCCTTAGTTTAAGAAGGACAAGGAATTACTGGAGGGAGTCCAGCAGAGGGCTACAAAGATGGTTACGGGTCTGGAGCATCTTTCTTATGAGGAGAGACTGAGGGAGCTGGGTCTGTTCAGCCTGGAGAAGAGAAGGCTGAGAGGGGATCTCATCAATGTTTATCAATATCTCAAGACGGGGTGTCAAGAGGATGGGACCAGACTCCTTTCAGTGGTGCCCAGTGATAGAATGAGGGACAACGGGCACAGACTGAAGCACAGGAGGTTCCATCTGAATATGAGGGGAAAATTCTTTCCTTTGAGGGTGCCAGAGCATGGAACAGGCTGCCCAGAGAGGTTGTGGAGTCTCCTTCTCTGGAGACATTCAAACCCACCTGAACACCTTCCTGTGCGATCTGCTCTGGGTGAACCAGCTTTAGCAGTGGGTTGGACTGGATGATCTCCAGAGGTCCCTTCCAACCCCAAGCAGTCTGTGGTTCTGTGAGGTGGATGGACATCTGTCTATGAGGATGGGTGGAGCTGTACAGGCTAAGACATGAAGGAAGGAGCCTGGTGAGGAGGATGGGGGAGAGGGAGCGTTCAAATGCTGCTGCACCTCTGGACTCAGCATTGGCAAAAGCTGGGGAAGGTGTCCCCACACTGCCACATGTGAACTGGAGGTCTCCATGTGGGTTGTCCTGGGGAGAGTGGCCTGGCAGTGCCTTGCGTGGGCTGGGGGTGGCTGGATGCAAGGGGGTATGGCTCTCTTCTTGTTTTTGGGATTTGTTGTTGGCTGCTGTGTGAGTGCCAGCACAGAGTTTTTCTGTCTCTTGATGTGTTTTTCCAGCTGTTACACTGTTCTCTGGGCAAAGCCAGCGCATTTGCGATTTCATTGCAAAGTAAGATTTATCACATTTGGGCAAAATCCTGTATGCGCAAAGACTGTCCCTGGGTGTTTGGCCAGCAGAGGATACTCTGGGGCTGAATTAGCTGGGTAAAAGGAGATCTGTGATCCCTCTGCCTTTGGTCTTGGTATCCTTCTTATTCCTAATGACAGGCAAGAGCACAACATGACCCTGCAGGCGAGCAGCTACAAAAATGAACAGTGGAAAACACATTTGAGACGAAAGGATCTACATTAGGAAACAGCATGATTGCTTTTGTCTCTTGGACACCAGACCCCAAGAGGTTAGCACTCGACACTGTATTTTTTCCGTCACCTCCTTAGGCTGCCATCTCTAGGGATGAAGATATGAGAACAGTCCATCAGGCGGAGCAGGGCCTGGTGTGTGTCTTGGGGATAAACTGGAACTGCCTGAAGAGGCCAAGGTTTTGTTTCTGGTGTCAATCAGCTGGCTTTTGTGGCCTCAGTTTGGAAATTTCGCAGGCTGGGTAACATCTTAGGAGAGAATCACAGAATCGTTTTGCTTGGAAGAGACCATCAAGATCATCGAGTCCAACCATTAACCTAACTCTAGCACTAAATCATGTCCCTAAGAGCCTCATCTATGTGCCTGTCAAACGCCTCCAGAGATGGTGACTCCACCATTTCCCTGGGCAGCCTGTTCCAATGCCTTGACAACCGTTTCTGCGAAGAAATTTTTCCTAATATCCGACCTAAGCCTTCCATGATGCAACTTGAAGCCGTTTCCTCTTGTCCTATCACTTGCTACTTGGGAGAAGAGCCCAACCTCCTCCATGCTACATCCTCCTTTCAGGCAGTTGCAGACAGCGATCAGGTCTCCCCTCAGCCTCCTTTTCTCCAGGCTGAACAGCCCCAGTTCCCTCAGCCGCTCCTCATCAGACTTGTGCTCCAGACCCCTCACCAGCCTCGTTGCCCTTCTCTGAACTCTCTCCAGCACCTCAATGTCTTTCCTGTAGTGAGGGGCCCAAAACTGAACACAGGATTTGAGGTGTGGCCTCACAAGCACCAAGTAGAGTGGGACGATCACTCATGCTTCTTCTGGGCAAATTGGTAGCCCTTTGGCAGTGGTCGAAATAGCTGGCATGGGCTCGTGTGCTAAGATACTAAGAAAGTATCTTAGTATGTTTTGTAGCTTCTCCTAATACAGTTGGGCTGCTGAAAGTCAGTGAGACACACAGCTTTGGGCAGCCAGCTCGCTCTCCACACACTATCACTGACCACTGATCAACCATTTGAGATCCAGCCATACCACTTACGTAAGATGGGATCACTATGTGATTCTGGGATTTATTTTTTTAGGGACTTGTCATTATTATCTGCTCCTGTTGTAGTTATCCTGTTTTCAAACTCTTAATCCCTTCAGGAATTCAGACCTTTGCTATACAGGTTGGTTACAAGTGCAGCCAGTTCCCCTAGCTGGGAAAATTTGCTGTTTGCTAACAAAAGGCCCAGTATAGGTCCTGTAGCTTTGTGCTAGAGTTTATACCTGCTGCCACTCACAGTTTGGACCTCTGTGTTGCTGGAGAGACGAGGTTTTTGACTGAACTGAGACACAAAGCCCAATTTAGAGGATGCAAACTAGGGAAGCCTGGTCTGGCCAAAGACTTAAAGATCAGGTGTAGTTTGAGTAAGGGTGTGCACCACGCCCCGCCCAGACTGCCATGTCCTAGTAGTTTTGGCCTCCCAGTCCCTATCAGACACCTGTACCAGCATGTCGTGGGTGTGTTGACCAGTTTGTTGCCCATCGCTCCTGGGCCAACACTGGCTTTTGTGTGCCTGTTGACTAAACCTGACCCACCCATGACTGTATGTGGGCCCAAATCTGAGTCTTTCACTCAAAAAAGCTCGGTTCTGCACTTCAGTCCCTCTGGAATGCTCACCACACATAGTGGCATTTCACGCTTGGTGTTCTGGGAGAATTTGAACTTGAAACTCCAAAGAGGTTTGAGGGACAGGTATGTGATCAAAACTCAGAGAGATTGTTTCCAGGTAGCACAGAGAACAAGGACTATTGAGATTTACAATTGTTAGCAGCCAAGCAGGGAAAGCAAGACAGCTATTAATCAGAAACAGGCACTTCACAAAATCATAGAATAATTCAGGTTGGAACAGACCACAGGAGGTCTCTGATTCAGCCTCCTGCTGAAAGCAGGGTCACCTACGAAATCAGCTTGGGTTTTTCTTGTCACAGAAACCACTGAGCCCTCTGGGGCTCCTGCCTCTCAAGTATGACCCCGCATTTTGTAAGAGGTGACATAATTTACAAACCTTAGTTGCGGCACATGTAATTTGTAGTTCTCCCCCAGCTGCGTGTGTTTGTGTAACAAGCTTTGAAGTTACACAGATTTGCTTGAGGATCCGTCCTTGCAGCACTTGCGTTAACCATGTCTTTCTGTGCTGCAGACACCATGGGCCTGGTTCTCCAGTCACTCATAATGAATGCATTTAAATGAGAGGGGGGGTAGGTGAACATCAAAGCAGGCTTGCTGAAGCTTCTCATCCTCGCTGTCTGCCATCTTTTCCAGGATTGATCATTATGTCAGTAGCAAATCTGTGTTTCAAATCTGTGTATGGTGGTGCAGTCGCCCTGGTGCAGGACTGGTGAGGTGACTGGAGACCTTTATCTGTGTGATCAACGAGCAAGAGTCTCTGCTGCTGCTTGGGTGATGTTGATATGTTTGGTGGCCTCAGGTTATCCTTGGTGGGACAGCAATGACGGGAGTTCTCTTGTTTACTCTTTCTGGGTCCATCACCCAAGAGTAATACACTTACTGCACTCACGTATCTCTTCTGGCTTGACATTGCAAGGCTTTGGCAGTAGTGGGGTTGATTAGACTCCAGCACAGTCCTGACAGTGTTTCAGTATCACCTTTCCATGCTGCTTCGGCTCTGCAGCTGTTTTCATGCCCTGCTTTCTACTGTGCAGGCTCTGAAGTGCATCCAGTGCGAGATGTGGTGGCCCTAGCACCACACCCATCCAAGACCATTGTAAAGATGCGATCATCTCATGTCAGCTGTCCAGAGCCACAGCAACAAAGGAGAAAAGCTTGAAGGCTGGGCTGTAAGCAGCACCCTGTGTTTTCCCTCTGTTTCCATGTGCTTCTTAGTCCCCAGTATTTCCAAATATGATGTGCACCCAGAACTCCACATTTTTTTCCTTCATGTTTGTGTAAATCCAAAACTACTTCACTTCTTCCAGTAGAGAGGTTCTTGGTTTATGTGCATTTCTCTGAGAAAATAAGATCCATAAGTGTTTCCTGCTAGGAATGCCTGAACTCCCTGAAAGACTGACCGTGGCCATCTGCTTTCCCTTTGCTCATGGAAGAGAGGAAGGTCCTGCCTAAATCCTGCCTAGACTGCAGGGCTGATATCTGTCCAGACCTCTGCTCAGAGAACACTGGGGAAAAAAATGGAAAAAAATAAGTTACTCTGAGTCTTTGTTTCAGTCTGGGACTGAATCTCCTAAACTTTCATCTTTCGTTAGGCTTGGGAAAACTCAGTCAGAGACAAAAATCCCCCTCCCACTCAGAAACAAAAATCCCATGGAGTCTCCAGTCCGTGATATTTCCTGGAAGTGGAGAAGAATATTAATCGGACCATTTTAGCCCTCCAAAAGAACAGTGTTTCATGTTCTCCTGCTTCTGCTGAAATTGGCATCTTTCGTAGGTTTGGGGACACCTGGTAAGACGTTGGCAAGGCTTCTTTCTGGCAGCTGCACCCACTGCTTCAGGAAACTTGATGCAGAAAGCATGATGGGTCTCCCTGGAGACCCACCAGCTGCGAACTGGGCTGGAAATGCACCACAGTCCTGGGAAATGGCTGGTGTGTGTCCCACATGTGGCCACCCCAGTGTGCGACAGCATCTGTGACATTTGCTGCTCCATGTTTGTTGCCTGGTGGCCTGTGAGGCAGCTTGCTGGGAGGTGGAACTTGAGGAGTAGGCCAGCTAGACTTGATGGCTTCTGAGACAGGGGCTGGTGGGTTCAGGGGACAAAACTTGATGAATGTGATGATCTTTTTCAAATATCTTTTTCTATTTAATGCCCTCTTCTGAAGTTTTTTGGCTTTTTAATGGGGGGGAAGGAAGCAGTGATGAAAACGGGCTGCATGAAATGGAATTATAGTGGGCTTGAGGACTGAGAGAGGTCACATCTCAACTGAGGTGGCTGCCCATGCCTGACCTAGGGGCTGTCCTTGGCCGATGCTGCTGGCCAGACCATCTTCCCAACATCTACTTGTCTTGAAGAGCCTGTTCTTCCCTCCCCAGATGTGATGGGGCTTCTGTCATGGTCTGTGTTGTCTCTGCTCATGCTTGTCCTGGGGCTTAGTGTATTTGCTGGGCCTCACCAACCTCTGAACCATTCTGTGTGACTTATGTAGACCTCCCTGGGGAGAAGACAGGCTTTGAAGTGCCAAGATCCCAGCCCAACCCAGGATCTTGCTCTTATGTCCATGACAACTTGCAACACCGCTGTGCCCTCCAGCCCCTCCCTGGTTGTTCCTGGAGCTGGAGGTGGTGGGTCAGGTCAGCCAACAAGCAACTCCTAGGCAGAAATGGTGGGTAATCGTTACCATCAGGCCATGTGCATCACAATGAGAAGACGACCACCCTGTTGGTTTCGGGGATGTTATGTCTTCCTCACTCTGGCAGCACAGTAGCTCCCCTCCAGTTTTTGGACCACATCTCAACTGATTCCAGGTTGTGAATCGTGCCCTGGAATCATGGGCTCTGGTGCTGGATGTTCACCGTCACCAAGTGGGCAGGATCAGAAGTGCTGTGAGATGCCACAGTTTTGTATCTCAAGGGGCTGCCTAGAGAAGGGCAGGCTGAGGGGCTTTAATTAAAAATGGCACTGGGAAAGGATGCTGGTCAGGGGGAGGCTGGCATTTGCCCAGGAGCGGGATTGCTTGTGTCTTGATCACGGATGCTGTAGGAAAGTAACAGATGATGGTGCTTATTCTGCAGCGGTGGATTTGCAGTCCTATTCCTCCCCCTCCTTTTCTTTTTCTTGAGTGAGAAGGATGAGGGCGACTCTTGGGAAGGAGTTGAGCAGTGAGCCAGACTGTATGAGGAGCTGATGAAAATGTATAGACGGGTGTTTTGAATGCAGGAGGATGTGTCAGTTAAGTGGCTGTGTTACTCATTTTTTTTCTGGAGGGCAAAGCTAGTTATATCTGAAAGAGCTGTGCTAGGAGTGTGAGTTATGGCACCCGTCTGTGCAGAGAGGAGAAATGATTCCTGAGCTGTGTTCTTGGCTAAAAGGTGTCTGCAGGGCAAAGTGGATCAGTAGCACGGGTACTGGGGGAGCTCATAGGACCTCGGTGTCTTGGAGCCCAGCTCCTGCAGCAGGGGTGACTCTGGACTGTTCCAGAAGACACCGTGGTGTAACATTTCCTACGTGCTGTGTTTTGTTTCTCCAAGTTATCTCTTGTCCCAGCCCCACAGTGCCTTGCTGGGTAGGAAAAGCATCCACATGGGACAAGCATCCTCCCAAGACGAGTCTGAGGAGCTCCCTCAGGAGCAGACATAGTCTCCATCCCAGCTGTCCCTTCCCTGGAGGAGAACGTGTTTATTTTGTATGGAGTAACATTTTTCTTGCCAGAAGTTGCTGTTTCAGAGAGGAAAAAAGGCTGAAAACAGTTTCTTCCCCTCTCCCCAAGTGATAGATTTCCTTCACCTGAGTTATTTTTGTTTTGTTTCCCTGTGAGACAGTTTTGATTTCATTTTGGAAATTCCCCACCCACCGGTCCATTACATTTTGCCAAGAAAAACGTATGCACAAAATAGTTCTGTGTTGACCCGAAATGACTCTTCCCTCTTCCTTTTCCACTTCCTTCATTTACCCTACTTGCATCCCAGCCGTCTTCTTAGCAGCCTCATGGGGATGTGTTATGTGCTGTACACCCCAATGAGGATGTGGACCTGTTGGAGAGGGGCCAGAGGAGGCCACAAAAATTATTAGAGGGCTGGAACATGTCTGCTCTGGGGACAGGCTGAGAGAGTTGGGGTTGTTCAGCCTGGAGAAGAGAAGGCTCTGGGGAGACCTTATTACAGCCTTTCAGTAATTAAAAGGGGCCTGTAAGAAAGATGAGGACAGACTTTTTAGCAGGGCCTGTTGCAACAGGACAAGAGGTAATGGTTTGAAACTAAAGGAGGGGAGATTCAGGCTAGACATGAAGATGACATTTTTTACAATGAGGGTGGTGAAACCCTGGCCCAGGTTGCCCAGAGAGGTGGTAGATGCCCCATCCCTGGAGACATTCCAGGCCAGGCTGGACGGGGCTCTGAGCAACCTGATCTGGTTGAAGATGTCCCTGCTCATTGCAGCAGGGTTGGACTAGGTGACCTGTGAAGTCCTTTCCAGCCCAAGCTATTCTGTCATTCTATTATATGATTCTGTGGCTGCCATGCAAGCACTGGGAGGACCTTCTTCTCCGCAGTCCAAGTGGGAATTTCCTTCAGCAGTTCATTCCCCTCGTGAGAACAGGTTTGTTGTTCGGATGAAAGGGTTGGGGGAGCCTTTGTGGTTTCTGTCTTGGGCAGATTGCAACATTGGAGCTATGAGGGAAGAGACTGCCCCAGAGCTGACGCTGATGCCTGGGGAGAAGGGACTTGGACTGGTGCTCTGGTGCTGCAACTGTGGCCATGAAGCTCTTGGCTGAGTCGCAGTGCCCTGGTTTAAAGCATCCCCTGTACCTGAGGGTGTAGAACAGGACAAGCAAAACACCTACAGCCTTTGGAGCAGGGCTTCTGTTAATATTCTACAGCAGGTTAGTTTGTGTTGAGAAGCACCCACTGGTTAGATGTACTGTTAGCCCAGAGTCGAGGTGCTGTCTATCCATCAATCCCACGTGCTTCTCTCCAGCCTCCAGTCTCTGGCTCAGTCCCTTGGGAAATGGCAGAGCTAGTACTGCCAGGGCTAATTATTCCTCAAGACAGAAGACATGTGATAAAATATTAACCTTTTTCAAAAACAGAGCCCCAGTTAATTAGCTCCACTTCTGCGACACATTCACCCAGAGATAAAAGCTCGTTCCCCAGATATCTGTCTCTGGCGCAGTGATCTTCCTGCGTGTCCCTGTCATGATGGGGGATGTGGAGGAGGGGAGCTGGGAATTTAATAAAAGACAGTGACCTGCCAGTCACTGTGCCCTGAGGACGAACTGCTCCCTTTCAAGGTGAGTGGTGGCTGGGCACGGGCACCGCTGCTTGCCTTCAAGATGCTGAAGCTGGAAATGGAGACGGAGCAGGTGGTGGGATCCGCTCCACTCCACTCCCCGCGCTTGGGTCGCATCCGTGTTGTCAGTGCCACATCCTTGGAGCCTGAATTTTTGGGGCTGTGCGGGTAGACAGGGCTCTGTAGAGCTGAATGAATAATGGTGTTTCAGTTCTTTGGTTATTTAAGAAAAAGAAAATCCAGGTGTTAGCAATTTCAGGATAAACCATAAACAAAACTCTCAGTGAATCTAAAAGTAAAAATACAGGAAAACTTGAGGCCAAGGAGTCTGTTTTTCTCATCCTGAAAAGGAAAAAAATTCATTTAGATCTCAAATGTTTTTGACACTTCTAGTCATCTAAAAATGACAGGCTGTATTTAAAAGCAAGTGATTTCGAGTATCAGATGAAAAGTACAGGCTGGGCTCCTCTGAAACAAATGATGTGCTGGAGTGGAAGCGATGCTGTGACACGCATCGGCGGTTGCCAGAGCCACCGGTGGGACGACGTGGCATTGCTGCTGGGGGGAAGGGCTTCTTCCCACCGAAGGGAGGGATGGGGGTCTCTGATAGACCAGGATCGATCGCAGCCGTGGCCCTCAAGATGGGTGTGCCAGCACCGGTCAGTCCATGGAGGCGTTGGGTCTCCTCTTTGAACTCCAGGTGCCTGCTTCCCTGCAGTGGACAAAGAGGGTCCTGGGGTTTTTTCATAGGGAAGACAAAGCCTTGCTTATCTTGGTGTCCTTCGCAGGGAGCGATGTGGTAACCACCTGAACCATACTGGGGCCTGCTGATGACTTCATGATGGACATTGCTTCATCACCAAGTGCTTCGGTCTTCCCAGGGTGCTATTGATCACTCTGTGCTAGAGCCATCCTCTGTCTTTAGCTGCTACAATGTATTGACCACTTGTCTTATGGTGATTACGTGCCATCGATTACTTTGATAACTTGCTCCAAGTATTTCTGACAGAATGAAGTTGTTAGTTTAACTTTCATGCTTATCTTGGTATTTCCATTGACTGAATATGTTTGCGTAGGCTGAAATCGAAATCAAGTATCGGTAAGCGATGGAACTAATTCTCCAAGGCTCACTACTATTGATAATTAAGGCCATGAGACAGTTTCTTCCATCAAACTCTTGTTTGTTTTTTCCAGCTACCCAGCACCTTAAAGTCCTACTCCATCAACTGTAGCAAAAGGCCGATCACAGGCAACGTTTTGGGGCCATTTTTGCTGTAAGTGCTGCAGATCCCTGCATGCTTGAAGTGTTTCTGAGCTATCACAGCATTTGTGCTTCTCCAGTTATGACTGAGGAGGCATTGTGGGGATGGGGACTTTTTCTGCTTCGATTTGCCACATGGTGCCAGGAAGCCCTGGTCAGAAAGCATCCTCCCTAAAGAATCTTTACATCTGTGGTTCTGACCCTGTGAAATGTAATTTCAGGTTGTCCTGGCTTCTAAAGATCTTTAATAAAGGGTTGGTGGCTTTCCAGGAAGGTGCAAAGTGCCAGATTTTGCTTTTACTTTCACCAAGAGAAAACCTTTGATGTCAGAAATTTGGCCACGATTTAAAATTCTACTGAAAACAAAGAAGGTTTTTTGGTTTTTTTTTTACTTTTCTTGGTTCCTTTTTTCTTTTTGCCTTAGTTTCGATGAAGGAAGGGTGAGGGGAGTCAAGAAGCAAGACAGACCCTGAGTCTGCATGAAGGGCCCTGGAAATCTGAATAATTCATGAGCTGCTTTGAAAATCAAGACACACAATCTAGTTTAACTTGGTTTTAAATGCAGCCCTACAATTCTCTCATTCCTTTTTTAGTAGGTTCTTTTTTTCCCCTCCCCTTTTCCGAAGACAAAAATCCAGCAAATTTTTAATAAATTATAAATGCATCATCTCATCAGTTTTGAGGTTCACAGGCAGCAGCACATCAAGCACAGAAGGTTATTTTTGCCTTCTTGTATTTCCCCCTTTCTTCGAATTTAGCCGTTTGATTAATTTTTTAGATATCTATCTTGCAGGGCAAAGAAAGAAAGAGATTGAAAAAGGCAGTGAGTTAGAGGAAATACTAATTGTGCACTAGCTGGATATAGAACTGTTTCAGTTTCCAGAAGATGTGTAGAAAAGTGTCTTTCTTGGTCAACCCAAGAAGCCTGACTTTCTGAAGTCAACCCACAGTTGAGCTGAGCCCGGGTTCCTGTTTGCAGGTCCCTGCCTTGATGTGGAACATGTGTGGTGGTCCTCTGCCAAGGCTTGGAGCTGCTTGCTTCGGGCAAGTGCTATCTGTGACCTTCACATTCATCATAGCACATCGACTTCAGAAGAATACGGAGGCTGAGAAGGTGTCCTTCATCAGTGGCTGTATCTTCTCCTGCCCTCAGGACTCTCCTGTTTTGCCTGTTTTCTAGTATTTTTGCAGCAGCATGTGCCGGGGAGGGGAGAGGTGGGGACTTGGACAGGTTCCTCTGAGAGTCTAATCTGCAGCCAGAACTGGTTCAGCACCCTGGCAGTGTTTTCCTGATGGTTTTCCTTACAGTTTTATCCAATTACATCTAGTTAAAGCCTGCTGTATAATTCCTTGTCAGCTCCGATGCTAACCACTGTTGAACATTTGTTGCAGATGTGCCTCCTCACCCTCGCTCAAGCCCTTGCACACCCCCAACCTGTCTGCTTAGCCAGGGGTTCCTCTCTTTGGATCAACCACATTTCTCCCAGCCCCAGCAGCCACTGAGGCTGTTGCATGCAACCCTGGGGATTTTTTAGTCCCTTTTTGGGAATGCAAACCTGAGGCACGCACCAGTCCAGCACAGAGAAATCCTGCTGACCTTTCTCAAGGGTATTTTTGCACTTTGTCAAGCCAAACTTGAGCTGGCATTCCCTGCAATCACGTGGCATTGCCAGCTGACATCTGACTCTTTGTCCCTTCTTATTTCCTTTTGGCACGGCTGCTTTCCAGAGTCGTCCACCTTGCAGCTCTCTTTGCTCTAGGCCTTTTGGTGTTTCGGTAGCACCAGCTTGCTCACCGTCACGGCCAGCCCGAGGTGGGCATGAGGGAACAGTATAGATGCAAAAGGCTCAGTACCTGGTGGCAGTCCCCACAGCCACTGCTTTTCCTGTCATGCCACGAAGGTCACAAAAGTGGTCTGACAACTGATGTCCATGCTCAAACTGTGGTGTGTCCTGGCGGAGCGGTCAGCATCGAAGCTCTTGATGTTACAGCAGAAACACCAGAGCTTCCTTGGTATGTCTTTGTCACAGATCTGACCCCAAGTGCGTGCTGGCTGCTAGCAGGTGTCCCATGGCATGGCCCTGGGGGCCAGCCAGCACACGTGGTGCATGGTGGTGCTGGAGATGTGCAACAGGGCAGACCATGGTCAGGCCTTCTGGTTGAGTGGGTACAAAGCATACCCATAGAAGGAGGAGGGGATGCTGGCATATCTTGGGAAGACAAAGTAGGATTTTGAATGTCTCTCAAAGCTGGGTAACAAAATACTTTGAGGTAATGTGCAGGAAAGATGGACTGGGGAGAGCCAAGAAGGACCGAGGGTGGTGACAGGAACTGAATGTCATGAAGAAGGCTACTGACCCCTCTGTGTGCTCCAGTCATGCACTTACTGAATTGTTGTATCCCATTTATACTGTCATATGAGACTAAGGTATTGACTGTAACATGAACAGCATTTCTTGGATTTTCCATCTCTGGAGGGCATGAAGTAATGATTTTTTGAAAGGTATTCTGCAGTCAGACACAAGTCAGCGGGCTTAATGCATGGATAACTGAGAAATGCCATAACTGGGAAAAATGCCAGAGACCGTGTTACCCAGAGGTCAGATGAGGCAGTGTACGGTCCTGTCCAGCAGTAAGCTATGTGAATTCATTAGATTCTATACAAGTTGGCACATACATTGCTATATATCTCTAATTTGCAACATGTCCAGGGCCCCTATTTTTGGAGTATTTTCATGGAAGTCACCTATAATTTTGCTTCGGGTCAAAGACAGGATTTAGGCACAGTGGTTTCCCACTGGCTGGGGGCTCTGCTACCCTGAGAGGTTGTCTTGAGGCGTGTGACCAAGGTATCCATATGCCCTGCCATTCACTACACGCGTGTGGAGCCCAGGCACATTTGGTACTGGCTGTGGCAAGGCAGCTGGGGCTCTAATCTTTTCCTTCCCTCTGGTGACTGTTTGCTTGCCTACGGTGCCTACTCCCTATGGCAGTAATTTTTATTTTCCTCTGACAGAGTAATTTTTAACACCTGTTTGGCTGTCAAAACTCGCTCCAGTTTCCTCTGGGGTCCTGGAGGGAGGTATTACAGTGACTACACCAAGGACACCCTGCTGCAATGTTTAGGTGAAGCAGCTCAACCCAGAGAGAGCTGAGCTGGTTTTCATGATAAAAAAAGAAAAATGAGAAGATAAAGCTCTCATTGGTTTTCTTTTCTGGACTGTGACCCACTTCCAGAAGTGGACTGGTTCCTGTCCCTTTGGGAAGGTACCGACATGTTTTCAGCATCTTTGGTCTTTTTCCTCCCCTTGCCCTGCTGCTCTGTCTCTCTGGCCAGGAGTGGGGTGACAGCAAGGTCCCTGCAGGTAGTCATTGTCTGACTGCAGTGTAGCCAGAGCAAAACCATAGCGGCTTCTCCCAGGCATGCATGACTCAGTCCAGCCCAAGGCCAGGATGGAGCAGGGCCTTGCTCTGGTCCTGGCTGGCTGAGTCCCTCCAGAAGCGTGCACCAGGCTGGCAAGATCTGTTCTTCAAGCATGGGTGTGAGCTGAGAGCTTTGACATCAGTATTAACTCTTCCTTGAAGTTGCTGTCGAGATTTGTGTAATTTAGTTCACTTTTTCGGTGAGCTAAAAGGACTTTTGGTGTTTTTCCCCTTCCTCTATCAAGTTCTTCTCTGCTTCTGGTGGAGTGTCCAAGTCTGTAGCATGTGTCTCATGGCAGTTACACTGCTGTGGTGTGACTCTTGCACGTCTTAACTCAAGAGAGCCATCAATCATGGAGAGCTAGTCAGACACAAGAAATGTCGTCTGAACCCCAAAGTGCTTGTAGGGATGGTGTGAATCCACACTATTTCTGACGGCAGGCCCCTGATCCTTTGGGTCAATGTGAGAGGCAGAGCCTTGTGGCTGTGGTGTGGTGTGGAGACAAACCCACATACTCTTGTTTTAGATGTGTGGTGATGAGACTGCTCTCCCACATGTTTCCAAGGAGAAGAGAGGAGCCAGGAGGGAGTTGAAAGATGGTGTAGCTGCATCTGATGTGGCTGGCTGTTCAAAATATACATGTGGAGAGAGCTTTGGAAGTGGTGAGCTGTGTTGAAGGGAGAGTTTGGACTTCATGGAAAACATTAAAAATTCAAAGCAGAGCTGCTGGCAACTGATGGCCATTGAAGCAGAAAAGAAGGATGAGCAGAAGCCTGGCAGGGGAAACTAGGGGAGCAGGATGAGGATAATTGTCCCTTGAAGGAAGTTAATGAGGCACTAGAAAGGGTGAGCATGAGAGGGGGACACGTGATGGCAGATGTCAAGGCAGAGCTCTGTGGGCATGTGATGGCAGATGTCAGATTAAAATATGCTCTGGATGAGCCCAGGGGTGGATTAGGAGGGGTTGAGGAACAGAGTCTGTCTTCATTGACACGGTCAGTCATTACCACTGTGCTGTGTAGTGGTGTTTCCAGGGTGGCCTTTGGTTTGATGGTGGCACTATGAATAAAGTCTATTGTTCTAAATGTAAAATGGGTTGAAATGTCTTGGGAATGGGTGTGCATTGCCCCATCAGGAGGACCTCTAGGGGTGGCTGTGTGTGGAGTCCACTCGTGTGCGATATCCTGTTGCTCACCAGGAGCACGAGGGCTGAAACAACTCAAGAGAAAGGCTTTAGAGGCCTGCGAGGCACAGGGGTGTCCAAAGTTTGGGACTTTGTGAGAGAGCTTTGTGATCCCTGTGATGAGTGCCAGGCTCCGGCTGCCTGCTCCTTGCCTCTGCAAAAGCGTGCGCCATAATTTATTCCTGAGCTATTAATGGCGTATCAGGAATATGGAGATGAGATATTTCATGCTGAAGGAAGTACAGCAAGCAGCTGGTCCAGGCTGGGATTTCCCAAAGGTGATTCCTAAGGCATCTGCAGCCAGAACATGCCTTTCGTAACTTTCTGATCCTGAGATTATTTTGAATTTGTATGGGAAATAACCTTAAAACAGAAAATGGAAACTTCCCATCGAATGAAAGTTTGGCTTCTGGGTTTGCAGGAATAAATAATAGTTGTCTCTCTGGCTGGATGCTCTCTCTGGCGTTTTTAGGGCAGGCCAGCCTAGTTTCCATCTTCTGTCTTCTTTTGGACCCCCAGACTCGGTGAGCTGGCGGAGCAGCCCGTGTTGCAGGCAGTTCAGGGTGGCAGTGTCCCTGCTAGCACTGGCTGTGCTAAGATTGCTCCCCAGTCCTGCCACAGGGTTTCAAACCGTGAAACTTTAAATTACTTCAGCCAGTGAGTTTCAACATGCTGCAAATATAAGCAATGCAGTTATTACTTTAATGTTTTTAACTCTTTCTTAGAACACTCTAAAAAAATAAAAAACCCTCAAAATTTCTTCGGTTTTCTGAAAGTGTTGTTGGTGTTGGTTTTGTCTTTTTTTCCTTGTTGGCAATTGGGTGACCTATGAAATACCATAAGCAGCACAAAACATTTATCCGGTGACAGCCTGAGGTAACACAGGCAGCTCTTAGCGGGTTTATTTTCATTATTACAGCAATTTTAGGGCTGCATGCTGCAATTTTCACTTGCAGTGAGGTATTAAATTGAAATTACCCCAGATGTAATTGTCACACAAAATAATTCTGGACATGCTGGATTTAATGCTTTTCCAAGCCGTGGTTTTTATTACCCAAGCAAGTGCCAAAAAACCACTTGTAGTCAAAAACTTGAACTGAAATCTGCCTTCTGGGGAGCCAGGATGTTTGGCTGCAGTTACACCGGGGGAGGAATGGAATAATAAAAACAGGGATCTGCTGGAGGAAACTTTGGGAGGGCTGTTGAAAGAAGGGCCCAGGGGTAAAATCCTGGGTAAGGGTAGAATCAGGGCCACGTAGTGAACCCAGAGGAGCTCTGGCAGATGCGCTAGCCCATCCAAACCCTTTTCGGGCTGTTTTTTTGGGAAATGAGTCCCACCCACAGTGCAGTGCTGGTCACAGAGGCGAAGTGAGGCTGGGGGTGATGCCAGGTCCCTGCCCGCTCCATAGCGCAGCCATCGGCCCCAATTTTGGGATGCGAGTAGCCTCCTGAGGCAGAAGTCAGTGGCAAATCATAAATCCCAATCAAGCTCTGGAGGTGCTCGTATATGACATTTCAGTGCTTCCCACGTGCATGTTCTCTAGTTAGGCTGATCCGGTGCGTAGACGTCTGGAGTTTTAAACACAAGTTGTTGTCACGCACGAGGAGCAGCTCAGCCAGTGTGCAGCATACCCGGCACTCCCACTGGTGGGTGATACAGCACGCATCCACTGCGGATTTATTTATTAGTTCTTTTGCTATTGTAATGACATAAGTGAAGTATTGATGGCTTTGTATTTTCCACCCTCTTTCATTCTTTTCCAGAAATAGCTTCCCATGTTTGCTCCACACAACCTCTGCTGATGCTGTGCTGGAAATGGGGGTGGAAGGGCGCACATCTGGGAATGGTCAGGAGATAATGGTGTATAAATAGCACAGGGAGAGCAATCATCGGAGTCTGCCCTAGCAGCTGCACAAAGTAAGCGAGAGCTGAGTGTGGCAAGCCAGGCACTGAGCAGCAGCAACAGCAGCTTGTTCTGCACGGTATCAGGTTGGGAAAGCTCAGCTGAAGTTGGTTACTGGATGATGCAAGGGGCCACAGTGACCCAGACGAGCAGCTCAGGGCATGACCTAGTGCTGTTTAGTAATTCAGAAACCCTCTGCTTTTAGTATCCCAGAGATGCAACTTTGATAAATGAGGGTGTTGTTGCACGGGGCAATGTCACTGAATTTTATTCTGCATGCTTAGTGGCCCTGCAACTTTGTCACCCTTTGAGGATGGACCTAGAATTAAAATGGGTTGAATGATGAATTTCTGGGGTTGGTGACTATGCTGAAAGAAAAGGGTAGTAATGAGAAATTTGTTTTGGTCAAGTTGAGGCAGGATCTGTGAAAGGTTTTGACAAGAGAAGGCAGCAATCGATTTACTGTGAGCTTGCAAATATTTTGTCCCACTCAAGATGTCATTTTTTTTCTTATCATTGGAATTATTTCACCTCTTGTGCATTCTTTTTTTCTTTTAGGTCACTTTGTAAATAATCAGAAATGCAATTTCAAAATGAAAAGGTGAAAAACCTCCTTAAAAAGAATATCTCAAGCATTTTGGTATTTCGGAGGTTCAACATGCAGTGCGGATAGCATAAACCAGCAATCTTTGGGTACTGTTACTTGCTGTCTCCTCCCAGTCCCTACCTTAATTTTTCCATGTTTTTTTACTTCACCTCACAGATACCGTGGTCTAGAGCTTTGGGGCAGCAAAACCAATGGTTTGTTGAGAGAGTGGTTGCTCAGTTCTCTTTCCTGCTTCGTCTGAGGGTGGTAGTGGCAGCACTTGGGCAGGGACACAAGAGCAGGCGAGTGACACGTGGATGGGAGGGGGCACCATGGCTGTGATGGGGAGCTCTCCAGGCTGGGCACACAGTGCCCTCCTGCCACTGGTGCATCATCTTAAGGCCATCACAGGGGCTGACAGGGACCTGGAAAGAGCAGCACAGATATAAGAGGTGTATCTGGGTTTCCTGAGCTAGGCGTATGTTGGCGTTGGTCTATAAAAGCCATAAATTTCATCAGCTAAAGGTCAAAGTAATTACAGAGTCTATGACGTTTCCTCCTGGGAAGGAGGCGGCAGGGGCTGCGGTTGCAGTTGTGGGTTTTCACCTTCTGCTGGCTGGCCTGGAAAGTATTAAATCCCAATCTTCCCTGTAATCAGGTTATGCCATTAAGGCAGAATGAATAAGGAAACAATCAATTTAGGAGCAGGACTTGGCTTACCTTGCAGCTGGCAGGTGGAAATTGCTGCCTTGTGAGGTGTGAGTGAGGTGGAGCTGCAACAATGCTCTTACCTCTGCCAGTGCCACCAGCCGGGTGGGTGCGAGAGTGCTTGGGCTCCTGCCTCAATTTAAGAAAGAAAAACACCTTTTTGACATAACCCAGTACTTCTGGGGTGACACCGAAGGCCCCATGAAGCTCACAAGGCCACCAAGGCAGCCTAAGACTTGCACCCATTCCTCACCTTTGTGGTGGAGGATCATTTTCTGATCCCATCACGCTAATGCCAGTGAGGAGCATCTTTGCTGAAGGTGGCGTTTCCCTAACTGGTATTAAAAAGGAGGGCTCTTATCTTCCCACTACCTGTTGGTAGGGGAGGCTGGTGCCACCAGGAGGGTGGGCTAGCCGGGCAGCAATGGTCAGAGAAAACGGCTGCAAGCTGGGTGCCTCCTTTCCCATCCCTTCCTATTAAAGACAGTTAAGCTTGTTTTACTGCTTTAATCCTCAGTGAGTTACTTGCAAGTTTCTGGACTCCAGAAAGGATTCATACAGAAGAATCTTTTTTTTAATTTTTTTTTTTTAATAATGGCTGGAAAACCATCTACTGATGGACTCTGCTGCCTGCTTTAATGATGTGGGCTCCTGCTTTGAATTCCAGTGCTTGAATGTCCTTTTCCTCCTTCTCCCTCCCCAGGTGTACAACTTTGCACTATCGCCAGGACCTCCCGCCAACCAGCGTCATCATCACCTTCCACAATGAGGCCAGGTCGACTCTGCTAAGGACGATACGGAGGTAGGAGCTGCTGGTTTGCTGGAAATAATCTTATTTTAAAACAGTCTTAAAAAAAGGGTGAGCGGGCTGGAGGTTTTTGTGGATAAAGGCAGAATCTGCACTCACTGCAGCAACGGGACTGGACTTGCCAGCTACGGTCTCAAATGAGACCAGGAGGAATTAGCGGTGAAAGCTGATCTCTGAGAAGTAGGTTTTACAGTGGGATGCTGAGGAAAGTAAGTGGCTGTGCTCCCTTTGCAGGGTTTAGCACAGGGTGCCCTTGGGGGAACGCCAGAAGATTAGACAGAGTCTGGGATAAGAGGTTTTATATCCAGCTGGGTATCGGTGCTCAGCTGTATTTTGTCCCAGTCCTCTGGGGACAGCTGTGATGCTGCAGATCGCTGCTCCAGTCCTGCCATTTGAGCTTCTCCAGTGACCCATCGAGTGCCAGCCAGGCTTGCTAATTGAGAAGCCCTCATGGTGCACATGCAGACTAGAATTTCAAGGACGGTTTCTGTACTCCTCTGGTTGCACGGTGGAGCGCTCTGGGCATGTGGCCATTCCTTCATTTGTCGGTTTGTTCTGGGCTGTGTTCTGCTGTGGTGGATAGACTAAAAGCTTCGTTTTCACCACGGGTTTTTGAAGTCAACGTTTAATCCCAACGTGTGCCTTGAATCTGCAAGTTCTCTTGTGGGAAGATTTAGTGAGGTGTCTCCATCACGTGTTTGAGGGGTGTGTCTCCAGGTCTTGGCTGGCGGTTTCCTCCATAGCGAGCTTGGGGGTGCTCTGTGCCAGTAATAAGAGTTTTGCAGGTGTGTCTCATGACCATGTAGTGAACATTCGTGCCCTGCTGCGAGCCTTGTCAGCTAAACCCCGGCATCTCCAGGGACCCCTTGCCATTGTCAGTACTGGTCATACTGGGGTTGCTGTCGGGGGGGAGGCTTGATCTGTTCCTTGTTCACCATCACATCCTCACTGGGCTCTTCTCTGCAAACAGCATCCTTCCTCAGGTGAACGCACCCAGTGTCACAAGTGAGTTTGACAGTCCTGAAATTGAATTCCTGCTTTGCTTTATGGTTTCATGCCCAATCCCATCTCCTTCACTTCACGCTTAATAATCTATCACTGCTTTTTCTCTCTAGGATATGTGGGTTTTGGGTGTCATAGCACTGACACTTGGTGCTGTGCAGCAGCTCCTTGATCCTGGACCTTCTCTTTTATATTTACAGTGCCTTGCATAGGTTTACCATCCTCCAAAAACCATTGTAACAGAGACAGCAAGGCAAAGCCAAGTGTAGTCCTCTAGCCCCTGCGATACAGGAGGCTTCTAACATGTGAAGTGCAGGAATGGGCTTAATCTCATTTCTCCCCGTAACTTACCACCTGACTGTCCTGGCAGGTGTGATTATGAGTGATGTTGCCACATGAAGAGAAGTTAGACCCATGATACATCTCTTCTTCCTGGATCCCCCTTATCTGTCTTCATTAGAGAATTACTCATTGCAACGGTTAGAAATACCAAATGCCAGGTAGCTTGAATTTTTCCTTCTTCCTCTAGGGTATTGTCCCTTGAAGTTTCTGGTTTCCAGCTATGCAAATACTTTCTTCCCTGTTCCGCTTGTTTTCTTTGACTTGATTAGTTTGCTTTACTGTCTTCCTTACCCAGTTGTGCATGATTGCCACCACAGCAATGCACACCGCTGCTGGCGATTCCAGCTGGTCTGCGGCGAAGTTTTCCCCAGTGCTGGGGTCCCTTCGCAGCTCTCTTTTCCCAGAGCATGATCTCTAAGCTGTGCCAGAGCCCTGCGGAGCATCCTGCTGCGCCACACTGCATAGGCCAGCCTGGGCAGTTTGGAACGAGACGACAGCCTTGATCCCCATTCCTCCTGCCTCTCCCTGGGCTGAGATCCCGACCTCTCCTGAGCTGATTCTCCTTTTCCTGGTCCCCATGGTTTGGAAATTTTTGGAAGTTTTCCTCCTGGATGCAGCACTTAGAGGCTTGCTGTGATCCAGCTGGCGCTAGGGGTACCAGCCTTTGGTGGCAAGTTGTGCTGGTGGCATGGCTACTGCCCTGCTCCTTTCCAGCTGTGATTGTGCACACGTTAACATCTCTCTGCCTGGTTTTGAACCCAGCTGAGAGCTCATCTGCCTCTTCAGCCTCTGTAGGTTAATTTGCTGTGCCTTCTGACTGCTCTGCTTTTTTTTCCCCCTTTCTTGGCAAATGCTTAGTTTAATTAGATCTTCCAGATAATTCCATCCCACGGTGGCTGTAACTGCATGGATCATTTTCCATGGCCAGTCACAACAAAGTCTGTTCTCCTGACACTGCTTTGTGCATTTTGGAGCAGTTTGTGGCCAAGTGTCCCCAAGTGCTTTAGCACAGTGGTGAGTAAATTCGGCAGCTCTTCTACCCAGTTCTCCCCAGTACATCTCCATGGTGTGCTCTTGGTATAACCCACGTGACCGATGGACATACTGAGGAACAGAGAGGCGATTTGTCTGTGGCTGGTGGAAGATTTGGGGTTACAAACCTGGTTTCCTGAGCTCCAGCAAGCTGGGTTTTCCAGCCCCATTGCAAAATTAATGTTCTCAGTTAGCCGCTGTGGCAGGGGCAAGGAACAGGGCAAAGGGGCATTGCTCGGCTTGTCCAAAGCCACAGAGTGATGGGGCACTGTCCCCTCAAAGAGAGCACTTCTTACAGGGCCCCGTGTAAATGCGGAGGGGTGGCTGAGGGAAATGCTGCTGAAGGCACCTCCAGCAGGGGAGGAAATCAGCTTTTGGAGAAGGGAACACGTATATGATCAGCAGGAGAGATTTTGCTATTCCTACACTTTTTCTAGGCCCTTGAGAGCTTTAATGGCCACCAAGTGCTGAGGCTGAGCTGGATCACAGGCTCAGCGTTTAGCGTTCGGCTCTTGGTGAGGATGCGAGTTCTCTGACCTGTGAAGCAGAGACACCAACACGTGGCCTCCGCACCACCCCTTACGCAAGTCACGTTGTGAGTGTTTGTGACGGTTCATTTATGAACAGTTTGTGTCATCAGAGCTATTGAGAAAAACTAGTGGACTGTGTTGAATAATGAATTAGTTTAAAAGTTTCATGATCTTTTCTCTGACCATTTACCAGCTAGAAGAAAGAGGGAAAAAATAGAAGAAAGGCTAAATTAATCAAATGCCAAAACGTCTGCAGATGATGTAGTCAGTGTTTACAAATGAGTATGTAACTATGCTTGTGAATATGCACAAATGTCCAGGCAGTAGGGGCTGGGTGTCATGAGAAAGGGAAATAGAAAAGGGGAGAAGAGGTGAGCAAGCAGGAGATGGTGAATAGCAAAGTAGCTCCAAGGCTTAGTGCATTAAAGGCGATGAGATTTTCCAACAGCATGGGGATGGGACCGTGCGTGTAAACCCAAGGAGGGAAGGGGATAGCAAGGGAGACAGTTAGGCAATAAGCAATACAGAGGCAATTTCTTCTTTCCTCTCTTTCCATCCTGTGCCAGCTTGGGTTTAGGAAGGGAATTCAGCTCATTGCCCAGCTCCAGCTGCCCAGCTCCTCCAGAGGGAGAGCGTAAAGATGTCCCCAAGGCCACAGCAGACACTGGAGGGGAAGAAGCAGCATGGCTGGGCAAGGACATGTGCTCCTTGTCACCTGGAGACAGGCTGGGTGCTGGGGCTCTCAACAGCGATGGGTAATAGTGCCTTCCCATTGTGTAACCCCGTGTGATTAGGGGGATCTACTCCACACGTTGCTTAGGAGAACATCATCCTCTTTCCATCCCATCCCTCCTCTGCAGGCACCTGCAGGCTCACATGCTGAGATGCAGCCGCTGCTGGATGGGCAGCCATGTGTTCAGCGTTCGATGGGAGGTGACATCCCCTGCAGAGGTCTGCAGTGAGCATGGCTCAGTGTGTGCCCTGTCGCTGGGAACATCCCTGGAAGTGTCGGAGAGAGAATCATAGAATGGTTTGGGTTAGAAGTGTCCTCCAAAGGTCACCTAATCTAACCCACATTCAATGAGCGGGGACATCTTCACCCAGATCAGGTTGCTCAGAGCCCCGTCCAGCCTGGCCTGGAATGTCTCCAGGGATGGGGCATCTACCACCTCTCTGGCAACCTGGGCCAGGGTTTCACCACCCTCATTGTAAAAGATGTCTTCCTCATGTCTAACCTGAATCTTCCCTCCTTTAGTTTAAAACCATCAGCCCTTGTCCTGTCACAACAGACCCTGCTAAAAGGTCTGTCCCCATCTTTCTTACAGGCCTCTTTTAAGTACTGAAAGGCCACAACAAGGCCTCCCTGGAGCCTTCTCTTCTCCAGGCTGAACAACCCCAACTCTCTCTCAGCCTGTCCCCACAGCAGAGCCGTTCCAGCCCTGGAGGCAGGACTGCGGGCAGCCTGGGGTGATGCTCTGCTCCCGGACCACTGGAGACCACCACACCATGACTTCCTCCAGCAAAGCAATTTTGGGAGCTTGATGTCTGTTCGGTGCTGGCACAGGTTGGGCAGGAGAGGAGAACAGGAGGCTGCTGTGCCAGCAGCCTGCTGGGCAGAGGGTGAGATGGTTCCGTTTACTCTGCTGAGTAGTCTTCATTTATTTATTCTTCAAGCTTGCAGCTGGGGAGCTCAGAAGAGGAACAAGGAGACTTAATTATTTACCTCTCACTGACAAATCAAAACACATCCTTTGGCAAAAGTCCTGATGTAAGTGCTGTGAACACCACCTTAAGTATTTAGATTATTAATTAGCAGGGAGAATATAATGCCTTTCATTTTCCAGTGCTCGTAAGTAACAGAAGTGATGTCCTGGACAGCTAGCACCTCACACCTTTCCCGCTGCCTCGTCTGCATCCAGACACATCTGAAGCAGCGAAATGGCAAAGCTGGGAGCCTCTTTCTTTAGGCAGCGGCAGCACCATATAGAGTCTGTGCCATAACTGAAACGAGTCTGATTAAAGAAGCAAAACTAAGCCAGGTGTTCCGCAGAAACTGTATAATTAGCACTTTGTACCAACTATTTTTTATTTCTTTTTTTTTTCCTTTTTGCTTAAAACCTGGTCTGTTTTTTTTTTTTTCTTTTCTTAATTTGCTAATCATCTCTCGCAGTGACTAAGTACACAGCCCTCCATGCGCTTTTACCTTTTGATGTTAACATAAGAGAACTCTTGAATTTCAAAGAGCTTGGTGGGTATTTGAAAGAATAAAATGCAAAAGCCTCAGTGTAATCAAAGCTCATTATGGTTATTCTTGGTGCGATGTGTCTCTTCCCGCATAATTACCCTTTTTTGGGTTATTGAAGCAGTTCATTTTGGTGGGCATTTTCTCTTCACACTCTTGGTCTGATTTCAATAATTATGACCTGTGGCCCTTCCGACACTTTATTATACTCCTAAAGGTTTTTGTTGTTGTTTTTGTTTGTTTGTTTTGTTTTCCCCAAGAAGTCCAAATGTGTTGCTGTGGAGAGCATTAATGGGTTCATGAGTTCCTGAGGATCGATGTCCACAGTCACTAAAGCAACTGGTATTCTGGGTGATGACCAGAAACATACCAACCTTTGGTCGGAAGATCTGAACATTTCCCTTGTCTTACACATCAGGGTGACTTTTGCATTGGTAATTATTATCACAGAATCACAGAATGTCAGGGATTGGAAGGGACCTCAAAAGATCACCCAGTCCAATCCCCCTGCTGGAGCAGGAACACCCAGATGAGGTTACACAGGAAGGTGTCCAGGCGGGTTTTGAATGTCTGCAGAGAAGGAGGCTCCACAACCTCCCTGGACAGCCTGTTCCAGTGTTCTGTAATTATAACTGGAGATGTAATTATATTTGGAGATGAAATTGTTGAATCCAGCGCTTACCTCTGGGTAGGTAGAAAAGGATCCCAACAGATTGTTGAGGAGTATGAAAGAAGGACCTTGTGATGAAAATTTAAGGTGAAATTCTCCATTGTTACATCTGCATAACATCTGCTAAATCCATTGAAACAAAGAAAAATTCAGCATTAACTTTTCAAGATAATTCAGCAACGAATCTGGTCCTATGGGGTT
Source organism: Pampusana beccarii (assembly GCA_013399365.1). Taxonomy (NCBI): domain Eukaryota; kingdom Metazoa; phylum Chordata; class Aves; order Columbiformes; family Columbidae; genus Pampusana; species Pampusana beccarii. The sequence continues at coordinate 1,416,072 of VWYH01001940.1, forward strand.
GAATAGATGTAAGCACTTTATGGACTAGAGGCATGAGCTTTCATTTAAATGTTAACAGGTTTTTTTTGCAATTTAAGGGAGAAAGTGTGATCTCTGGCTCAACAGAACTTAAAAGCTGTTTTGATTTGTTAAAATATGTCCGTCACTGCAGTATAACTACCTATGTTTGATTTCAAGGAAAAAATTCTATAAATAACAGGGGGACTTCAAAGCACTATAATATTGTCTTTTGATTTAACCTATATAAAAGAAAAAAAAAAGCTATGCAGACACATAAAGAAGGAAAAGAAAGCATAAAAAATCAAAGCTGAGCGAAGGCACAAGTAATAGAAAAACTGTCTTTGAATTTTTAAAAATGCTTTTATAGTCTATCTGAAAAAAAAACCCCAAACCAAAACCAAACCCGTAACGCTGAAAATGTGCTGTATTCGGTGCCTCTGTTTCCCGTCCTCCCTGAGGAGTGCTGCAGGAGGGGTGTTTATAATCCCCTGTATTTCCAGCAGCACGGGTGCGTTATCGTGTGATTAATAGAGCACAGGTAGAAAAATGCGCTGGAGACATGAATATGGCTTTGCTGAGAAGCCGGCACGCTTGCCCTCGCTGCGTTTGCGGCGTCGCAGCCTTTGCTGTGGATCTCTGTGCCTGCGTCAAGTGGCCCTCAGATTAGCAGCAAATTTGGGGCTTGCAGGTGTCTGTGCACAGATCTGCAAGGGCAATGATGAGCTCAAAGCCCACTGAAATCGGTGGACATCACGTCCCTTGGAACTATGGTAGACCCAGCTTTTGGATTACACTCACCGGGGCTTTTTTCACTTGGGAAAGTGTCATGCTGTGGGCAAGTTGTGCAAGGAAAGTGGTGGGAGAGGGCCGTGGTGATGTTGGGTGAGGCTGTTTGCAGAGCTGAGGGATGCTGCGTCACCCATGGTCGCATCTGCCATCAGTCCCATGGAAGGATGATGGGTTGTGGAGTTGGGGCAAGCCTTGGAGAGGTCCCTCCCTCATTCATCTGCATGATACTTTTCCATCCTTGCTCTGGTCAACCCTCTGCATCCCATGGATGGCCATTGTGGGCATTCAGGGGACACAAGCCATGATTTACGGGGTAGCTGAGGCACAGGGTTGGCAGCAAACAGCTTGACCTGGGAACAGCAGGAGTCTGCAGCTGAGCTGAGACTGGGTGTCACATCTCCCCAGCCCAGCGCCCTGAAAATGGTCCATGCTGGGTTTTCTTCCATCAGAGGTGCCCTGGAGGGAACTCCTCCAAGGCACTGAGTACCACTTAAAGCCCAGGGCTGAGTCTACAGCCCAGTACAGCAGCTTCAGTCAAGTTATTCTTGCTGATAACAGCAAAATCAGAATCAGCCCCTTTGTGACCACCCTCCTATAGGGTTAAGCCCTGCATTGCACTTCGGACAGACAAATCTGTAGGGGAGACTGGGGGGAGGTAGGCTTTGCATATTCACGTTGCCTGCTGCCTCCCCCTCTCCTGCTGTCAGCAGGTTATTTATTTATTTTGTTGGCTCTTTTACAAGTCTGCTTCTTTCCTGCAGGTTTCACCAAGTTAGGTTTCCAGGCAATCAGCGCTTGTTAAATATTCCACTGAGCATGATATTGCTCTCCTGTCTCTCCGTACCGACGCTCAGCTGTGGTAATTTGCTGAACTCAGCTCTCGCATATGGGGATTTTTTAAAAATAACAAACCTATTAATAATAATAATTAAAAAACACTTGACAGGTGGGAACAGCACATCTAAATTGCTCTGTGTGCCCCAGCGGGAGGAGGGGTGTTCAGCCACTTTTTCTAATACTTTGTGTAGACTGCAGGCGTTGGCGAGGCAATCTTGTCTGACCCCGCTAGGTGCAAGCCTTGGCAATGCTGGGGTGGCCACAGCAGCTCCTGGCTGTTAGGCTTTTTTCTTGTCCCCACCTCAACCTTGACATGCAAAGCATCTGAAGTGGGGGGAAAATCATGGCTTTTGCCAAGATCCGCAGACTGGAGGAGGCTGGGATTGTGTTTCCAGGGAAAGTAATTCTTGGAAGTGATTTTTAAGGAGTTCTGCAAGGGAGGTGCCAGCCTTACCTACTCTGGTCTGAGATAAACCCCCATTTTTTCAGGATTTTTGCTGAAAATAAACCAAACTAAAACATGGAGGGAGGATCCATTTCAAGCATCTGCCTTAGGATGTCTTGTTCTCCTTCCAAAATAAAAATATCCAGCTCAACTCTTTCTTTCTCTAGAGTGTTGTAACTCCAGCACCTGGCAGAGTGGGGGGACACCAGCAGGTCCTTGGCAATGGGCACAGACACTCCAAGCCCTCCTGGGTGGAGTGGGCTTGCGGTTTTTCATCAAGAAGGTTTCGTCAGAGAAATGCAGTTCTTTGGCCGAACATCCTCAGATATCTGAGGGTGAGGCTGTGAGACCCCTCAGGGTTCTGCCAGCTGGGCTGGTGGCTCCCTGCCACCCATGTCCCCCTGGGGTCCTGCCTTTCAGAGCCCTCTTGCCTGGGGTCTGGGCCAGGGATGTGGTTTTCCAGGCTCCCGGGCTTTTTGCCAGAGGGTTGGGGGGAAACCTGTTGATAAGGATCTGGAGGTAATAGGGGCTTGAAGGTCGTTAGCCTGAAGGGTGCCTGCCCTCTTATGCCGGGGGAGGTTTGAAGGTTTTCTCTAACCCAGACCAGAAGGCAGACTTGGGTGTGAAATTTGGGGGGCCTTTAAATCTTGTTGGAAGAACGAACTGTGCGCAGGGTGAAGGCAAAGAAGTTTAAATGCTGGACAAGCCTGTACAACCCAGCTGGCATTATCAAAGCACACTTAGGAGATTTTTGGGATACCCTGGGGTTTCTGCTTCAATAAGTCAGGCTTGACCCTTTGCCTGTGCAGGATTTTACACACGTGTAATTCTACCGACCTCTGCGCCACGCGAGAAAGGGGAAGAACAGGTCTAGACTTTTTAATAAGAAGAAGAATAATAAAAAAAACACCTCGGTGGCATAATTAAGGGAAGATTGTAGCTTTCAGCCATGTTTCACAGTGTCTGTCCACCTGGAGGGAGCTGTGAACCACATCCTCCAGCCTCTCTCTTTCATTAAATAGGCGGGCTCCAACCCTGCTCTTATCCTCTCGGCGGTCTCTGAAATGCAATCAGCTCACGGATAAAAACAGGAGTTGTCCTGCCACAGCTGAGAGCTCTGTAAAGATGGGTTTGAGCTGGGTAATTTTCTCTGTGTTGGCCCTGCTGTTGGTGGACACCATATCATTAGCCCCAGGGGCGGTGGTGGGGTGACGGCAGCTTTGCTGTAAGCCCTGTTATGAAACTTGGTGCAATGTGCATGTTGCTGAAAAGCCCGTTTCTCCTGGCTTTAGGTGGTGCTCTGCTTTTGCTCACAAAGGTGGTAAAGGGTGAATCTCAGCTATTTCCCAGGAATACCAGGTGCTTGGCTCTTAGATCAGGCTACAGGCAGCTGATAGCTGGGCAGTGTAGGTTACCAGGGGGTGGTGGGTGGTGGTTTCTGGGACTTATCTAGTATATCTTCTCTGGAAATCCAGGCCTGGTGTTCTGTGCTTTGGCAGGGACCAGTTCCTAGGCTTTTCCACCCTGTTTGCTGGGTGGTTGAGTCAGTCAAGCATTGTCATGGATTTTCTCTCTTCGTTCTTTAGCGTGCTGAACCGCACTCCAGTGCACCTCGTCCATGAAATCATACTAGTGGATGACTTCAGTGATGATCGTAAGTGACCCTTTCTATGTTAAACGTGAGGGGCCAAACCAGAAAACTGTGAGAGACTGGGATTTACACAGAGAGGGGGGAGAGTTTGTCCAAGTAGAAGGAGGTTTAAAGCTCCATAGGTGTGGAGGGCAAACCCCTCTGTGCCAGGTGTGCGTCACCATATGGAGAGTTCAAATTTCAAATAATCAAACCTCTTCTCATTAAAATAATACAAGAAAAGCACATAGCAAATCGTTTTTATGCCCAGTACACATGAATCCAGTTCTTATGTGGTTTCATCCTACCATAGCCACGGTGTATTTGATCTGGCTTTCAGCTGCAGCCAGGAGCAATTCTGGGTTGTCACCACTGGAATTGCACAGGATAATGACAGTCTGACCCTCTTGACATATGTATGTGTTCTGCATACATTTACGTAAGTGGCCAGCAACTCTTGACTGATATTTTTCACCCTCTTTTTCATCCATGTAAAGAAGATTTCCTACATGGGTGACCCATTTCTGAGATGCGCCATAAATAGAGTTGTGTGCCACAGACAGCCCCCATCCTCCTGCCATTCTCTCCCAGTTAATAGTGTGACTCAAGTGAAATCAATGGGTCTGATCTGCAGCAGAAGTTGGTAGCTGAAGCCCCAGGGGCTCAAGACCTTGCCTGGTGAGATGGGTGAGTGGAAGTTCCAGGTGCTGAGAGTAAGTGCTCAAAAAAACTGTCTTGGGCATAAAAACGATGATAAAATACACCTAGGCTGAGTGGTCCATGGCACTTACATTTCAAGGAGCTGCGAAGTGTAGCAATTTACTAGGAAATGTGAAAACAAAACCAGAAAGGTTTTTGGTTTTTGTTTTTTTGTTTTTGTTTTTTTTTTTTTTTTAAAAAGCATCTATGCTTTGCCCTTGGATGTTATAAATAGGCACTGCCTCAGAGAGCATTAGGGACAGATTTCGCATGAGACCCACTTCTCGGCATTGACACCTCCCTGGGAAATTGCTGAAGCCATGGGAGTGGGTTGCAGTGATTACAGTGAGCTTTGGAGTGACTCCAGCACGTGGGGGTACCAGACTGGGCAAGTCTGGGGACCAGGAGAGCATCTATGATGGAGAAGATGAGCAGGTGCAAGGACTGGAGCTGCCCTGGCACACAGCAGAGCAAGCTTTTTGAATGGTGGAGGAAGTACATGCTGGGTATTTAGCTAAACAGGCAAACCGCTTGCCTTCCTGAAAGGAGAAGCGTTTGTAGAAATGCAGCTCCCCTGTTGCAGTGTGCCCAGTGACATGAACTGGGGAGAAGGAGCAGGGCTGGGTTTAAACTCATCCCAGGGCATCGGGGGGAAGCCCCTTTCCCGTGTAACTTAGTGCAGCCCCTTGGCTACTTGAAATCAGCACTTCTCAGCTTACATCTTCTTTCCTGAGACAGTCTGAGCCTGTTGGCATCTGTTCTGCATGCATTTACATAAAATGCATGTATTTGTGTAATACACTACGCACAAACACGGTCAGTTTTTTCCCCGCAATCCACCCCAAACAATCGATGCTTTTATTTCGTGCCCAGCTGTGTCTTGTTTCTCACCTATCTCTGCCCGCTGACCTTTTATTTGCCGGGATGCAGTAGTTCTGTATGAGTGTTCCCGCTATTACCAGCATATTTCCATCATAGGTCCATAGCCAGCCCCTGCCACGTGTGCGCAGAGCAACTCAGCTCTGTACTTGAGTTGTTTGGGTTAGGGGTGCGGGGATGTCTCCTCTCAGCAAAGATTGCTGGAGGGGATGAAAGCACTCAGAGGTGTGCACAGGTGCAGGGGGCGGGTGGAAGGGATGCGGCACACGCGTCTGTGTCTATAGTGCCGAGGAAGAAGAGGCAGAGAGGCACGAAGGGGGTGTGGAGGTCACAGCATGGGGAGACTGAGCGGGCTGTGATGGGTGCACCTGCCTGCAGACCCAGCTCTGGCGTCCTCCACCTTGCTGGGAGAAATCCGGGTGAGGAGGGATGCTGGGGCTGCAGCTGCGGGTGGGCTTGCAGGAGGTCCCCAGCTCAGGTGCGGGTGGCTATGGGGCCTCTCTGCCCCACAGAGCTGCTGCCCAGGGCCTGGGGAGCCCTGAGCTGCTCCACGGGTCTCTCTTTCTCTCTCTCTCACTCTCACCATCCCTTTCTCCTTGCTGAGGGCTCACAGGCCACCTCGGGAAGCTCTGGCCCCGCCAGGCGGACATCCATCAAACATCTGATGTGTTGCTTTGCAGCTGCCAAAAACAGTCATTTGCATTAACGTGCAAAAAGTTGGATTCTGACCCCAACCACAGCTCTTCTACGCTGACTTTATAATGTAATTCAGCTGTTCTTGTTGTAAATCCATGGGTTTTACACTAGTTTTGTGAAAACTGCTGTTCTGCCAGTCCTGATTTACGCTGGGTGAGCCCAGGGGTGAGGCTGTTGTGCCCTAACAAGCCATCAGCCCCCCATGACAGGGTCCTCTCCCTGCTCCAAGTTTCCCCTGTGACCATTTCTGCTGCCAGAGCCACCACCCGAGGGCTGCCGGGTGACGTGTCCCCCATTTGTGTTTCCCAAGCTGACGACTGCCGCTTGTTGGGCAAGCTCCCCAAGGTGAAGTGCTTGCGGAACGGACGGCGAGAAGGTAAGAGCTGCCTGCCCATGGCCCCAGTGGGAAACACAGATTTCGGGAGGCGTGAGGGCGATGGAGCAGGGGGGAACCTCAGTGGAGTGGATGATGAGGGAGGTCAGCAGTTCCTGGGCGGGGGGAAGACAGAAGGAAACATGATAAAGAGCTGAGAGTTGAAATGGATTCCCCCCTCTCTCACTGTAAAAGATGGGACTATTAAGATATCCAATGAGGCTCAGCTGTAGCTTATTAGCCAGAAAATTAGAACAGGCAAAACAAAGCCCCAGGTCTTATTTTTAAAGATGTTTGCTCTAACGAAAGAGAGGAGATCTGTTCCTGCTGCTTCTGTGGGATTTTTTTTTTTAAATAATTAATTGTAATTGAAAGATTAGGAATGGCTAGATGAAGGATGAATGTGTGTCCTACTGGGATGCTGCTGGCAACCTTTAGAGACGTTTTTCAGCTCCCCATTGTCTGAATGGGTGTTTTCAATTCCTGCTTTTCAGTATTAGGAAAACAAAAAACAAAGAAGTTTTTTCATGCTGAAAATTGAAGGTGTGAGTCTGGGTGTGTGTTGGGATGGAAAGATGCGGGAGCAGAGAGGGTTTGTCTGTGGATTTTTTTCTGCAGAAGGTTTCAGCTCTGCAGGTCTGGTGTGAGGGTGGCGTCGCGCTCCCCATGGGTGGATGAGGCATAGCTGCACTGGCAGGAGTGTAGGGGTGGTCTCCATAGGTCTGCACCTCCTTTTCACCCTTCTTCCTTGTGTTATTGGGGTACATATATGCTCACTCCAGCACTGGATGGACCTGGATATATTGGTGCTCTGTAAAGCACTCAGGATTTGGGACCCCAGCCTGGAGAGCTTACCTCATTTAGTAGGTCACTGGAGCTGTGTCCCTCAGGACCTGCCCAGATTTGGGGAGGGCTAGGGTGGATACAACAGAACATGCCTATCCACAAGGTCTTAGAAATTGCAGAGAGAGATATGGGGACATCCTGCGTTGCAGGAGATGACCTTGGCAGTTGCTGGATCGCTCCAGGCTTCATTCTCCAGTCCCTCTCCCTCCTGCTCAGAGGCTGTTCTTTGACCCCTTTCTTCTAGGAAATTTTAATATGAAATTCAGTGACCTCTTTCTGCACGGACCAGAGGTGCCGCTGCTCCCAAACCCCTTATGTCTCTCTTTATCTGCCCCTGTCTCCTCCTGTATTACCGCTGTTTCTTATTCATCAAGAAGCTCTGCTCTCCTTCAGCAACCTGCATGTCCTCCTGTTTGCCAACAGACCATCTCTTTTCTTATGTTGAAGTTTATCTGAGCATCAGAGGCAGGCAGGAAGGGTGTTGGAAAGCTGTTTTGCTCCTGTCTAAATTGGCAATTCCCCACAGAAAACCCACCCCCGACTCCCCTGGCCCCTTCCTTGCTGACTTAGGTCAATGTTAGATGTATTACATGTGGGGGGTTATGGAAGCATTTTGAGTCCTGTTTTTCCTCAGAAGGTGATAGCAGAAATGACTGCACGAATTAAGGATTGGCATAAATGCTATGAATCATAAATCTAGGTGGACCCATTTGTTTGCTTTGGAGACCCTGGGAGATGGTTGGCACGCCTTGCAGCACGGGGGAGGAGACAAAGGACCTGAGCCATGTTTTATCCAAATGGGACTTTGATGGGTCAAAGCCCAAGGGACACTTGAGTGCAGGAGATTGTGCTGGAGGAGTCCGGGGACATTGCCCAGCCGTCTGGGTGGCAGCTGACATGGTGTGTCCCCGAACAGGTCTGATCCGGTCCCGAATCCGAGGGGCAGATGTGGCACAAGCAGGAGTCCTGACCTTCCTTGACAGTCACTGCGAGGTTAATAAGGACTGGCTGCTCCCTCTGCTGCAGAGGATCAAAGAGGTGAGTCCTCCTGAGAGACAAGGGCCACCCTCGAGAGATGCATCGCTGACGTGCACCCCTTCTTCCCTCTCCAGAGGCATGACCACCCAACCGTAACCAACTGCATGCGGGCATCCAAATAAGTGATGAGGTTTTGGGCTGCAAAGCGGTGTTTTCTGGTCTTTCTCCACCCAGCAGCCAGCTGGGGTTGTCTTGTGGCTGGGAGAGCGTGTGGGTGGGTGGGACGAGATGCCTCCTGGGGCAGCGAGGCTCTAACCACCAAGCACAGGTTGAGTGGTGAAAGGGGAATAGGTGGGCAGTGCTCCAGCAGAGTTTTTAATTAGGCTCATGTAACACGTTCAGTGCTGATGATTTGAGGGAGTGACGGCTCCTTGAATAGGGGCCGAATTTAATTTCACACAAATTAAGCGCTAATAAATTGATTTAATAGGATTTAAATTCTGCTGATTTCGGAGCAGACAATGACATTTGACTTTCGCAGGCAGCGACTCTCTCCCCAGATGAGCGCACAGAGGCTCCTGGTGCCGTGTCACTTGAGTCGAAGGAGCTCTGTGCTGGTGACCCCCTGGCATGGTGCAGAGGATGAAGCCTTCAGCTCAATCGTGGATGCATGGTCCTTTCCCTTCACCGTGCCTTGTTCCCTGATCCTTGCTATGCCTCTGATTGCTAGTATTTCGTAGAATCATAGAATCAGTTAGGTTGGAAAGGATGTTTAAAATCATTGAGTCCAACCGTTAACCTAGCACTGCCAAGTCCACCACTAAACCATGTCCCTAAGCACCGCATCTACACATCTTTTAAACACCTCCAGGGATGGTGACTCAACCACTTCCCTGGACAGCCTGTTCCAGTGCCTGACAACCTTTTCCAGTAAGAAATTTTTTCTAATATCTGATCTAAATATCCTGTGGCACAAGTTGAGGCTGTTTCCCCTTGTCCTGTCACTTGTTACTTGGGAGAAGAGCCCAACCCCTCCATGCTACACCCTCCTTTCAGGCAGTTGCAGACAGCGATCAGGTCTCCCCTCAGCCTCCTTTTCTCCAGGCTGAACAGCCCCAGTTCCCTCAGCCGCTCCTCATCAGACTTGTGCTCCAGACCCCTCTCTAGCTTCGTTGCCCTTCTCTGAACTCTCTCCAGCACCTCAGTGTCTTTCCTGCAGTGAGGGGCCCAAAACTGAACACAGGATTTGAGGTGGGGCCTCACCAGTGCCAAGTGCAGGGGCATGATCACTTCTCTAGCCCTGCTGGCCATGCTAATTCTTATTACTCAGTAGTTTTAAAACTACTTAATTATGTTGAAATAGGGGCAGCTGAGGAGCAAGGGGAAGCCAAGGTGGTGGGTTATGGAGAAACCTGCTCAGCTGGTGTTCATGGTGCCCCGTGTCCAAGACACCCTGCTTTTCACAGCTCCAGAGGTGACAGCCGTGCTGGCTGGGATGTGTCCCCTGTGCACAGCAGTGATGTGACAGGGGAAGGGCGTCACAGCACTGGGATAGGTCCTGCAGAGGGCAAGGACAGTCGGTGGTGCTGGCACTCACAGAGAAGCCAGTGCTGGAGAGGTCCCAACCTTGGTTTGCAGGCTGGGCCACAGTGCTGCTGATAAATGGCGATAAAATGAAAATAGCCTTTTCATATTATCGATCGCAGCTCCGGTGGAATTATGAGAACGCGTGCTATGTAACCCTACTCGAGCCTGCTCCAGGGTGGAATTCACCACTAAATTTGACTGCATCATTTGTTTCTTTGAGCTTTTTTAAGGCAGGCATTCCTTGCTCTCTGCTGTAACCTTGCTGCATTTCAGTGGGGAATATCCAGAGCAATTGCCTCTTTCCCAGGCAGAGCTTTTGATGTGTTTAGGCAGGAGAAGAGCAGTGGTGGCAGCAGAAGGGGGCAGGCAAAGCTGCTTTCCTGCACAGCTCTAGGACTGTGCCCCACAGCTGGCACCCATGGGGTAGGTGGCGGTGGATGCCACGTGCGGCATCACCACAGGAGTTTCACTGCATCGTGGTCTGAATATAGCACCGCATGCAAATGTCACCTCTGTTAACTTCTTTTAATTTGCTCTTCTCCTCCTGGAAGTAAGGCAGTTGGTGAGCTTGTGGTGCTGCTCATGCCAGACTTCCTTACTCAAGGAAGAAATTTTTTACAATGAGGGTGGTAAAACACTGGCCCAGGTTGCTCAGAGAGGTGGCGGATGCCCCATCCCTGGAGACATTCAAGGCCAGGCTGGATGGGGCTCTGAGCAACCTGATCTGGTTGAAGATGTCCCTGCTCATTGCAGGGGGTTGGACTGGATGAGCTTTGAAGGTCCCTTCCCACCCAAACTGTTCTGTGATTCTGTGATCCTGCCCAGTGCCTTGCAGTCCAAGCTGAAGGCGGCAAGGGAGACCTGCTATGAAGAGTGTTGAGGGACTTGCAAAGCAAGTGGGGTCCCACTTGCATGCTTTTTCCACTGCTCACAAAAGCTGCAGGATAAGGGCAGAGAGTCCTCAATTTCCTTCTTCCTATGCCCACTTTACCCATCCTTTCCATCAGGGTTAAAATATTGATCAATGAAGTGTATGAAATGTTACTGCTGCCACCTTCAGGCTGTGCTAAAGAGATGGCTTCCCTGTCCGATCGCTGCAGTGAGGATTAGCCGCCCACCGTGTCACTCCTAGGAACAGTCTGCTTTGAGCTAATGTGATTTCGGTTTCAAGCAGAGGAGCGGTTAGTGCCTCAGAGTACATCTGGCGTGTTTGCCACCCCATGCGTCGCAGCTCTTTTATTTTCTCAGCCAGAGAAGCTACTCCTCAAGCTCTCCGTGGTGGGAAACACCAGAGACGGTGTGTGCCACCATGCACCCATGTGAAGGTGCCCCTCAAGCCCCACGTCAAACTTTCCCAGCAGCTGATGGTGTCTCCCCGAAGGCCAACGCTCACTTATGGGTGTGGGCAACACGTACCCAGTGTATGGATTGAGAAACAGGCAGGACTAGAACGTCTAAGAGGAAGTGATGAGGTGTGGGGGGAAGAGAGGAGGTCCAGGGGCCTTGGACCAGTGCCTGTGAGGGTGCATGTCCCAGGGAGCAGCAGCGACGGTGGGTGTTTTGTACCAGCACATTTGCAGGACTGTGAGCGCGTGGGCACGGGCTCTTGTTTTTAGTTACCGAGCAAATATCTCTAAAGCCATTAACTGTGCATTTCGACTAAATAGCTTTTCTAAAAATGCAATTATCCAGCCCAAGGTGTTTTTACAGTGTGACTCAATGAGCTCACCCCAAAATTGGATTTGCAAATGGCACTGGGATGAAGCAGTGGATGGTGACCCCCCATTTCCAGCTCAAGAACCACCCCCCAGTTTGGTGCTCTCCCGGGGCAGAGGGAGGCAGGTGGGGGGCAGCCTGGCCCTCTTGCCTCGTGTATTGCTGCTGTAGGGCCAGAGGAGCAACCGTGGCCTTTTTTGTTGACCGTTACCAGGTCATGATGTAGAGGTTGGGAGACAAGCTGGACTCCAGGCCCTTTTCCGAGGTTGAAATGTATCTGTTGTCCGTAGGACTGTTTCAGAGTTTCTTCCTGTTGATTTAGTTCCATAATTTAGCTTGTTTGAGAAGTTTGTTGGAGAAATGCATACTCAGATTTTTGAGAATTTCATTTTTTGAGACTGAATATTTGGGTGTTGTTGAGATTAACATGCCCTGGCGTGGGAGGGTATAAAACAACCCCAGAAAGGTGAAGCTGCTTATTATGAGATCTGGTACTCAACCCAAAATAAATCATAGCAACAGCGCTGTGGTCTTGAGCATGCCATGCTTTTCTTCTAAGGGTCAGAGGGACCTTTGTGAAGGCTGATTAAATGTAAATGTTCCCAGGACATAGCAGGGAAAGTGAGGCAGGGAGAAGATTGCGCTGCTGAAGGCTAGCATTTTGTAGTAATGCACTCAGCCAAGATGTTAAAGGTTTTTTTCTTGCAAGAAGTTGTGTCATGCAATGAGTAGGAGTGGAATTGAAACTGGGGATGAGTGTCAGCTAGTTAGAAGTGCTCACCAGTAAGATGATGAGGGGCAAGTTTTAAATGATTAGATACGGTCCTTTCCCTGTAGCGTTTGGCATGCAAAGCAGATGCTTTGCTTAGAACCTTTCCCCTACCCTCAGGCAACTAAAGGATGCTTGTGTACACCGAGCTGTGGCAGCTTGGGAAGGACTACGATGGGTTTGAAAGGCTCATCGTGCTCAGACCTGACTTGAGTTTGTGTGGTAAGTAGGTACAGCAGACCTTAGCCTTTTGGTGGGATGTTTGAGTTGCAGAAAGCCATGTTAAGACTCCTGACTTGACGTTGTTATGGAAATACCAAGTATTTGTCATGCTCATTTGGAAAAGCTGAGCTCTAGTTCAGCTCCCAGCTCATGGCCTTTAGTTGCTTCTGCTGACAACTGCGTTTGAATACTTTGTTAGGACTAATTTCTAAACCAAAGTCTTTTCTGAGCAAGAGAGCAAGCCGGTGTGTGCTCAGATGCTTTCCTTTGCATGGCTGTGAAAAACAATTTGATCTGGCAAGAGTAAAAGCTTGAAGTTTGAGCTATAATTGGAGTTTTTGAAAAAAAATGAGATAAGAGACCAGTCAAAGCTGTCAGAGTCTCTTCCTCCTGTAGATATTTTTGTTCATAACTGTTTATATAATCTCTTTGCCCATAAGAAGATGTTAATTAAATCACCACCAACTATTTAAAATAATTCAGGTCTTTTTTTTTTTTTTTTAACCCTTTCACACCTTTGGCAAGACTTTAACTGTATCCCTCTAGTTTGTACGTTTAAAAAACAGCTGTATTTAAGCTGCTTGATTGTCTGTGTTTTTCATCTGTCATAACCTGACTTCTGAAATCCAGTAAAAAGTATTTAAGAGAGGTGAAAGGTGAATACATCGGTCAATTTCCAAAAGGCAGACGCAACTTTGCATTTATCCGAGTTGGGCACCGAGTGCACACAAAGCCTGTGGAGGGAGAGACTGTGGGTGAGGGCAAAGCCGGGGAGAGATGCTGGCTCAGCAGCCCAGCAGCACACCATCCTCTTTCCCAGCAATTCCTCCCAGCAATTCCCCTGCCACGTGGTGCTGCTGCCATTAATTCCGTGGTTGAAGTGATGTGATGGCTGAGGAGGAGGCAATGATGGGCACTTGTCCCTGACCAACCTGAACGGCACCAAGATTTCCAGCCACCTGATGTCTCTGCGAGTTTAGAGCATCCCTTGACCAATTTGAGTGGCGTGATCTGAAGTCATGGGTTGTTTCGCTTCTGCTTTCCAGGATCCCACCCGAGTGGTCAGCCCTGTTATTGACATCATCAACTTGGACACTTTTGCCTATGTGGCGGCTTCCTCGGACCTCAGAGGAGGTGAGTCCAAGCTGTGGGCACATCCCATGGGTGTCTGTCCCGTGGTGTGAACACGCACTGGCCTGGGGAGCTGGTGGCTCCGCACGACACTGCTGGCTCCCACTGTCTCACAAAAAGCACATTAGCGCTGCTCAGAGCTCCCTGCTGGCTATTTACAGACTATTTTAGAGACAGGTAAGTGTGGCGTGAGGAATGGTGCTTGCTGCAGCGGATAAGGCGGTCAAGCAAGAAAGAAGGGTCATGTTGAAGCCACCCTTGGCAGCTCTGAAAGCCAGGCTGCCAGTAAAAAGAGATGGGGGATGTCTAGGCGGCAAATGGAGGATGCAACTGTAGTGCTTATTAGTATGTCTGCGCTATTTGTAGCACACAGTATCCATCAGAGCGTGTATCTGTGTGCACAAGGGGACGAAGTAAGGTTTCATCAGCAGATTGAATTCTAACTTTTCCTGCCTTTGGAGTGCTTGACTTTGCAGTTGTAATGCAAGGAGTTGTTTTTTTATTTGTGTGCAGCAGTAAAATACGTTAGTTGTTGGACTCTTCTCTCAAGAGCTGCAACTCCATGGCTTGAATCATCTGAAAGTGCGGAGTATACTCCATCACACACAGCTTCTGCAGCCTGCATTGCCTCCTAACCCATACCCATTTCTAATTTCCCTATGGTCCTTCTTTACTACGGTTTTAGGTTTTGACTGGAGTCTGCATTTCAAATGGGAGCAGCTTTCCCCAGAGCAGAAAGCCAAACGACTTGATCCCACCGAACCCATTAAGTAAGTCAAGAGGGGGAAGGAGGCACCTGAGAAACGTGGCGCAGGACAGGCATCTCATCTGACTTCATGTGTGCCACCATGCACCACAGCAGTGTGATATTCCTTCCAGGACAGCTCTGAACTTCTTATACCTGTAGCAAGCTCCTGGCTAGTTTGGGTTTGGCAGTACAGCTTCACTTCCCAACACTGAGGCCTGAGGGTGCTGCAAAGGTAGAAGGGGTTTATTTATGGTTGTTTGTGTTTGGTAATGCTAAGGAGGCTGAATATGGGAAAAAGCCCAGTGCTCTAGACTCCTGCTTCTCTCAGCTCAGCTGTCACTTAAAATAAGTCAGTGTCCTCAGCCCACCTGATAAAAATGTGGTGTCTAGTCCAGCCTTTCCAGATCAGTGCTGCTCTTCTGGACCTCGCTGAAGGCTCCTCAGAAATTCAGGATGTGCAGGAGAGGGAGCGAAACTGAACGGGAGAGATGCCATCTGTCCTCATGCAGGAGGATGGAGGGAGTCCCTCCTTCTGCTGAAAATCTCTCCTGGCAGCAATCCGAGTGCTGGTGTCTGCATCCCCGGCCGTGAAGCGCTGGGTTGTGCGGCGCGGAGGAGACCAAGTGCTGGGGGACGCTCAGGGCCTGGGAAAGCTTGCTGCTTCTCCCTGGGATGCTGGTGTGAAGAGGAGCTCTCGCTGGCTTCCTGAGGGGCACGCTCCTGGTCATGCTGCCATGGAGGGCACTGGGCAGACTCTCCCAGGGCAGCAGCCACCCCAGCTCCTCCCCAGCCCGCACTGAGGCATCCACACCGTCTGCGACTGAATGGAGATGGGAATTGTGCCAGCAAATGGCGTTTCCTCGAGCTGTCTTCTGGGTCTGCCTGCCCCTCCTCCGTGGACCTTCTCTGTGCGGTTTTCTTAGCTAATCCAAAGAATGAAAAATAACCCTGTTTTGAAATAAAGATCACGCAGCTAGTGATGGCTTTTAAAAAGCCGTTCTGAATTGCCTCTGCTTTCCCCTCCCCAGTGGAATGGTGCTCTTAATAGGCTGGCTCCAGGCAAAAAGCCCGTCTGAGTGAATAACCCCCCGAGCGCTAAGTGCATTTTTGATGTTGAAGCCTACAATCAGGGCTGTGAACTTTGGGCTTGTAGGAGTTGTGCTGATGGGTACATTAGCCAGTCATTAAGTGCCAGGCATTTTATGACTGACAGCAAAATACCAAGGCAGCTGAAAGAAAGACTAAGACGCTTTTTGATGTGTGTTGTCCTTGTTTGGTGAGAAGGAGATACATAGGTAATGTCCTGACGATAGAAGAGGAGGCAAAGGGAAGGGCTGCTGCTGTGCATCCAGGTGCTGCAACAGCGTTTGAGAGTGTGTCCTTCCTTCCCTTACCTGTTCTGCAGGACTCCCATCATTGCTGGTGGGCTGTTCGTGATAGACAAAGCCTGGTTCAACCACCTGGGGAAGTATGACAGTGCCATGGACATCTGGGGCGGGGAGAACTTCGGTGAGTCACTCTTCTTCCTCCTGCACCTCGCTGTGTTGGCTTCTTTTCCTCAGTCATGCCAGACGCATACAAGGTCATTTTGAGTGCTCTTCATGGCTTCCCTCACATTCATATGTTGTGGTCTCAAGGACCATAATAAGGAATGGAAGGAATCCAGTACCCATGAATGACGGGAAGTGAGCAATTGTGGGTACTTGGGACTCCCGGCCTTCCACACCGCTTTGATTGCTATAGGTAGATACCCTAAACCACAGAGTTTTCAGCTTTGGTGTTACCAGTGGATGAAAGAACACCGCAGACACCCTGCAATTCCTTCCTGATCTTATTTAGTTATTAATAAATCAAAGACATGTCTTATTATGTTGCCTGATGACAGCATTTCAGAGCTATGAAATGAGGCATCAGTGCCTCCTTGAATTTGCGGAGTGCCTGAAACAGTAGCTCCATCAGCATGCTGCAAGCAGGTCACAAAGCAGCATGGTTGCTTATCCGTTCCTGTATCTCCAGGTGGCTTAGCACTGCCAGGCTCTCCTTAGTACTATCGTTTGAGGCTAGAAATGAGGAAGAAATTTTTTACAATGAGGGTGGTGCAACCCTGGCCCAGGTTGCCCAGAGAGGTGGTAGATGCCCCATCCCTGGAGACATTCCAGGCCAGGCTGGACGGGGCTCTGAGCAACCTGATCTGGTTGAAGATGTCCCTGCTCATTGCAGGGGGTTGGACTGGATGAGCTTTGAAGGTCCCTTCCAACCCAAACTATTCTATGATTTTATTATTTTTCCTGCACACACACAAAAAAGTTAAGAGCTGACCTAAATTCAGTCATGTCTGTCCATTATCATGGGGCAAGAGAAATTAAGAAATGTGCCTGCAGACTTCAGAGGGCCCATGAAAGAGGTAACAGCCTCTTTGTCCCATGTCCCCCATTTCAAGCAAAGCTGGGTCAGGCTGGGCTGTTTTCTCTTTGAAGCCAAAGTGATGTTGCAGATCAGAGCAGCAGACTGTATCCGTGAAAGCAGGAAGAGGCACTTGATGTCAGGGAGACAGATCAGAACCTGGGTTTAACAGCTCGCACCTCTGGGGAGTATGGCTAGCTAGGAGGGAAGGATCTTGTGTCTTAACGCATACAGAGATGCTGTCAGTCATACAAGGGAGCAGATGCTGCTGCCTTGTAGCAACCCGGCTTCTGCTTGGCACTGTTGTTTCCTTCACATGCCTCTTCCCTCTAGCATATTTTATTTATTTATATCTTGTTATGGAGTAGGATCTCTCGCCTTCGTGCTTTCTCTCTGTGGGTGGGTGTCTTGCCACTGGTCTGACCCAAAGCATCTGCTCATCTGAGTGAGGTGATTCTGAGAAAAACTACGAGGGAGCAGCAGCCCTCCCTCCAATCTTCCCTGCTGGATCGGTGGCCCAAAGAAGCATTCAAGAAGAGAACTAGACAGGAGGAGAGGGACTGCTGCCGTCTGTCTCTGCTCATCACTCTTTGACAGCAGCCAGCCTGAGCTGCTCCTGGGAGATGAACAGTGACAAGGCAGCTGTCCCCTGGAGAGGCTCCATCCTGGCAGCTTGTCCAGTACCCTACAACAGCAGGGGTTGTGCTCCTTGTGTGTGGTTTATGGCCCATGGAATCATAGAATAGTTTGGGTTGGAGGGGACCTTCAAAGCCCATCCAGTCCAACACCCCTGCAATGAGCAGGGACATCTTCAACCAGATCAGGTTGCTCAGAGCCCCATCCAGCCTGGCCTGGAATGTCTCCAGGGATGGGGCATCTACCACCTCTCTGGGCAACCTGGGCCAGGGTTTCATCACCCTCATTGTAAAAAATGTCTTCCTGAAGTCTAGCCTGAATCTCTCCTCCTTTAGCTTAAAACCGTCACCCCTTGTGCTTTCACAACAGACCCTGCTAAGAGGTCTGTCCTCATCTTCCTTACAGGCTCCTTTCAAGCACTGAAAGGCAGCAATAAAGTCTCTCTGGAGCCTTCTCTTCTCCAGGCTGAACAACCCCAACTCTCTCAGCCTGTCCTCACAGCAGAGCTGTTCCAGCCCTCTGATCATTTCTGTGGCTCCTCTGGCCCCTCTCCAACAGGTCCGTGTCTTTACTGAGGGCTCCAGAGCTGGACACAGGACTCCAGGTGGGGTCTCACCAGAGCAGAGCAGAGGGGCAGAATCACATTCCTCAACCTGCTGGCCACACTGCTTCTGATGCAGCCCAAGATGCCCTTTGGAGTGTAAGGTTTCCCTTACTGGTGCTGTGCCCTGGGAGTCTGGTCCTAACCAAGTGTGAGCTGGCTGTGCTGTGGGATGTAACGCTGCCTTGGAGCACGGGCACGGCAAAGGGAACTGGACAGGTTAACACTGCAACAGAAAAGTGCAGGTCTGCATAGCAGCGGGGCAGTCTCATCTTGCCCATTGTCCTGAGAGCAGATATGTGCCTGGCTCAAAGCTGTATCTCCTGCAGACGCAGCAGTCGAGGGCAGCGTGTCCCACCGCTCCTTTGCACACAGGCAAGGGCAGCTGTGACCCTGCTGGCCCCGGTCACTTCTGGGCAGGTGACAGAGGCCAGGAGCTGACTGACCGGCCGCTCATTTTGTGCGCTTGCAGTGAACGGTGTTTTTTCCGGTAGCTGAGTCCTGAGGGCGTGCAGGACTCTGGTCCTGGGGAGCATCACTGTTGCCTTTAACGTTATGGACTGGGCAGCCAGAGGGGGCTGGAGGCTTCAGGCAAAACAAAAGCTTGTGTGTTTGGATTAGAAGGAGGACATTGCGGGTGTTTTACTTCTTAAATTTACTTAATCCCCTGTAGGTGAATTGATGAGTAATGGCAGAAGGACTTGCAGGTCAGCAAGAAGTGCTGAAGTTATTTTGCCAAGCTAAGGCCAAGTCCAGTGCACCCCAACTCGTACTGCTTACGTGTCTCCTGGGGGTCACTTGGAGGGGTCACCCGCTCTGCAGACATTCCTCACAGGCCAGGTGAAATGCACGGCTGGTCCTTGCTCCTCTGAGCTGGCCCCGTGCTGTGCCTTCACTGGTGCCTCAGTTTGCCTCTTCTCAAGGCATTTAGCTCTTGGCTGCCTGTCTGGAGACCTTGTTTGCTAGGTGCCACAGATGGCTCCATGGGTTATCCCTACCTGACAAAACCTGTGCTTTAGTTGCTTCTGCTGGGACCGGAGCAGGGTCTGCAGGGTGCAATGAGTCTGAAGCACAGAGCTCAGACTCCTCACCATCTCCTGCCTCCCCAGCGCTGTGTTCTCATTCCAGTTTGAGAGATCACCTCAGCCCACTCTTCATTAGGCTTTAAATTAAGAGCAGGTGAGGACTGAGCAGTCTTTCCCTTGTAGTGCTTCAGGGAGCTGCTCTTCATCAGACTGACCAGAGGGACCAGAGGAGGGGAAGGCAGGATGCAGCAGCCACGTCGTGTTTCACAGCTGCTCGGCTGATTGTCCCCCTTGATCAGGCGCCTTTCTGACATACACAGCAGTGCTGGTGGTGTGGCCAGCACTGGGACACTCAGACAAATGAGAGCAACAGCCACGTGTGAGGGGAACTGAGCACAGCAGCTTGGAGCGGCCGCATCCTGCTGTAATCTCATTTCCCCACAGCTGTGAATTGAGGTTGCTCCCAATATAGCACCAGGACAAGGCACAAGGGCACGTTTTATTGGCCTGTTAATACCCAGCGCTGGCGAAAGCGGTGGAGCTCCAGCTGCTGTTGCAGCTCTTGCCTGTAAATACAGTAGTGAAGGGAAGGGGAGGGGACTTCTGGAAAAAAAAAAACAAACTTTTCCCTGCTGTGCTTTCCCATGCCAGCCTTTGCTGGCCTCTGCTGCCAGGGGCAGCTGTTGGGGATGGGCTCAAGCCTTGAATTTTGGACCTGGGCATCAAGAGGTGAGTGCTTTGTGGCTGTGCCAGCCTCCCATTCCCATCAGCTCAGAGCAGGCAGGTGTGCTGGGAGCAGGGGTGGGAGTGATGTGAAGGTGGCTCCCACCTGTGCAGCAATGTGCACCTCGTGGCTGAGCCATGTGTGCCAAGAGTAGATGACTCTGGAGGTCCAGGCTCCAATGTTCCTTTGCTCCTTGAAGCTGAGTTGTTTTCGGAGGGATGGCAGCTTTGTGGGCTCGCAGTGGAGCACAAGGATTCTTGTCCATACTGCCCAAGTGGCCTTCCCGCCACAGGCACTTGTATTGCCAACATCCAACCTGGGGACAAGTCATCCTTGTGCTGGCATATGTGAGCAGACTGCCAGGTGCATGAGCTAGCAAAGGTGATGGGTGGACTCCCGTCTGACTTCTGTAGTTAAAAGTGGTATGGAGGGAAAAAAGACGTTTTTTAGTTTTGGAATAAATACGTGCTACATGTAGCTCTATACTGTCAAGAGATGATCAAATAGGATGCAGAGAACTGCAGAAGCCTTTTCCTTTTAATTTCATTTCTTTTCCATGCTGGTTCTGTCTAAGCATGACTTTCTGACAATATAGCTGCATATTCATAGCTTCACAGGCGTTAGGACCAGATGGGCCCATTAGATCAGCCATTCTGCTCTCCTGTCCTACCTTGCCAGCTAGGATTTCATCCAGCTCCCTGCCAAGAGCCCTGTCACTTCTGGTGTCAGTTGAGCCACAAGCTCGTTTTCCTCCAGAAGGGCCCTGTGGACCAGCCAGAGAGCAGCCTGGGGGCAACTGGGAGATATTTACCATACTGACAACTTATCCTGTCTTTTTGGGGAAAATCCCTCCAACCAGTGACCTTTGCTTGTGTAAAGGTGTGTGCCTTATTGGACCATAGTGTTGGCACTCGTGTCCTGGAGTACATGCTGGGCAGGGTAGGCTCCTACCCATTTTGGGACAGGTGATGGATGCACAGCTCTCTGTTCGCTTTGCAGAATCAATGATGGATTTACAAAGATAATGATGGTTGTAGTCATTAATAAACATAAATCATGGCCTCTACTGGTGAACTTGACAGCCCTTTGGAGGGAAGTGATTCTGAAACAGGCAGCGCAGATGTAATTATGGGAGCACAGAACTGGCAAGATGATTCTGCAATTTAAGCGGGGCTGCATGAAAAGGGGCATACTTACCGTCTTGCTCTTGCCATTGTGATAGCACCTGCTGTGCTATAGGCAGGTTTCAAGTGCCCTGACTTCAAACAGATTGCAAGAAGCTTTGAAATGTGCTTTTAAAGGAGTTTTGCCTAAGAAAGCCTCTCTGGTAATTGATTTACTCCAGTTTAATGTGGCAGAGGATAAAGTAAGAGGCAACACCAGGATCCAGCCTGCTCTAGGACAGAAAGACAAAATGCTGAAGCTGCTTCTCTTGTAGAAATCTCTTTCCGTGTGTGGATGTGCGGAGGGAGCCTGGAAATCATCCCCTGCAGCCGTGTTGGACATGTCTTCCGGAAGAAACATCCATATGTCTTTCCAGAGGGAAATGCCAATACATACATTAAGTAGGTGGTTTGTGCTTGCTTAGTTTCTGGGAGATGAAATTAGGTGCTGCCTTGCAAGGAGGGGGGAGCTGAGAAGATGGGGAGGAAAGTTTGTTTGGAAAACTTTGAAATATCCCTGGGCAGGAATCTCCTGAGCCGAAGAAAATTGAGCCAGTACGGCTCTCTCTTACGATTTCTACAGCGTTGAGAATATGACAGAAATAGGGCACTTAGGTGGTACCTTTCATCAGCACGGAAGTGGAAGGACGGCCCCAGCATCTTCGTGAGCTCTAGCTACCATAACAGCAAATGGTTTAGACCCTAAGGTCGTCAGAACAAATTTATAATGACCTGAAATCAGGCTATACCAGCAATGTCTGTCAGTACCCAGCGACCTTAGCTGAGGGCTGAGTGTGGCTCAGCTGAACCAGAAAATTTGGTTCCCGATGCTTGTGCGAGAGGGGAGCTGAGCAGCATCCCAGAGCGGGCGGCTGCACCTCTGGGCTGGTGGGGACACCAGGGGAACTGCCAGGGTGTCCCAGCTGAAGGGGACCTGTCCTCACAGGCAGGAGCAGAGATTGAATCACGTACTGAAATACCCAGCTGAAATGGGCCAAGAACTTGGAAAGGGCAGTGCAGAAGTGGGAATCAGCATGGCAAAGGTGACGAGAGCAGCTAGTGAAGGCGGGGAGCATTTCCTCCTCTTTTAGATCATGAGGCTGAAGGTTGTCCATTAAGCAAATGACAAACACCAGGGACACTTACACTTAATGCAGGGTTGTTTCTCAGCTAAACTGCATTTGTGTGTGTTTACACACCAGGCATCCCTTTTAGCGTGGATTCCCCAGTGTTATAAAGAGCTGACGATATTTGTAAAGACCCAGCCACCTGCAGCGGGATTACCGCTGACCTGGGCTCCCCGCAGCTTCCCCGTGTTTTGCATGTGACAGTGAACTGGGGGGGTGCAAATTACACCCCTCGGTTATACTGAATATGTGATTTCCAGAGGTGCAGCATGTGGGGCAGGAAGGGGACTTGTCAGCTGGGCGATCCAAGGTGGCTTCGTCACTTTGCTTCCAAAAGCGGTGAAGGACGTGGGACATCAAGGAGGAGGGCACAAATTTGAAAGTCACAAGGAAGCCTCTTGCTTTTAGTAGTGAAATAAGACTTCTAGAGAAGAGGCTGGCATGTAGCAAAATCTCCACTGCCAGGCTTGCTGCAAACCTCAGTAATAAGGCAGTGTCTGCGTTCCATCACCTGCAGGAGTAGCAAGGGGAGCTTGAACGGGTACAGTTCTTCTGGCTGCACCCCAGGCACAGGCACACAGGGACGGTGGGGAGGTCTGAATTAACACCTAAGTGTGAGCCTTGGAATTTATCCTCGTTTTTCTTATAAACCTAACTGAGATCAGGAAGCCAAACAGTAAAACTCTGCACCTTGGGGAAGGTTAGGTACAGATGTAGACACTGTGACTTGGGCATCTCTTGAGCCAGAGCACTTAGACTGTTGCAGTGCCCTTAGAGAGAGAGGAAGAAGCACCATGAATCAGCAAGGGACTGAAAAGAGAAGCATATCTGGAGAAGCATATCTGTAGGCATTAGGAGCTGGGATTTTATTAACTTTGTGGTATCTATCAGACTTAAGCCTAATGTTACAGTATATAGACTGAGAGGAGAAGCAGCTTCTGGCAACCTGATGCTATGTGGTACCTCTGTTTAAAAAAAGATGTTATAAAAAAATATCTCTACCTTTCTGCCAGATATTGATTTTTTTCCCACACAGCCTCCACTTCAGTGTGAGAGACAGCTTAAACTCCAATGTTATGCTGGCTTCATGCACAGACTATCTCCTTTTCTGGCCTCATGGGAGTTGGCTGGATCAGAACCTGCCCCGTGGCACCTGCGGCCTAGTGGTGTGGTAGCAATGGTAGCACTGGCTTGATGTAGAGCAGGAGTTTGGAGGACTCCTCTGACCTGGGGAGGGACAGGCACTTAGGCATGGAGCAGCAAAACCATTTGTAAGGAGAGTTAGAGCCATCTGAAGTCAACAGAAGATTTCCTGAGATTATAAGCCTTCTGCAGACACCTGGCTGATGTGGAAGACCAACATTTATGCTACAGCACTGTGGCCAGAATGGTTTCTATTAAGCTTTGAATCCTGAGATTTCCCTCAGTTAAACCCAGGGGTGCAAAGCAGCAGAGTCCATATAGGGCTGATGCAGAGGAAATACTTGCCTTCAATCTTTGGTGAATTTTGCACCACTTTTCAGAGTTTCATCCCAGACACTAGATAAAACCCCAGGCATGCCTCCCTGGAAGATGATGCTTAAGAGAAACTTTGGTTCTGAGTCTAGTGGATGCAAAGCATCCAGCTGAGTTTGAAATCGTAAATTCTTCACCCAAGCTTTGGCCTGTTGTGTTTGGTCCCTGGAGTAACGGGAAGGAGGAGTACCTTCTCTAGTAGTGAGGGGTGGGCTGGCTCGAAGGTGGTTTGGGTGAAGCCAAAGACCAAGTTGAGGGTGGGAGGAGAGCAGGATGGATTAGTCAATGCATTTTAGAAAATGTCACCTTGGAGGCATCCTTGGTTTCACCTGTCTTTTGTTGCCTCCTTCAGAAACACCAAGCGCACCGCAGAGGTGTGGATGGATGAATTCAAGCGGTACTACTACGCAGCTCGTCCTGCAGCCCAAGGGAGGCCTTATGGAAAGTACGTGTCTTCCTCTCCTGCCTGCGCCCTGCCTGCTGCAGTGGGTGCTCACGGTGACGTTGTCCTGCTGCGGAAACCCGCCTGCGTTGTTTCTGTAGTAACACTCAATTAAATGCTAATGGTAGGCAGATGCTATGAGCATGGCAGTGGAACATATAAACAGCTTGTTTATATGCTGTGCCAGTTTATCCCAGTGGGTGAACTGAATCGAGGCAGAGGAGAACCCCCTCTGCTCATGTCCTGCCCTTGGCGTTAGGTACAAGTACTTCTGGTCCCAGAGTGGAGCTTGGCAGGGAGAATCCAGAGGTCTTGTTGGCAGCTGAGGGGCAGGAAAATCATCAAAATTTGGGCCTGCTAAGGCTTTCTTGGAAAGGAGTGAGTGCTTTGTATGCAGGGAGTTTGCCATTCATTCTGTGAACAGTCAGAAACGCCTCCCTGTCAGGAGGACTCTAAGTATTTATGTTAATTTCTCATTTTCTTACACACTTCCTTTCCTTAGAAAGTTTCCTTTGGACCACAGGGAATTCCAATTCCAAACCCGAATTCCTTGTGGCTACTGCTGAATCTCCAGGATAAATAAATTAAAGTCCTGGTGACTAACCTATTTCCTTTGACCCTCTTCCTATCCATCAGCACTGAATGAAGTAACAGCTCTGTCCTGCTAAATATATGATGGTGTAGAAAAAATAGACTATGCAAAGGGAAGGTATTGGAGGCTTCCTACTGCTTTGTAAATGGCAGCTCACAACAGCTCCACAGGTGGAGGCTGGCCCAGGGAAGAGCTGGAGTCTGGAAAATGTCGCTTACAGGAGGATGCCTCAGCAGAAGTGTTGCCCTGGCTAATGAAAGAAAGAAGTATTTCACCATGTGATAACTTCTGCTGACATAAAGATGTGTTTGGGTGCTCTTGGAAATCAAGGCCTTCTGTAGTCCTGTAAACTAAGAGTAACTTATAATAGCATATATTAATTTCTTATTATGTTAATGTATTAAATTAATGCTTATTGCATAGAGTAGAAAGCATACATTTTTTTACTAATAATTTTTAGATGACTGTACTTTTTCATGAACCTTTTTATCCACCAAACTCCAGGCTCCTTGTTAAAATGTCAATATGTCATCATGGCTCTTTACCAAGTGACACCTCCAAAGAGACAGAGATCAAACTGACCACCCAAGCTCATATAGAAGAGAGCAGAAAATAGAGCTGCTGGTGCTCTTGTGTTTGCTGTCTGTGCATATCTTTTGGGTTTTTCTCAGCCTCCTTTCTTGGTGTGTTGGGTCTCACCTTCATGATTTCCATTCTATCTCTGTGATGTTTTATTCCCACAGTGTCCAGAGCAGAGTGGAGCTGCGGAAGAGGTTGAAATGCCACAGCTTCAAGTGGTACCTGGAAAATGTTTATCCCGAACTTCGGTATGGATGTGCCATCCCCACCTATCTCTAACAGGCCAGCAGGATGTCCCATCTCTCCTGCCCCACAGAGCTTTCCTCTGTTCCTCCAGTCCCCACACCTCCTTCCTGCCCCAGAGACACAGCCACCCCCTCCCTTGGGCTTCACAGAAGGGTACAAGTGAATTTTGTGCTGGCTTTAAACACAGCTTGCTCACAGTGTGATGTGGTTCATTTGCGATTCTGCTTTCTCAAAGCAGTCTTATAAACTTCGTGGCTCTTTTCTGCAGGGCTGGTGGGGGGCGAAGCACCAGTTATTTCTTGTAGCTCTTGGGGATTCCTCAGGTGTTCTCCTGCCCACACTGTAGGACAGGAGGTGTAGGGAAACAGCCAGTTTTCTTTATAAAAGTATTCCAATGTGGAAAATCCGCCATAGCCTCTGGCGGGCTGTTTCAGTGAGGAATGACTCTGGCTTTACAAAAGAAGCACCAGATTGCTACTCCTTTCACACTGTTCTGTGATACCCAAGACTTCTCTGTTATGAAACCATCCACTCCAGGATTTTACAACCTGTATTCAGGTGGCTCTGCCTTACTCCTAGCCTGATGCTTTGCTTAATAGGTACTTCCACAGCTGCTTTTGCACAGATCCCTTTTAGTCACCAAAATTACTCTGGAAAATATTGTATCCAGTACCTCAGTCACTATGGTGAGCCATGCTCAGAAAGGGTGCAAAAATTTTGGAGACATCTCCAGGGATTTGCTGATGCAATGGCTGAGTGCAGTGTGAAAATGATTTATAGCTGTTTTCTTGCTTTTTTTGCCACGTGTGGCATTGCACAGCAGCATTCACAGGGAATGCCAGGGCTCTGTGACAGTTTGTTATAAAGTTCCCCATGCCTGTAAGCTGAAGGCTGACCTTCAGCCTGCTCACAGTCTGCTCCTCGCTCCTCTGTTTGCCTTGTGCAGTTTCATTTATTTTTTCTTCTCACAAAGGCCAGCCATCCATCTCTGAGTGCTGCTTCTGCAGTGTCCCTGTCCATGTACTGCTGTTCTGAGTGGTTCAGGGTTGTAATAGAAT
This sequence comes from Pampusana beccarii, assembly GCA_013399365.1. NCBI lineage: Eukaryota > Metazoa > Chordata > Aves > Columbiformes > Columbidae > Pampusana > Pampusana beccarii. The sequence continues at coordinate 1,442,528 of VWYH01001940.1, forward strand.
TTGCCACTCTCATTTTCTGAAGGTGAAATGGTGCAACTGCACTCTCCTTACCCCTCCATGCCTCTCTTTGGGTGCTCACTGTGCCTGGACAAGTAGGGATGTCATCTTCATGCTGTTCCCACAGGATTCCTGAGGAATCGCTTTATCAGACTGGGATGATCAGGCAAAGGCAAAGCTGCCTGGAGTCGCACAAGTCTGAAGACCAGGAGTTCCCCGTCCTGAGCTTAAATCCGTGTACCAGCAGCAAAGGCACCACGGCAGCAACAGCACAGGTAGGATGTGTTGCCTATCCCTGTGATGCTGGCTGGAGAGAAGGCTCCGGGGCCACTTCACGGTGATTTCCTAAGTTTGCTAAAGCTCTCTTGGAGGTTTACTTGTTTTGCCAACCCCTTTCCTGAGGTACCAGGCAGTTTAACCCTGGTAAGCCGTCCTTACCTCGGTGGAAGCCCTGGGCAGCAGCAGGGACTGGTGCAGGAGCCACAGTATGGGGTGGACAGCTTATCTCTGCGCTAGCCTGCGCTGAGCACTTGCTGCTGCTTAGGAACACCACGCACCATTCATCTGCAGGGATCAAAGAAAGACAAAGAGAACTATAATTTCCTCTTCTCTTTCAGCCTTATTTCTTTCAAAATGCACTGAATTGCAATGGTATTTATAACTTCCCAGTCTGCATTCTCATAATATTAGATTGCCCGTTAAACTAGTGAGAACTTAATTATGATGATCTTGTTTTTTTCGATCTCGTTTTTTTTCAGTCTCACTGAGATGAGAAAAAGCTGTGTGAATCAATGTTCTGAAAAGCATCTTCTAAGAAATGTTAGAGCCAAGAGCAGGCACATGTCCCTTGCAGCGGAGTTGCTGGAGCAAGACCCTGAAGACACAACTTCAAAATCTGCCTTTGCTTCAGTCTCCCTTTGTGATTTTGGGCATGTCAATAAGTTCTCTCACTGTTCCCATCTATAAAACAGGGAGGATAACAATCACTCGCTTCTTCGGGGTGCTGTGAAATAATTTAATAGGCAATGGTGTGCTTGCTTCCACTTGACTGTATGTTTTTAACCCTCATGGTTACACATTCAAACCAGGTAGCTGCACATATAAAAATCCTGGCCTGGAGATGCTGCTGAAAATGTCCCTAATTTGTATGTGCAAATGAAGCACGTCATTATGTGCATCTCTTTTGCATGCAGTCGCATGCCTGCCTTTAGTCAGGAAAATAATATCTGTTTCACAGTCTGGTAAAATCAACAATGACTGCTTGAATGTTAGTCAGTTCAGAAAATACAGTGAATATAACTGCAGGTACTGCATAGTCACAGTTCTTACGGTTTAACTGGTTTCTAGGTTTTAGACTTCTTTTTATTTCTTCCACCGCTGCATGGACTTTTTATACAAACAGCAAGAGCAGCGAGCTGATCGGAGAAGGTCATCGTGTTTTGCAGGGTCAACTCTGCTGAAGGAAAAAAGAATGTTCTAGTTACAATTGCAACTTTCAATGAGTTACATGTTTTTTAAAAAATCTGGGAAAATCAGAATGGAAAATGCTACTGCAGGCTGGCATTTCAAAATGAAGTGGCATCGGTCCTTCTGAAATATCAATTTGATGTGATATTTTGAAATGAGGAATGTCATGCCAACAGGTTGGATTGTTTCATTCCCATCAAACACATTTTGTTTTGACATTTCTGTGCAGTAAATTTTTGGAATTTTTCATGCCACTAACTTCTCATCTTCCTATTCTGATTCTGCAGCAGTTTGTAATAGGTCAACACTTCCCACTGGATGGCAACTCCATTTCTTGTGTACATGCAGGACTAACTCTGCAGGGGAACAGAAAAATGTACTACAAAAGGATTGCTGAATGGCTACACTCAGTACATAGGCAGAAATAGAGAAGAATATTTTCCTGTTATCTTTCTTTGTCTTTCTAGGTTAGTTCTCTGTTACTTGTACCTATGGACAGTATTTCAAATGAAAACGGGATATTTACATTTTTATTGTGGATAGAAACTTATATTTTAATTACACAACTGTTACAAGTCCACCTGAACTTGTGCATGACATGTTATAGTCACCAGGCTGCATGGGATAGATTATGCATCAGTCCTGAATGCTACTTATTTTCGTATTTGATATACCAGAATGGAGCCTTAATCTTCACTTTTAATATACTGAAGTCACATCTTGTTTACCCTAAGCTTCATTATTTGAAAAACAGGCTTAGCGAAATCAGAGCTGTGCTTTCCTGGTATTCAGCACGTACTATGGAAATATCCTGGCCATCCAGATCCTTCGTTATCAGTGTTAGTTGCATTAATTTGGTTGCTCAATTGCCCTTCTGTAGCTGTCTCCGTACCAGGCTCTCCAAGACCTTTACCAACATCACATGCATGAAGTCTGGGTTTGAGTGTGGGAAGATCTGAGCTGTCATAGATCACCATGATTTGAGGAGAGAGGATCAGGAGCTGGCAGATGGCAATCAGTTGCTCTTTATCTGAGGTTTTTTGTGTCTGTAGTGCAGGGGAAGGGTGTTGCGAGCCCTCTGTCCACATCCACAGTTTGGGTAAATTGAGAAGAGTGACTGCAGTGAAATCAGGCAGGCTTTACTCCCCTAGCAGATCTCACAAACCCTCCCTGGTGGTGTCTGGTGTTAATCCTGAATTACTAAAAGGGGCACTGAGGTACAAGAAGACCCCTCATCATTATGTGGGAGAGCTCTGTCCTCTCATCCCTGGGATATACTTGGCCCTTCTCTCCCCAAGAGTTCTGGTAGCAGTCAGGACAGATGCTGTTTCCCCGAGTGGCTCTCAGAGTGATCTGCTCTTGAGATAGTGACTGGCAGAGATCTTAGTGCAGTGCTGCCCGTCCCCAGGGTACAGCGGGCCCTACCTGCGCTCCTGCCCACCAGAGCCTTGGGACTCTGTGTCTTGTGGTGTCTCATTTGCTAAATGGATCGATTGATTTAGTTTTTCACAAGAGAAATGCATCGGAGGGAAAATAATTGGTCATAATTTTGTCCTGGTCTATCTCATGAACGTGTGAGTAGTTTTTTTATTGTTGTTGGGGTGTTTGTCTGTTTGTTTTCCAAACTAAGTGTCAGTTGATATTAGTCCATACAGCTTTGAAATAGACATCTGACTCTGGAATTTATTTAAATTATTAGCAGTTCCAGGAAATGTGGCATACCTTAGATAAAAAAGCAGAAGACACTTTGTCATCGATACTCACACACATATAAGCAGTAGCCACAAAATGAATTTAAAGTTAGTCATCTCCCAGGCAAGCAAGAAAACAGTGGGAAGGTTGCAGCAGACATTTTCTGGACCTGCACCCCAAAATATCTGGGCTGTGGAGCTGAGTGGCTGCCATTGCATTTGGGTGGCATCCTTGACTCTTACTGTGAAGGAAATGCAACGTGATAATCTGCCTGGTGTGGCATTGAAGCTCACCCCAGTTTGCTTGAGGACCGCTGTGGGCTGACTAGATCTGCACTTTTTTTTGGAGAACATTTAGCATCTGTCCAAACTAACCTGACAGTGTCCCTCCTGAGACATCACAACCATAAAAATTCTCTTCTGACCTTCCTCCCCACAAAAGTCTTCATTCTTCTTCTCCATGGGCAGGTTCCTGCCCCAGCCGTATGCCAGCTGGAGCTGCGGGAGCTGGGCAGAGCAGAGGGGCTGGTGGCAGCAGTGTCACCTCTGCGCTCAGGCTGCCGTGGGCACCTTTTGTACTTTGCTTTCTCTTTCCTGAGGTGTATGCAAGTGCCAGTTGCATCCCAGGGCCTTTTGATGAGTGAAGTGCCTTGGTATCCTTAGGTGAACCATGGAGTCACGTGTCTTGGGAAATCCTTCCCTGTGATTTTAAAAAGATAATAATTGAGAGCTGAGGCTGCTCCCGCCTTCCTTAGAAACATTTTTCTCTAGCTGCTACCCCAGCTTTAGGGTATGGCTGACCTCTTGCTCAGCAGCAGAGAATGTACAGCTCTGTCAAACCATGGGCTCCCATGGGGCTGCTCCTTGCTAGGCTGGGGGGCTCCTTTCTCCTTCTGCTAGCCAGGCTACACCAAGCTGAAGATCACATTTTAAAATAATTTCCTCAATTCACAGTGATGCTGAGTAACAGTGACAGATGCCTGCTCAAATGATGCCAAAGCCTTGAAAAATAGTCACAAGCCTCAGATGGGGGCTAGCATTATCCGAGGCTTCAGAGGAAGGGGATTGCTCGTTGTGGTGTGCAGCTGGTAGCTCTGCTCACCTAGTCCACCCTCTTCCTCCTTGCTCTACCACTACTTCATCAGGAGCTGCTTTGTCTTTGAAAGGGCAGGAAATCTCGGTCTCAGTTTCACCTCATGCGTCTGTTTTCCCTCGGTGCCAGAGGTCAGCTCTCAACCCCGCTGGCATCACTTCAGGCTGGTCTGCAGCCCTGAAGCCATGGTAGCTCATTGAAGGTCTCCTTTCTTAGCAGTACCCCGGGCTGCCCTGTTCGCCACAGCCACTGGGGTTTGAAGCTCTGCTGTTTTTCCTGCAGTGCTGGCTATGTGAGCGCTTAGTGTGCCAGGGTTTAGAAGGTAGAGGAGTTTCTCATGGGGAAAAAAAGCGGAAATTGTCATCCCGACTGATACAAATAGGGAAAGAGACGCGGTAAGATAAAAATTTGCGGGGCAATTTGCCTGTATTTTAACTCAAAGATTTTTGTGGATTCTGTGGTGTTCAAGTGACTTTCCCCCCAACCTCCAAATTTCTTAATTTTCTGCATCGTTTTCTCTGGCTTTCATCTCAGGCTGAAAAGAGACAAGACGTGATTAGAACTGGACAAAGCATTTTCAACAGGACTGGCTTCCATAAAAAGCCATTCTGCCAAAATAGAAGAGCCATGTCAAATTCTGTCGGTTTAGATAAAGACAGCAGCAGGACAGCCTGGGGACAAGAGGGGAGGATCCAATGTCAGCTGTCGAACTGATGCATGTATCCAGCTCTGTAGGCCTCTCTTCTTATGACAAACAACAGCTTAGGAGAGATGGTTACCACCACCATCTCTATCCTATGGTGCGTTGCTGAGAGGGTGGTACTGCCTTGAGAGGATGTGAATATCTGGAAGGCTTGAACAGAGCCTGGCCTGGAAAAGAAGCATGGAGAACCTCTGGGAGGAGCAATTCTCTGTGAGGTGCCTCAGTGATGCAAGGAGGATAGGAGGTCACGGAGTCCCACTCCCTGAGTTAGTTGGGGGATCCAACATATTCGTATTCAACATAACAAAAGGTTCTTCCCCCAGAGGGTGCTGGACACTGGAACAGGCTCCCCAGGGAGGGGTCACGGCCCCAAGCCTGACAGTGTTCAAGAAGAGACTGGACAACACCCTCAGACACACGGTGTGAACTGTGGGGTTGTCATCTGCAGGGACAGGAGCTGGACTCGATGATCCTTGTGGGTCCCTTCCAACTCAGGACATTCTGTGATTCTGTGATACATACGAGTTGCAGGATTAACTTGCTGCTGCTGAGGAGCCTCATGCATGCTGCTCAGGCCTTGTCTCAAACTAAAATGACAAACAATTGATTAAAAAATGCAAAGCAAGTTTCCAAAGCAGCTTGCAGCAGTGTGGGTGCCAAGAACAGGTGTTGGAGCTTGCTCCATAGGGCTCCATTCTTCACAGATGCAGGACTAATTTGACACATGATTTCCCAGGCTGGCGCTTTACACAGCGAGTGACAGTGTGCGTGGTTGGGATGTATGGAACGTGTTCACTTTAGGATCAGGTAAACTCTGCTCCGTCTGACAAAGAAGAAACAGTTGCTAGAAGGCCCTTTGGGTGCAGACTGCGGCTTTGAAAACGAATGCTTGTTATATGCTGAAATCCTGGGCAGCTCCGGCTGAGAAGCTGGTGGGCCCGCTGTTCAGAAAGCCAGGTTTGCCTTCCGTTAGCTGTGGGGGGACTAGTAGATGTAAGAAGCACAAAGTGCGAGGATCACAGTGTGAAGTCCTTGTGGATCTGGGTCTGCTATGCAAAAGCATGCTTTCCCTTCCAGTTAGCTAAGAACCTGAATGAAGTGGGATTTATATTCCCAGGAATTAAACGCCTGTAGCTGCCTGTTTTGAAGTCAGAGAGAGGAGTTAGAGCTGCTGACAGTGACAAATACCAGAGTGGGGGAAGCATTCCCTGCTCTAATAACTCATGCTAATGCAACTCAAAGCCTCCACCATTTAGGGTCGGGGGAGCTGCAGGTGTCCCAGCTCTGAGGTCAGGGCAGCCATTCTTCACTTCCCCCTCCAGCACCCAGGAAGGGTTGCAGACTCCCAGGAGCACCTTTTACCCTTCAGTTTTCCAGACCCAGCCTAAATTGCCATGTTTGAGTGCCACCTTCCCCTTCATTGCCAACACCCCTGCTCACTGCACTCCTCACGGAGCTCTGTCTTCACCGTATCTGAGCTCTAAGCTGTTTTTCTTTCTCTCTGCACCTTTTCTTGCACATCAGGTTTCCTAGTTCTCGTAGCCTGTACCCTGTCAAGGCATTTGCCTAGAATCATACAATGGTTTGGTTTGGAAGGGACCTTCAAAGCCCCTCCAGTCCAACCCCCTGCAATGAGCAGGGACATCTTCAACCAGATCAGGTTGCTCAGAGCCCCGTCCAGCCTGGCCTGGAATGTCTCCAGGGATGGGGCATCTACTACCTCTCTGGGCAACCTGGGCCAGGGTTTTACCACCCTCACTGTAAAAAATTTCTTCCACATGTCTAGCCTTGGCTCCTGGGGCCTATTGCAGAAACCCTCTTGCTTCCTGACCTTGGTCTCTTCAGCGTGGTTATTGCCCTCTGCTAGTGAAGCCAGCTTGCTGTTTGTCCTCAAGTCCTGCTCACTTGTCCTGCCTCAGCTCAGCAACTTGCTTTCCATTTGCTCCCATTGCTGCTTTCCTGACTGCTGTCTCAGGGCCGTTTACACAGCAGGAGTTGATCCTGCTTTGTACCCTGTCTAGATGCCCTCAGAAACCCCTTCCAGCCCCGCTCTTTCTAATTTTAAAGTTAATGCCTGCACAAAGTTATAAGCAAAAAAAAATTGTTCTAGAAGTCACTCTCCAGGGCTTGTGTTTTCTCATAAGCCAAAGCAGCTCTTGTCTGCTTGTGTACACACACAAATAGCAGGGAGACATCCCTTGCCTGGGTGGTCTCAGATCCTCAGGAGGTGCTCTTGGGTAATATGGGCACAGGTGAACGATAGAAAACGTTCAACTGGAATAAACATTGGAGTAAACGTCATTGAAATACTGCTGGGCTAAGCAGTGTATCTGGACATGGATAATGCTTTGTCCAGCACGTTTGGAAATGCTGGTCAAACTATCAGCTACTTCTCTTTTTCTCCCAAGAAAAAACATCCAGGGGTGGAAAAGAGAATAATTTCAGAGAGCCCCTGTTTTATGGTAATCTTTACACAGGATGAAGAGTCTCTGCTCCCCCAAAGACTATTTCTTGGGCTGAGTAGCTGATAAAGAGCAGGTGAACATGAAAAGCAGCATGAGGAAAAGCTTCCAAGACAGCCCAAGGCAACAGGAATAAGAGTGGTCATAGCAAACCAGTACAGCAAATGTTTGGAGTTTTGAAACAGAGAAATAAACTTAACAGCAGAGTCAATTATACTGTTAAGCAGCATTCTTTCATTGAGCGCACTGGGGAGCTGTGGTGACCATCCTCCATAGATGCTCCAAAGACTGGATGGTCTTGCGTTGCTTGTATTCACATAATTATTACATATGCATTACACTTTTTGAAAATTTTGACATATAATACATCTATACTAAGAAATAATTGATGATGTTAGTTATAATTGTTTAGTTTCTTACTTACAATACATCTATTAATTATTAGTTAAATGTAAAATAAGCACTCTGCTTCTAAACAATGTATTACTCAATCTGCTGTCTCCCTCTTGTCATGCAGAAGGATCTAAAACTTGAAAAATATCCCCTCATTTTGCAGGTGGTCAGAAAGCATTTATCATTTTAATTGGTTAACGATGGGCAGGTCTTTTGTAACTTAATCGGAGTATACATTCATTTAGCAGCTTCTCTTCAGTTTGGTCCCACTCCTTTGATATAAAGGGAAGCCTTATCCGTGATTTTCTTCATATTTGGGAACAGAATCCTGGGAATAGCAAACATCTGCGATATATCACCTTCTCTCTCCCACTGCCAGCTGCAAAGCATTTCTGCTGCTCTTCCACACAAAAAGAGGATTGCACACTGTGTGTAGTATTTCTGACTGCCTTTTGCTGTTTTTCCATGCCCCTGTCTCCCAACCACAGCCCAGTTCTGGGTATGAAATCCTTTGCATCATGAACCATTTTTCTCCCAGCAGCTCCTGTAAACATTTTCTTTGGTACTTGCAGTCCCCCAATGACAGCTGCGGTTTGGGGGAAGATTGAAACATCCTAGTGACCTGTCCTGGTAACTCTTGAAGTCAATGAGGTTTGTGCTTGCTTTAGAGGGGACAGGTTCCAAGCCAAAGTATTTGCTTTCCAGGGAAAAGAATACCAAGGATCAACCCTCATCACACCTCCGTTCTTTTTCTTCCTTTTTGCAGGAATGGACATACACATACAACCACCAAGTCCGCCAGCAGCAGCTGTGCTTGTCTGTGTACACCCTCTTCCCTGGTTCCCAGGTGCTGCTGTCACCTTGCAGAGAAGGTGACAACAAGCAGGTGAGCCCTTTCATTGATTCCCCCACTTTGTGTGAATTTCCCTTTCTTTCAGCATTAGTATTACTGCACATCGAATGGCCCGTGTGCTCTGACTTCATCTGGGAATCACAGTCTATAAGGGAGCACAGCCTCTGGCCTGTGCAGCCCTTTGCCTCCTAAATGAGCATGTTGATAAGGATGTCTATTAGTGCAGATGGTGATCTGGATACTTATCTGCAGAAGTCAAACCAAAGCTGGCAATTTAGTTCACACGGGCTGCCAGTCAGCCAGCAGATGCTAAAATTTCTCTGCAGTTAATCATCGAGCTGGCATTTGAACCAGTGACCTGGGGAAAAAGCTGTTAGTAATATATTATCTTTCTGAAGCCAGGCAGAGACTGAGCTTAAGTGGGTGTCCTTCTGATGGGAGAAATGCTAAGCCCGTTCTCTGCTGGGTGTGGGCTGGGGGGCCTTCTACTTCCCAACATCAGGCCACAAAGGCTTAGTGACGACTGTCCTCTTGATGCTGAAACAGTATAGTAAAAGCAAAGTGAGGAGGAAGCTTGTTCACTGCTGTTTTTCCTTTCATGTGTATCTCTCCTCAGCGATGGGGTAAAGTTGGGTCACATATTGAACATATAGCTTCACGCTTTTGTTTGGACACTGAGACGATTGGGGACACGCATCAGAGCACTAAAGAGCTTGTCATCAACCCTTGCGAGAGCACAGCCATGAGTCAGCGCTGGGACATGGTGATGTCTTGACCTGCTGGAGGACTTAAACCACGGGCATCAACACTGAGATGTTCCTACATGCAGCCAAGATGCACCAGATGGAGCTCAAATGCAAAGCCATTGGGGGTCCTTGTGTATTGTGGGACAGGAGAAGAATCAAACAGATAAAAATAAGGACATGGTGCTCCAGGTTGAACAGTGGATGTTGTCTGCAAGGCGTGCAGCTGGTATTGGCCTGTTGGCAGTCATGCATTCAAAGAGAAGGGATGGCAAAAAACCAAACTTCAGATGTTTTAGAGGGATACCGGGGCTGCCATGATGAGCCCTACAGAAGTTCGATATGTGCAATGTTTATTAATCTCTCTCGAAACACAGGTAGAAGAGTCTTGGAGACCAAAAGGAGACTTGGACTCAGCAAAACAAGCATCTCAGTAACTTTCGGGTGGTGAGGCTGGTGCACAAGGAGGGATGTGAAACTTTGCCTGGGATTGTGTGGAAAACACTGAATTATCTTTGCACTTTTCATCGCTGTGGATGAGTTTGTCTTCTGCAGACAGCATGGGTGGAGCTGTGTTGCACGTTCGAATTTGTATCTGATCCACGTGCATGTGTAAACAGAGGCAGGGCGGTCATTTATGGCTATGGCCAGGATCAAGCCAGCAAGTAATGGGGGAGTCCTGCTCAGCATTAACTGCACATGAGGGTTGTTGAATCTCCAAAGCCCAAGCAAACAGAGGATTCGGTGTGTGAGATTAAAGGATATAAACTGCTGTGAAGCTGGGAGGAAAGGCAGTAACGTGATTATTTCTTCTCTCTGAAGGCCATGAATGAGCCTTGGTTACTGAAAACTCCCCTATAATCTATGTCTCTCTCACTGCTTCAGATCTGGAATAAGTCAAATTTTCACTTTTCTTCCATAAAAGTAATATTTTTGCTAATTGAAGGTAATTGTGTCATATTTGTGTTTCCCAATTCTCCAGCTATAGAAGAGGGGACGCCCATGAAGTGCTGCTGCTGAAGGAACAGAGGAGGTACTTAAAACTAGACACTGCTCTGAGAAAGCAAAAGGCATATTACTTGGTTTTGCTTCCTGGGTATCTTGTAGCCCAAGATGTGAAATACTGAAGAAAAGGTTTGAGATTCTCCCAGTCACACCTGTGAGCAGGGACCGCTAGGTCACAAAGTACCTCTCTCCCAAAGTCTTTTAGCATAGGCAGACTTGGCAGAAGTTATTTCTTCAGGTTTTGGAGATAAGTCATTCACGAGACGTCATGTCAGGTGCTATTGCTATGTGAGAGTGAGGTTGCTGACAAAGGAGAATAGGACAGAAGGCCTTAAAAGGGGACTTAGGAATAGAAGTTTGGAAGGTCCTTTCCAGCCTGTCCTTCAGAGCAGATCCCACCACGGCAACAGGCAGCAGGCAGTGAGTCACCAAGAGCTCTGCACACAGCTCTTGTGTAGTAACAACCCTTGAAGAGAACTTTTGCAGGACTATCAGTATGACTTGAAAAAAATACAGTTTATGTCTCTAAAAATGCTAGAGTTTAACGAAAATCCTATCCTTTGTTCCCTGTGCTGCAAGCTATAAGTAAAATACCACAAGTTTTGAGCCTTCAAGTGCTCTCAGCATCCCTTCTTGAATAAATTGCTAGCTTTCAGGATTTTACCGCCTCAGTTTCTCCTACCCCAGTGCTGGGAGAAAACCGTACGTGTAAATCTCCCTGGCATTAGAGGCAGAACCAGAATAACTCTCTATTTACAAAAGGCTGCAGAGTATAAATGCTTTCTGTGTGCTGCAGTGATTACTAACCTAATCAATCTCCCTCGGTGCAAACCTCAAGGGCTTCTGTCATGAAAGGGCTGGAGTAAGCTCTCATTTTGTGGTGGGAGATGCCATTGTTTCCATGTCACCACTTTGCACGGGGAAACAAAGAGAAGTGCTTAAAATGGAATGGATCCGTTTCACAAAGAAGGATAGTGACCTTGGGCTCCTTCTATTTAATTGAACCAGGAAATATCACACCTACTTTTCACCCTGGAGATGACAGGTAAATGGTAGTAATTCCCTGTCTAGCACTCACAGGGAAAGCAGCTTAACATGTTCACACCTGTACCATGGCTGCAGCCTGGGACAGCCCAGCTGCTGCTACTTCAGTTCTGAAAACCTAAAGAGATGAATGACTTGGCATCAGTTTTGAAGTCTGGCACCCGGCGGCTACACTCTGACCAGGACCTCAGACCTATCTAGCTTTACTATTTTCCACCTAAGCCAAAAATAACTGTTCTGCTGACAGCCAAAGCTCTCTGAACTGGTGACACTCTTCTTTGCCTTAGCAGAAACAGCTACTACCTCACTACACGTGTGTGTGCTTGAGCAAATGGACCAGTGGGACCTGCAGGGATGTAGTCTAGGAGGTTGGTTGACCAACTTTTCAGGTCTCTTGCAATTTGTGAAACCCAAAAGCTGTACTAAACCCCTTTGGTTCTAAAACACGCGCTAAGGTGATCACTGTGAACTTGTTTGGGGGCAGTGGAAGGCAGGCCGTAGGGAAGGCAACATCAGGTGTAGGACTTGGTGTCCCCTACAAGTGAGTAGTGTTGTTCAGCTAAGTCTCTTGCAGGCCCAAAAGCCACCGTGTACCTAACAGACCTGAGGGGCAGCAGCCACGCTGCAAACTGGTGATTGTGTCTCACATCCATCGGCTGTAACCCTTTGACTGCACCTTGTTTCATGGCCCAAGAAATGACATTAGCCCTATGCATCAGCAGTGTTTTTTGAGAAGTCTGAGGGTATCAACCTGACTCCTGGGAAGCTTTATAGAAGCAGGCAATGGACTGGAAGTCTTTAGAGTTATCCACAATATGGCATTTAGCAAATCTTCCACTTACCATCCCTGCAAAAAGATCTTGCATTGTGTCAGGGGAAAGTTTAACTGCTGCTGAAATCCAACTCGTACCTTTGGGTTCGTTTCACTTATTAAAATACAGTGGAGACAGATGAACCTTTTTTTGCTTTGCATTTGTTACTTGCCTAGATATTTATTATCATGCTGTGAAGAGATATACGTGATATTGATAGGTATATCTACATGGGCTCCTATGCCTTTACCTCTAAGACCTAATGTCATTTGGTAGTAGTGCTTTTTGCTAGCATTTTGCACTGACTTGAAAGAACAGAAGATACAATAGGAAATATGTTTCTAATCCCGGCTGTTGAGCTTTATGACACCCTTTATGATCTCCAGGTAAGTCACTCCTTGTGCCTTCAGAAGATAAGGTTCAGAGCAGAAAACTCAGGGCTAGAACTACTACTGCCATTTAAAGAACCAGCCAAGGCTGTGCAAAAAGAGCAATAAAGAATCTTAACCTTCCCCTTCCCTCCTGAAGGAGATCCATGCTCCAGTGAGAACAAATCTACCTGGTTTAGCTGGGCTGGGGCTAGTCTTAAAATCCCTGCCTTGGTGCTTATCTGATTTCCAGGTATTTTGTGCTCATCTTCTCTCTGTACCAGCACAGTGCCATGAGATAAGAACACAAAGCATCAGTGCTTGGAACCTCAGCTTACAACATGTCAGTGTATTAATTTAGTAGTAAAGAGATGGAAACTGAATTAAAAAAATCTCTGATTATCTAGTGAGGCAAGAGGAAGACATTGCTGATGGATGAAGATTGGAGGACTGTGGTTCAATACAAGCCCCAGCCCTGAGTGTTAATCCCTTCTACTGCTTCTAGGAGCGACTTGGCATAGCTTACTTCATTTCCCTGCCTCAGTTTCCCAAACTTTTCGTGAAGCCTGAATGTTTTGAAGAGAGAGAAAGCCAAGTATTAGTTTTTGTGGCATGGAATACCAGCAGTACTGGGCTGGTAATAGACTGGCAGATGCTGGAGTTAGCCCCATGGACCTTTATTATAATATCTGCCTGTACAGAGTCTGGTTCAGATGAAGTTAATTTTCCTCATAGCAGGCTGTATGGCATTGTGTATTAGACTGGTGACCCAAGCAGTGTTGATAACACACAGCATTTTAGTTATTGCTGGGCTTGCACAGTGTTAAAGCCTTCTCCATCTCTCGCTCTGTTGCCCAAGCGGGTAGGCAAGGGTTGGGCAAGAGGTTGGGAGCAGACACAGCTAACTCAAACTGACCACAGAGATATTTCGTACCATATAACATCATGCTCAGCAATAAAACCTGGGGGGAATTTTTCCACAGAAGGTGTGGCTCGGAGACTGGCTGAGCATCAGTCTGCAGGTGGTGAGCAACTTGCCTTTGCATCGCTCGGGTGTTGGTGGTTTTTTTCTCCTTTATTTTTCCTTCACATATTAAACTGTTTTTATCTTGACCCACAAGTTCTTCTCACTTTTGCCCTTCTTTCCCCAATCCTGTTTTGGGAGGGATTGAATGAGTCACTGTGTAGAGGCTTAGCTGCCAGCCAGGGTCAACCCACCACACTGCCCTAGGCAAACCAGAGTCTGTAGTGCAACAGACTGGTATTCTTCATGGCTTGAACTTTGATCACAACTGTGCAAAAGGATTTGTGCTGCTCAAATTTCAGATCTTAAAAGCTTTGGTGCAAAGCTATGGGCTAGAACTGTTTGTAGAAGTGGTAAAGGAAGCAAAATCAAGCAGATTACCAACTGTTGATGATCGACATTACAAGCAGCAGATGAAACTGCAGCTCATTAGTGTTCTGGCTAAAGTAATTTTGAATGATCAGTCCAGCTCCAGTTTTAATATTATGCAGCTGCTTTAGATGTCTGAAGACTTTAAGGAAGCCTGCTATGGGTGTCCATCTCACATTGAGACTTAAGGGCTAAAATCCAGTGGAATTATACCAGATTTATGGATATTTTCCATATGTCCACTGTTCCGTTACTTACTGGAAGTGCCTTCAGAATCCTGTAAGAATAAAAACCTGTTACAAGCTACTACCTCTCTAACTGAGTCTAATTAAGTTTTGAGTTGAGCTGCATTTTAGCTGAGAGCTGACGAAAAGCAACAAATAAATTTGCAGGTAAAAATGCTACTTTTGTGGTGTAGAGGGTGCTTTGTTTTCTGTGGTGTAACTTGGGCACCGAGGAAATATAAGCTGGTTGTGTGTGATGTACAGAAGAAAATGTGACTGAGTTTCAAGTTTGGGTTTTGCATAACGGTTGGACTCAATGATCTTGAGGATCTTTTCCAAGCAAAATCATTCTATGATAAGCGATCTAGTAATTATCTATTGACCGTCCATCACAATGAGTGTTATCTCTCATTTTCCTGTGATTTAAGTGAAAGAAGTACCCAGACAAGACATTGCTACTGTACAGGGTTAATTCAGTTGTAAAACCAAACAGCCAGCCAACCAAGAGGAAAAAAGGGGAAAGGAGCACTGAAAGCTTATATGTTACCTGATATATGTAACAAAAGAAATATATTGCAGAATCAGGACTATTCTCAGGCTGAAAGGTTTTGTAGTCTGCAAGCCAGTAGGAATCTGTTTAGGGTTACTTTTAAGAGTGGAAGAAAAGAGGTCTTAAATGTAAGGAAATTTACTGTTTGTAAATGCACATTTTCCTGCCATTTCTGCGACCCAGGCTTTCTTACCTTGGGCTGTGAGCTGGTTGCAGACAGAAGTGTCCTGTATAGCCTGTTCCCACCACTCCAACTGAGAGAAGTGGGAAGAAGCAAACTCCCGTCTAACAGTCAAGTTGATATAAGGCTCCCTAGTTATAAAGTTTCTTAGTTTTACCTGTGTGAAGGAGAGGGTGGATTTCCCTGTAGGGTAGCAGCTGCTTCTGCTGCAGCAGAGTCCTTTGCCAGGACGCTCTGGGCACACAAGGGACCTTAAAGCTGTGGCAGGACCCTCTGCAAACTGGCAGCGTGACCTCCTGGCCGTGGGCTGGAGTGGCTGCTTTTTGTTTGAGTGAGCTGCAAATCCAGCCCCAGTGACTGGGAGCTGCACCATGGGGTCAAGTTTGTACCACAGCACCAGAGCAAAGTTCCTCCAGGTCCTCCTGAAAAGAGCATGTGACTCTGGAGTGCTCCTGTGGTCCTTCGGATCAGCCATGCTTGTATCGGGTGTTTACACACTGCATGCTCCCAGCTAACTCTGACTGCGGAGAATCACGCTGACCCACGTATCCATCTCTGCGTGTCTCTGCAGCAGACAGATCCAATGCCATATCTCCTCTCAGCTTTGGAGAAGTTGCCTGAGCCTGTTTTTATGGAGGTCAGCATCCTGGTACTGTGATGCTGTTCTTGCATTTGGAATGTTTTTAGATGAATCAGTGTTAGAAGCACTTTGAGCAGTTTTCGTGAATTCTGATGCTGCTTGACAATTCCTGCATCACCCCCATGGATGTCCAGCCTATTTCCCTTAGCAGAGATGATTGTTTTCTCTAAAAGCAGAGTCAGTCCCAAAGACTATGTGCAGTCACAACCTGATCCAAGGGTGTTCGTAACATTATCTCTGACTCTCTTCACTAAGCCAACACAAGTTAGATAGCTGTTACAAGCTTTACTGAACTTTAGCTGCCTGGGACCACTGACAACAAGGACACAGCTATGGTCAGACAGAGGGGGATGCACAGCAACGATCATTTCACGTAAAGCAGAAGAGCATAAAGTGTTAGGAGCGAGTGCTCCTAATCCTCATCCTGAGGCTGCTGTCACCTTCTTACTAATCCTTGGAGAGCGGAGCTGGGGAGGGTTGTGCACAAGCTGAGGTGAAAGGGAGTTTTGCTGGAGGTTTGGCAGAGGTGGGAAGCACTGGCAGGGAGTCTGGCTGACCACATGAGCTGATGAAGGACAAGGGAGGTGAGCTCAGAAGATGCACAACAAGGTGTGGAGCTGTGAGGCTGCTGCTGCAGCAGGTCGGGTGAGACTAGGGAGTAGCGAGGGACATTACAAATAATCTGAGGATGAAAACATCTGCTCCCAGGGGTGCAGAGGGCCTGGGTGGATCTCAGGTCAGCACACGGCACTTTCAGAGTTTCTTATTTTGATCGATAACTGATCCAGTGGCTTGAAATGGTTGTACCCGAATGCTGAAGGGGTTAAACCAAATGTGCTTATCTGGTCCCTACATATTTTTGCTTCTGTTAGTAAAACTGTTGTTAGAGTGGCAGTGGATTTTTTGTGCTTTGGAAGTGTAACCTTGATTTGGACACGGCACATATGTTGATAATGTGTATTACTTGTCTTGTCTCTGCAGCTTTGCATTGATAAACACTCAGTATGTTTGCAATGGATCCTTAGCTTGAAAGATCACAGCCATTGCATCTTGAAATTGATTTCCTTCTGTGGAGAGATGTTTGAAGCAAAAAACAATTTGGTTTGTATAAACTACATTAGATATAAGAAGATATCCCTCAGAATGCAGAGGATCACCTTTGAAACCGTTTTCACTCTACCGTGAATAACAAGTTGCACAATAAAAGGAATTTCTTACAGCTGATCTGATCTCTACCCATCCGTGAGTTGTCTCTGAAATGTGATAAACCTATCTACTCTAATTCAGGACAGGCATATCATATTTCCCAATCACATTACAGAATCTCATGAGGCCTGGTGGTGTGACCCAGAGCATATTACCACGACGAGTGAGGCAGCTCTGTGTGTTTTGGGGGACTTGCCTTGCAAGTAAGATGTCAGGCTGCTCCCCCTGCCTTCAGGAGGCAGCAAGTTGGTCTGTGAGGCTCTACCTGGGCTGCCAGGTAAGTGGTGGCTCTGGAAGGTCACACAAGCAGCTTGCTCTTCTGTCTGGATAGATTCAGTGTCTTGTATGTCTTTTTTTCCCCTCTCCTCTTGGCTCGTTCTGGTCTGGTCCTCAGCTGGTGCCTGTTTAGGTACCCTGGCAGATAACCTACAGAAACCAGCAAAACAAAGTATGATTTAAAGGGAAGAGTAGTGAGAAAAAAAACCCACAACAAAACAACCACTCCTCCCTCCCTCCCTCCCTATCTCCCTCCCTCCTTATCTCTCTGGGTCTTCTGTAATAGGTTTTTCTGATGTGTGCTAACACGTCAAAGAGGTATCAGGGCTTGGGACACTACTTTGGTGCTGAAGATATAGGTGCATTTGTAGTGTGACTCCTGTCTAGAGTCATCTCCTCTCTTCCCTCAGCACAAGGCTACCAGCTTCTGTTGTGTGAAGACCAGGAATGTTTTGTGTGCCCTGCATTGCCCTTTTGCCTTGGCAGGAGTATCATGGATGGGCTGAAGAGGTTGGTTCATGAAGATGGAGCAGTTATCCCCAAAGAGGAGTGGATGGGCTCCTAGCAACAGATGCCAACTCAGGTTGTCCCTAAGACAACAGGGAAATGACCCTGGCTGACCAGGCCTGGGGCAGGAGCTGGTCCTTCTGCAGGGGACAGGGTGACATTCACAGCTGAGCTTGTTGCCTTTGGTGGCAGAGAGCAAATCTTCTGTTGGTTTGCCTGTATGCAGCTGTGAAAATTAAAGGTCCCATATTCATGTATCATGATAATTAATGGTAGTTGCCAAAAGGTGCCTGAGAGTGGAAGCATCCAGAAGGAAAAGGAAAAATTCATCATGCCTCAACTGGATTTTGTAAGAAGTAACTGGACTGGGGGATAAAAAAGAACATGTCCTTAACCTGACTTCAACTTTCCATGGCAAATAATAATAGCAGGTGTGGGTGGTTGAGAAAGGACTATGCCGCTATCTGGTCTGTGATTTAAAAGGTCAGCCCTGAGCTGTTTGAATATGAGGCAATGGGGAGTTAAAAGCTCTGTTTTTTCCTAAACCTTGTGTCCTGTGTGTTCAAGCCTGCAGGGCTGAGCTGGGGAGCCCTATTTCCCCAGGCTTACAGTAGTGGCTTGTGTAGGATCACTGGTGGTGCATGCTGCACCTTCCTGGTGTGACGTGCCTGCTCCTGGAGGGACCAGTGCCAACCTCAGCAGAGCCTGGAGGAGCCAAATAACCTTTGGTGGGGCTCTGATGGAGCGAGAAGCCAGGTCTGTTCAGGCAGCCGTGAGTTCTTCCTCGGAGGCTGCTCTTTCTAGGGCTCTTGGCTGTCCGGTGCATCCTGCAGCCTGCTTGTCGGTGTATTTATCAGCTGATTTAAAATGACTCAAACAAGCTCTTATCAGTGGATGAGACCAAAGGGTATTAGTGGGCACGATGACAAGGAAGGCTTTTATGAGCCACTTCATAAAGCCAAATCCTCAGGAGCTATTGAGGCCATAATTAGATTTAAGGATAATATGATTCTGGCTTTTCTTCCTTGCTCTTTCTTTTCCCCCTCTTTCTTTCTGGTAGCAAATCAAGTAAAAAATTGGAGCACCCAGTTCGTTCTTGTAAAGCCAGAGTGTGGCTGCAAGCTCTTTACTGGGTAACAAAAAAGGAGTTACAACTTGGTGCCAAGTAGCCTGGGAGAAGCATGAAAGTACAGTGATCTGCTTTAGATTGTGTGGATCCCTTACGTACGTGCCTTGAAAAGGCCTCCCAAGCCTTAGGAGAGATTAATAATGAAATCACCTAATAACAAGATCTGCAATGTGGAGGGAAAACTAGCTGGTGTTTTGTTATGGGGAGAAAATGAGCAAACCAGCAGGGGACATGCTGATCGTGTCTGATTCATGTTGTCTCTATAATCCCAGCTAAAGTTTTAACAGCCCTGGAAGATGAATTACCCGCTCTAACCAACACACGGATCAGCATGGGGTTTATTAGAAGCAGGCTATCATTTAACAATGTCAGGAGTATATTTATTATTAAGCAGTAGACTCCACAGTCTAAATGGAAAACCATTACTCCTCCTTAGACACCGAACAAGGTAGGTTCATAAAGCCAAATGGCCAATATATTGTATACTTGCATGAACACAAATACTGTGTCTGCTTTACTGGACCTCAGGGCTCTGTATGTTTAGTTAGAGACAAATAAAGCAAAATGTTTTAAGCTACTGGAGGACAAAGCTGTACACCATATGCTAGTTTTGACTCTCAGAACTCCCTAGTGACTTCACCTCAGTGACTTGGTAAGAAACCAGAGAGACTATTCTGGGTTCAGCACAGAGGGGTTGGTTAAAAGTGATTTTATGTTGGCCATGATATAAAGAAGAAAAAAAAAAAAAAGTAACCCTGTACTAGAAACCAGGCTGCTTTCTAATATTTTTTTCTGTATTTTTCTAATATTTTTCTGTATTTTCAGCCTAGAGATTGCTGAGTCCTTCCATTTTTCTTGATACCTCTGTCCTTATCCATAGGGCGACTAATCAGTAAAATACATGGTAATACACAGCAAACATTTTGGTTTTATTAATCACTACATTAAGCTACCCAACATGGAAGCATAAATAATATGGTTCCAGTAAGCTACCACTTAAATATTTCAAGCTGGATTTGGTTGGGACAGGCTTAGGGCTGGCCATGTTTTCAGTCCAGTTTTGCAAATCCAAAGCATTTCTGTAAGACCAACAAACATACAAACCTCTCAACCTGTAGCATAGCCGAAAAACTGAGCATTTTGCAGTTCTCCTATTGCTGCACAATCAAATGGCAGTCACAGCAAGAGTCTTTTGGTATAAACGTGTGAAAGAGCTAGTGGGCACTGCCATCTGACTGATGTGACTGTCTCCTTTTGTGGGCTGCCACAATTGGTTTTGAAAATAAAAAAAAAAATAAATTGCAATTTATGAAGCCTTCTCAGCCATATTTTTAATGTGTCCTCCTCATGGGAGATACACTGAAATATGACAAGGTGGATTTGCAAAACTTACAAGCCAAACTGCAGAATGAGCTGACAGCTGGAGCAAACACAACAGACTACTTTTAACTTTCACCCTTTTTTAACAGCTATCTCAAAATAACTGATTTCTGAAGTTTAAGCATTTCTTAAGATTTCATAATGTCACTTTAAACTTATTTCCTTTATCTCTCAAATTAGGGATTTATCGATATACTAGACTGGAAATGCGGGATGTGAATTATGCAGGGATTGCTATAGCAAGACTTCTTCAGTTCTCCTCACCTTCAGTGCTCAATTCGTCCCATCAAATTTAAAGTCCTTTTGTGTTTATTTGCCATTCCCATCAGCTACTTCTGCTGCTGAACATGGTCTGTCCCTGTTCCCTGAATTCCCTATAACCATTACCCACAACCAAGTCATAAAAATTTGATATAATCTCAACAGGAATGATTTTCATCTAGGTGTGATGAATACCTATTGCACTCCAATAGCTTGGATTTGAGCCATGCATAATTTTTGCATTAATTACATCATTACTGTTTAATTGCTGCAATTAGCAGCATCACTTTCTCTAAGCCATCGCTGTCATCATATGGCCTCCATATTACAGCAAGCTCTCACTTCTGCAGGCTCCCACCTGTTGGAGCAACCAATGCTGATTCTCATGTATGGGATGTCCAGATAGAAAATAAACACACAATCTCCAGGTGACAAGCCCAATGTTTTGCTGCAATGTAACTGAAAGCAGGAAGACTTTCGTCTGAAGATATCAAAGAACTGTCTTCAATTCACCAAAACAGACTAACAGAGCTGCCACCCCTTCTTTGTGAAGGCACCTAAAACCCTGCAAGATGAGCACAGAATCATGCTTCTCTACAATGGTCATTTTTCAAGTCGTCTTTGTGTGGCTTCAGATGGCTACAAACAGTACAGGGAAGCTGGAATCAGGTCTCAAATTGAATATTAAGGAGCTTCATAAACTCAATTTGTATGTCACCATGACAGTAAGTGACACCTGGAAGTGATATTCATGTTGTTTAGGCCAGGAAATGAAGACCAGGCTGAGAGTATGTATCAGGAGGTGGACTGAAGCTTAGTCAAGACTGTGATGCCACCCGTGAAAAGCACTATAGCTGGTCACATAATGCAGAAAGGTGTTCAGTTCGTAGCTATTAGGGTGATGCTTCTGGAAGACCTGGGTGCTTCCTACTGGTGAAAATGTTAAATGGTGAACTAGTGACAGGAGTGTCATCTGATAAGTAGATATAATAGTAACACTTCTGGTGTCACGTGTGTGTGCTTTAGGAGTCTACCCTCATTTAACCCACTGGTGGATCTGCAGTGGGGAGGCTCTATGCAGAGCCAGTTATGGGTTTGGAAGACCTTGGGGAACCTTGTTATGATGAACTGAATGGAAGTATCTTGTAGGCAGGCATGAGACCCTTTGCTTTCACCTTACAGCAGGGCTGAGTGAAGCCAAAACTGTCACTGCTTCAGGCTACATCTTCACTGTTTCTGTCTTTTTGAACTAAAATTTTCAACATCACCTCTTGTCAGTCTTCTGCACTAAATTAAAATCCACCTTAGGTAATGTCAGAAGGATGCAAGGACAACAGGTTATTAATCCTTCAGCTATAACATCTGGGGAAAGCTACTGAGACTAGAGTACACTCATGGTGTTAGCCAAGTACCAAAGCCTGTGCTTCCATTCTGTAGAGGAAAGAGCTTGTTTCTCTGAAGTAATCACTCTTGCTGTAATCTGACCATCCCTCAGAGATTATTCAAATTAAAACTACACTCTGATACTCAGAAACAAGATTAGCTCTTTAAGGAGAGTCATACTTTGTACTGTGCTTGTTGGGCTCACGAGGCTTCTGACTGAATCTCCAGTCTCCTGCTCAAAGTTAAGCTATCTGCTAACAGCAGCATCATTACTTTACTGCACAATATCCATCAAGCAACAGACCTTAGTATTTATTTAGCAGCAGGAGATAATTATCCAGTAGAAGCGTTCTTCGTGCCTTTAGACATCCTGCCTTAAATAAGGGTCAGCCATCCTGCTGACTGCATAAAACTCACTTTACCCCATTCGTACTCACTAATGCTTATTTTGAGTTAAACAGACAGAGATACAACTTCTTCAATTGCTTTTAATTCTCAGTGATTTCTTTTTTTTTTAAATTTGGTTTTGGTGTGTGTGATGAGAAGGCTGTGTGTGTGCTTCTGGAGATTTTTTCTTTTTTTTTCAATGGCTCTGCTGGGAGTTCCTATTATTGTTGCCTTCACTTGAGTTTGCTTACACAGACAAAAATCACTCAAGCAAAATCACTGCTGATCACTCTGCAAGTGGGAATGATGTTGAGGTGACAGTTATATGGGCTTAGTTGTATGGATATAAACCGCCTTCATTGGTTGGAAAAGCTGCCTTGGGAGGGGCTCAATCTTTTCATGTTTTTTTTCAAGTGCTTAGGAAGAAAGGTAGCAATTACAGAACATGGCTTTGTGTCGCTTTAAGTCACCCAGTGATGAACATTTATGCCACGTATTACTGGCTTTTTAAAAGGCACTGTTCTGTGCCAGTGGTTACCCGCTGTATAGCTAAGTGTAAAACAAACTCCATATTCCAGTTGACACCCTTTCTAATTACATCTCACCTTCATTAGGCTATTAAAGTGATAAATGCTAGCAATTACATTGAACTCCAGTGAAAGCCCCCTGTCTGTGGCATGCATGGACTGTGGTATGAGTGATTTGCCCAGGAGCCCAGCAGAATTGTTCTGGTGCAGCGAAGCCCTGAACAAAACAACCACAAAAAGGGAAAAAAAAAGGCTGCAAAACAGCTCAGCTGATTAGACAGTGTCTGACAGTAAAGTCTATACATGACATTGAATAGCACGGCTGGCTGGGGCTGATCTGCTGGCTGTGAGTAGCAGCTTCTTTTTCATTTTAATTAGATCTGTGCAGGAGGGGAAAAAGCAAGTGGACCTGCCATGTACTTTGACAAGGAATAAGGCGTTCAGATCCGGCACTGGTGCCTGTGCCGTGGTTCTGTGCTCACACGTGTTGGCTGTCCTGTGTTCTGGCACACACGATACCCCTTGCCTGAAGAGGTAGGTCTCCTGGGGCCAGTGCAGATGGACATCTGTGCACCTGTAGGATTTAAATGTGCACAGTCACCTGTGCACATGTTCTCTCATACAAGAGGCGGATGCAGGTAGGTAAACAAAAAGCCACTTTCTGTCACTACAAAAGGATACGGTGCATGCCAGTTTGCAGAGGCTGTGGGGAATGCTGCCCTGGGCAGCAGGGGAAGACGTGAGGAGGATTCCAGGGTGTTTGGGTGCCCTGTCCACCTTTCCTCCCAGGCAGTCCGTTCTGGAGAACCAGGGAAAGAGCTGGTGAGATTTGGATTTTGGCTGATAAAAGACTTTCTCCCTGTCAAGTGATCTGGGAGAGCAGCAGGATAGGGAGCAAAGGAGCCAGAGAAGGGGCATTTTTGCCCCAGCCCCTGCTGCACCTTCTCCCCTCCTCCTTCTCTCATCGTTTTTGCAGGGCTGTTTCTCTCTGATACAGCAGAAGGTTGTGCTTCCATTCAGCAAGATGAGGACAGGGCAGAGAAGAACCTGATGAAATTCAACAAAGGCACGTGTAGGGTCCTGCACCTGAGGAGGAATAACCCCATGCAGCAGCACAGGTTAGGGGTTGAGCTGCTGGAAAGCAGCACTGCAGAGAAGGTCTTAGGAGTTCTGGTCAACAACAGGTTGACCATGAGTCAACAACGTGCCCTTGTGGCCAAGAAGGCCAATGGTACCGGGTGTGCGTTAAGAAAAGTGTGACCAGCAGGTTGAGGGAGGTTATCCTGCCCTTCTACTCTGCCCTGGTGAGGCCGCATCTGCAGTACTGTGTCCAGTTCTGGGCTCCCCAGTTTAAGAAGGACAAGAAATTACTGGAGAGAGTCCAGCAGAGGGATACGAAGATGACTAGGGGGCTGGAGCATCGTTCTTACGAGGAAAGGCTGAGAGAGCTGGGTCTGCTCAGCCTGCAGAGGAGAAGGCTGAGAGGGGATCTTATCAATGCTTATAAATGTCTCAAGGGTGGGTGTCAAGGGGACAGGACCAGACTCCTTTCAGTGGTGCCCAACGATAGGATGAGGGGCAACGGGCACAGACTGAAGCACAGGAGGTTCCATATGAGGAAAAGCTTCTTGACTCTGAGGGTGCCAGAGCACTAGAACAGGCTGCCCAGAGAGGTTGTGGAGTCTCCTTCTCTGGAGACATTCAAAACCCACCTAGACACCTTCCTGTGCGCTCTGCTCTGGGTGAACCTGCTGTAGCAGGTGGGTTGGACTGGATGATCTCCAGAGTTCCCTTCCAAGCCCAACCAGTCTGTGGCCACCACCATGGCTGAGGGGCCGGGCTGGGCCCCACGGTGGGACCAGTGGGAACTGGCCCTGGGCGGCACAGGGCAGCCCCGGCCTCTATTCCGAGAGGAGCCCCCTGGCATCCAGCACCCTGCCCCAGGCACACGCTACACAGACTACACAGGGGAAGAGAGAGATCTCCCCCACGTTAGAGGGAGCTGAAAGCTGTAACTCCTCTCTCAGCTGCCCAAAGGCCTATCAGAGAAGGGGGAAGATGAGTTGGAATGTTTTGAGCGGTGTTATTCAGCATATTCTTGGCTAGTGTCCATCAAAGCTGTGCTGTCACCCCAAAGGGCAGTCCTCTAGCTGACCTCCCTGAGCCTGGGTGCCTTGGAATCACTACTGCCCTGAATCTGGCCATCAGCCTGGTCTAGGGGAGGGACACCCAAACGGGAGCAATTTTGCAGCCAGGGAGCCAGCCTGAGGGTTTGGAGTCACCTTGCAGTGCCTGTGCCGTGACTGCCTGATGACTGGATATTAATTGGGTGTATATGGCTTTAGAGCAACTGCTGCAGATCTGCCTGATTTCAGTCTTGTAGTAAATTTAATTTTAAAACCTCACAATGCTTTGTTATTGCCATGTGCCTGGTTCAGCAGAGAGATCAGCCAGACACTGCAGGAGCAGATGTTTCGTTTCCTGATGGATTGAGCCAACACAGGAGATGGAGTGATAGAGATTTATTTTTTTTTTAATAAATATTATGGCTTCTGCAAACTTTTTCCTGAGGGTTTCTGTAGGCCAACTGGTATTACTGCTAATAGCATGCCCTGAGCTGGACCTAGGCTTGCCCAGCTCCTCAGGGCTGGTGTCTTGGGAGCCAAACAATTAGGGTTTCCTATGAGTAAATAATTTCACAGAGGAGGACAGCCAAAATAATTTCTTATAATTTCTGATCTTCCTATGGACAGATTGAGGGCTTCTCAAATGTATTCACTCTCTGAAATTATTTGCTGAATACAACCATTAGTCATTTCTGATTTATGAATTTTTACAGTCTGTGAACAGCTCAAAGTAAGGTATTTGAGATTCAAAATCCTGGCTGTGCTGATGTGTTGATTAGCTGGTCTGAATGCATTAAGGTACTTGATGTGTTTCTATTTTCTGACTAAAACAAGTGTGACCTTTAAATATTTTGTACTACTAAAAATAGTAAGTCATTAAAATCCTTAGTAGTTGGCCTATGCCTTAAGAGTATGATCCAGAGTTAGGAAGCAACAAACAACTGCAGGCTGATTATTGACAATTTATAGCAGTGGCCTTTCCTCCAGCTTCTTTTGACAGGGATAGCTTTTTGATCCCTTCATTGCCTTGCTATATCTGAGTAATTTGCAGAAGCCTCCTGAGCAAAATCATCAGCATTTGTCCCATATTCTTCCTTCCTTTTTCCCAGAAAAAAAAAAAAAAGGTGGAAGGGCATGATTTGTTTTGGTATGGATGCCTTCTCTAATAAGGACTGTTCCTAGCAAAGCTTTCTGCATCTTGTTAGCTGCAGACTGGACTATGCGCTAGTCTGTTGATGTGGAAATTCTGTGTGTTTTCACCTAAATGATAGAAACTTGGTCTACTTTCAGTGACTTAGTCTACACAACACAATCTATTTTCTGTGTCTATTTTCTGTGACTGAAAGGCTTGCTCAGAATACTATTTTCAAATACATTCTTGCCAGTAAAATTGTTTAAAAGCACATTTCTAGAAAAGTAACATGAAAGTAGCAGGAATATGAAAGATAATTCCTGAGAAAAATAATAGGGGGATTATAAGCCACTTTTATTGAATGTCAGCCTGTTGACCTATCTTTCAAACGGGGCTGTCAGCAGCCTTGCTGGACTAACCTTCTGTTGCCATTAAGAAAGGCACTCGCAAACTGCCACCCCCCATCATCTCCTGACAATATGTCCTCGTGGTCACTGGGGAAAGAGATATGGAAAACAATGGGAGATGGTTGATTATGTGCAAAAGGGTGGAGTTTAGATCTAGTGTAATCTTCCGTGAAATCAAATGTGCTGGTGTGACTCTGAGGCAGAACAGCCCTGCTCTGCTCTCTGCCAGCCTCTGCCAACCAGGTCAACAGTGCTGGTTGGAGGTGTTTTTAAGACGTTTACTCAATCAAGAGTAAACAGATCCATGTGTGAGTCAAATACAAGCTCAGGCTGACGCCTGATGTTGTGTTTGCTGCTAATGAGACTTTCCGGCTGCTGCATTATCCGTAATTTTTCTTTGGGCACTACAGTTCAGGCTCTAATACCTGCTGCAGATGAGGACAGCAACAGAAGTAAACTTTCTTCTGCATTGGTGACACCTGACTCACTGTCCATGAGGAACACAACCCCAGGTAATAGTCAGCAGGTAGATTCAGTGGACCCGATTTTGGTAAATATTTACTTTTCAAGCACTTTTGACGCAAGCTTTAACAAATGGCTTTGCACAGATGCAGGTGTGAGGGCAGGCGTTAGGGAAGTGCCAGAGAGGAATAGTGAAAATGAAGAGCAAGGTCAGGGTGGCAGGGAGATGTAGAATCTTGTGTTAGACCTATTGATAAAGATGCATGTGAAAGGAAATGGGGAAACCATCAGGCATATGGGCTTTTCTTCAGGTCTGAAACTAACCCAAAAAGGTTGGTTTGGCTGGTTAGCAGAGAAGAACTGTTATTTAATAGATGGCAGTCTGCAGATGCTGATCCCCTGCCAGCCTGGATCAGACTGCCTTCTTTAGGAGACAAAGTAAGTTTGTGGTGTGGGCACATGCCGCCTGGCTCTAGGGCCAGACTTGGACCGCTGGTGTCTCCTGTTTTATTTTACAGTAGGGATGAAGCCTCGGTGTCCACGGCTCATTCATGATGTGACCACTGACCCCAGGCAGGGCTAGGGTGCTACTGCTTTCCCCCAGAAGATGTGCTCCAAGGTACACTGAAGTTGTTGAATCGTTCTGTCAAAGTCTTTGAGTCAGATCCTGAAGCCGGCAGGCAATTGCCTATGGTTTTATTTGGAAATCCAGACGTTGAGCTAATCCCTGATTATAGAAACAAGAATTTCAGGTGTGTTTCTGAGATGGACTCTTGAATTATAAATGGGAATTCATTTTCGCAAAATCACAGAATGTCAGGGTTTGGAAGGGACCTCAAAGATCATCCAGTCCAATCCCCCTGCCGGAGCAGGAACACCCAGATGAGGTTACACAGGAAGGTGTCCAGGCGGGTTTTGAATGTCTGCAGAGAAGGAGACTCCACAACCTCCCTGGGCAGCCTGTTCCAGGCTCTGTCATCCTCACTGAGAAGAAGTTTCTTCTCAAATTTAAGCGGAACCTCTTGTGTTCCAGCTTGAACCCATTACCCCTTGTCCTATCATTGTTTGCCACCGAGAAGAGCCTGGCTCCATCCTCGTGACACTCCCCCTTTATATATTTATAAACACTAATAAGGTCACCCCTCAGTCTCCTCTTCTCCAAACTAAAGAGACCCAGCTCCCTCAGCCTTTCCTCATAAGGGAGATGCTCCACTCCCTTAATCATCTTAGTTGCCCTACGCTGGACTCTCTCCAGCAGTTCCCTGTCCTTCTGGAACTGAGGGGCCCAGAACTGGACACAATATTCCAGATGTGGTCTCACCAGGGCAGAGTAGAGGGGAAGGAGAACCTCTCTCGATCTACTAACCACCCCCTTTCTAATACACCCCAGGATGCCATTGGCCTTCCTGGCCACAAGGGCACAGTGCTGGCTCATGGGCATCCTGCTGTCCAACAGGGCCCCGGGTCCCTTTCCCCTACACTGCTTTCTAACAGGTCACTCCCCAACCTATACTGGAACCTGGGGTTGTTCCTTTCCAACTAAATGCTTTCTGATTATGCTTTAGATTGTCTTTCTGTGAATGTTTTACCAGCAAAATTTTCTCTCTGGAGTTCTGACAAACACAAAGGGGTATAAAGCACACAGCTCAAACTCCCCGCGGTGCCGAGGTGACAAACAGCGGGGCACAGCCCTGGCAGTCCCAGCCACTGACTTCAGCGTTGTCCACTGTGAGTAGCCATGAGGAGTTGTTGAACTCTGCTCTTCACTTATTGCTCAGTGTTGAAGGAGAATATGGGGTCTTATCTGCCTCTGAACTGCCACCTCTGGTAGTGCCAAAAAGGGCAAAGGGTGTGTACTTGAAAGGAGGAGCAGTTAAAACGGTGACTGTTTATCTGCACTGTAGCTCTATGGCCTGTGTTGCAGGCCTGTTGACACAGCACGAAAAACAAAAGCGTAGAAATCTTCATAAAACATAATTTTTATGATAATCACTTGGCTTTTCCACAGAAGATAACTGCACTCATTAACGAAATGCCCCGAGATTTATTAAGCCAGTTTGGCTAATAAAAAAACAATTAAAGATTAACTGTTCTTAAAATTCCCTGTGTTTTTTATATACCCAGTTGTTAAAACACAATAAATTTTTTTTAATCATTCATCATTCTGACATAGAGTAATTATTTGTTATTACTGTTCGGATTACAGAGTTGCTAGAAGCTCCAGTCAGGGATCAAAGTCTTATTGTACGAGGCACTGTACACACATAATAAATAGCAGCCTGCGGCTCCCAAGAAGCTGCAGGATGGGCTATCTATACTATATAATTTTCATTTTTTTTTCTCCCAGTAATGCAGTGTCCTCTTCTCTCCCTCTGACAGTCAGTTATGTAGTGTGAAACCCATCTTTGTGACTTCCTTGCAAGATGCTGCATTGCTCTCTGCAGCCCACAGTTAATAGGACCATCCCCAGTGCTTTGGCAGGAGGATATAAAGGGAGTGGAGGAGAGGAAGGTAATTCTTTGTTCCAGGAATCTGATTCATCACAGCCTGCAGTATTTCCTCCTCAATACCACTCTCTGTCACTCACTAGCACATATATTGGGTCAAACATATTATAGTTTGATTCTCCAGCTAATGGCTACTGAGGCCTGGTCTCAGTATACTGCAACAAGCACAGTAATTGAAATTCGGGCTGAAGGAGAGAAATAGCTTAGTCTTCATTTCAGCACGTCCTACACATGCTTATACAGAGTTTTCTCTTGGATGCAGTAAACAAAGGGCTCCATTCAGTATTGCTTCACAGTCTTATCCCACATTAGTGAACAAAATGTGACAGAACAGAGAGTTCCCAGCACTGATTGTTTATAAGTTCAAAGTGTCTCATCTTCTTCCTCCAGAGAAGAAATTCTTGATGGTTTACTGTGGCGAAGTCAAGGTCCCTGGTTAGTTCTTGGGAGCTGCTAGAATGGTGTTGCTTCTCCAGAAAGGAGAGATACTTTGCTGACCCCTGCTCCATACACACTGCCTTTGTGCATCTCTGCATGTCTGACCAGTGTCAGAGCAACTGGAGGAAATTAGATGACTGGGAGAAGGACATGACCATTCTCATCAGGTGGGCTATGGGGGATGTGACAGCTTCTCATCCAGCTCTTGCTCCATCTTAAACCTTCTTTTGTATTAGTGCTGGTATAGTGAGATTAGTGATCTGTGAGTTTTCCGATAAGCTTACCAAGTTTTAAATTAACATGTCCTGTTTGAGAAAAAGTTGAGACTAAAAGTGCATCAGGAATTGAGGCACTATCATGTTGTTTTCCAGTTTATTTTCAGACTCTCTTGGGTCCTTTCTAGCATGGTATTTTACTAGTTTAGCTCACCTCAATGGGGAGAAACCATTTCCAAGTCTGTCTCACCCTGGGGCCCAGTCTTGCTGAGCCTTGCCCACTCCTACAGTGTCTCTCTTCCCTTTCATGGCATTGCCTTGCATTTTACATTTTTTTACTGGATGAAATAATCTCCACAGAAGTGGTCCTCTGTAAAATACCAGAGTCTTTGCTCTTCTATTTACATTCTTGTTCTATATTTTGGCCCTGTTTCTATCCTGGTTTGTGACCGTTACTCATAGACTCCTGTGCTTGACCACAGAAGTTTTCTAGGGTTTAGTCCTCCCCTTCCCCCTCCCCCAAGAAGAATGCGGTGTTTAGAAATATAGTACAGTTTGGCTGGAAAAGTTAAATACAATCTGTGATGAGTTTCCTTAATCCATTGTAGAATATAGATAACCATAGAAGAATATTAGTTGAAATGTCAATGAAAAGTGTCAGAAACGTTGGCTGGGGACCGTATGCCGTTCTCTGTACTGGTATCTTGCTCTCCCTACACGCACTGAGCCCTGGCTAAATGGTTTATCTACCTGCTTAAGGCATTTACATAGTACCTCAGATATAGTACCAATCCTTGTTGTTCTGTGTACTGATAGAGCAGAACAGAGAACCTGCATTATCAGAGCACGTTGTGCAGCTCCGAGAGGAGACTTTCATCCTGACAAAAGAGCTCAGGGCTGGAGCTGCTCTGAAGCTGCTCATGCATGTAATGGGAGGCTCTTGCCAGCACAGCACTGGTAAAGAGGTGACAGGAAAGGGTCTGGTGTGGGAAACGATGTGCCAGCCGATCTGCCTGGCGCACCACAGGCGTGTGACGGCAGGCTGGAAAATGAGAGCAAACACAAACTGTTTCCTTTCAAGGGTGATGCAGTGGTGTGCTGGTTTCACTGATGGAAAGTTATTTTTCTTCATGCAGTTAGAAACCTTTCTTTTTCTTAGCTAGCGTGGTGTTGTTTGGATTTAGTTTGAGAACAAGTAGATAACACCCCGGGACAGAGTTAAAGTTTTTAGTTGTAGTTGTCTGGGAGCCAAGGTCTTTCTGAGCTCTCTGCCAACAGGTGTGTGGTGGCTGAGAAGGGGGGCAGAGAGGGAGCAGAGCTTGACTGACAACCAGACTGATCAGTAGGAATATTCCGTGCCATTAGCGTCATGCTGCGTATTTAAGGAAAGTCAGGATCTGCCGGTGAGGCGCAGACAGGGATGGAGACCCGTTTCAGTTTCTGCTCTGTTTCAGTGGAGTTCTGTTCAGGAGTTTCTTTTATTTTGGCCTTTTGCCGTCCTGCAGTTTTGCAGGGACCTCTGGGTCTTTCTGGCTCTTTTTCTCTTCCCCTGGGATCGGCTGTTCGGGACCAGGTGCTGCTGCCTGGGACTGGCTGCTCGGTGTGGTTGGAGTTTGTGAGAAATTGCATTGAGTATCTTTTCTTTTATACCCTATTTCCGTTATATATGTATAAATATATATATATATCAGTAGTAGTAGTATAGTAATATTATTTTGTTATTTTGTTAAACTATGTTTGTCTCAATCTACAAGTTTCTCCCTTCACTTTTGATTCTCTCCCCTGTTTGGGGGTGGCAGGGAGGGAAGTGAGTGAGCGGCAATCGTGGTTTTGAATTGCTAGCTCAGATTAAACCACGATAAGTGGCATGTGCTGTTGTGCTTGTTCATGCAGGTCACAGCTGCCCTCTCTCAGTTCTTGGAAAGCAGAATTTGGAGAGGACAGTTTTCTCCATGAGGCTTTTAGCCGTTTGTGTGTCTGAACCCAGGCTGAGCCCTGGTGCCATGCTGTTCAGGATGACTGCCACAGAGAGGGCACCACTGGTTCCTGTGCCTTAAATTCTCCACTTGCTCTATAGACCTTCACCACATGGTCTTTGCTTCTCTTTTGGCTCGGATGGGCTTGATTCTTTCATGTGTCCTGGGCACTAAAGCACCCTCCAGAGTCATACTGCAAAAGAACTGATACTTTTCCTTCCAAGTCTGTACTGGTATTAAAAGTTCATCCAGGTAAATCCCTAAACTCCCTCTACACAAAACCTTCTTGTTGCTTTTTTCCTCCTCCATTAAATGCAGCCCTCAGCAGCAAAAATACCTCAATTAATGGAGGAGCCCAATTCTGCCTGGAGCTTTTCTCCATGGCTTTGCCTGCCTCCCTGTGCCTTTCAAATAAGCAGTCAAGTTCTCCTCTGGTTTGAGCTGAAGCAGTACTGCTGAACAGGCATAGCATCAAGAATAAGCTGAACTGCCTTCTTTATAGGTGGTGGTTTTTACTATCAGATGAGCAAGCTCAGAGGTATCCAGCTACTAGGTCACCAGGATAAGAAAACATGACTGTACTCAGGCTGGTAATGTTTTAGTTTTGTGTTTTTAACTGCCCAGCCCTGTGATACTGGTAAGTGCTGATGCTGTTACACAAGCTATAAGATGACTTTTCTCACAGCTGCGATCATTCTGAGAGAAAGATCAAATGGGTCTCTAGTGGGAGGGGGTGCAGAGAGCAGACTCTTGTTTTCACAGAAAGCTCTAGCAGCAGCCAAATGCAGGGCGATGACAGAAGCCACACTCCACCTTGTGCTGTGGTTCACCTTCTGCTGATCAGGAGATGCTGTGGGATGGCAGCGAGTTCAGGCTCAGTGTATGTGAGAGGAACTGTGGAGTGTCGGTAACTCCTGGCTGCAGTGGGGCATATTCAGAATTTACTCAAATGCTACAGAGAACTGCTTTGGGCTCCCTGTATATTCCAGGGAAACACAGCATGATCCTGGGAGCCTCATGCCCGTGCTCATTGGGGCTGCAAGGAGAACTGCCTACTGACCTGTCCTGGAGGCAGAAAGACCTGTGCCTGTCTTACCTAACATGGTAACTGAGATGAACACGATTTTTTTCAGGCATTACCAGCAAGTTTCTGTGTCTTGGCATGCTCTGCATCCTCTTGCAAGACAGTCTTGCTTTTTTAACTGCTAGGTACCTTGCAGGTATGTATTTTGGGGTATTACTGCTCAAGACAAGGTCATTTTGTTGGATTAAGAGGAGATGAAGCCAGAGTCATCAAAAACAGCTGCTTGCTGGTTTTTTTATACTTTAAATTTCCAGGAATCTGCTGATGGGAGTCTTAGTCTGAGAAATTAGTTCAGTTTTGCACTATCTCTCATTATTTGTGTTTCACAAAACCAATGTATTTGAACAATGACCAACACTGTCAGCATACAACACACTTACTGTGTGGTAGAGAAGCTCCACAAGGGCTTCTTACAGAACAAGGCTGGGATGTTATGTTTGTGACTTACAGTCATCTCATGGCCTTGGTTCCGCTGTGACAACATTGTTGTTTGCAATAATTAGCTTCAGATCCCTGTTGTACTCTTGCTCTGATTTGGAGAGTAAACTCATTTTCAGGTTTTGATTATACACCGAAGAACACGGAAGACAGGAGCAGCTATCTGGCTTGTCTCAAATTGCAGCCTTTACTGTCTCCAGGTGTTGGATGTCTTGCGGGAGAGAGGAGGAAAGGTGGACAGCACATTTCCTATCTGACAAGAATACTAGCAGTGCATCCTCGTTGGCACCTTACAAATAATGCGATGTCAAGGAAAACGAAGCTGCACCGTGCAATATATGCCACTAGTCAGCAAAGGCTGAGGTGAGGACTGAGAACTGCAAATGTTTCTAGTAAACTGTCTGTGAATGATCTGCAGGCCAAGGATTCTTCATTAGAGGATGGCAGGAATATTTCTGAAAAACAACCAAATGTGTTGCAATCTGTTCACACCAAGACAAAAAATGAACAAAAAAAAGGCGTGAAATAAATATCCTGTGCCTACGGGGCTTTAACAAGGGCCAGATGCAGAAATGCCAAACAAGGGCTAATACGCTAAAGAAAACAAGAACTTCATTTTGATGTGCCCTCCACAAAGGTCTGGCTCTAATGGAGTCCCTGCTGTTTCAGGCATCCCAAACCCATTTCTGCAGAGGCAGATGTGGGACACCACAGTGAGAAGGGCAAAAGGGCTCCTTCCCCCACTTAGTGCACTTACCTTACTGAGCAGTTATTAGCAAAGTTTGGTAAAGCAAAGCAGCAGCGCTATGACCAGACAAAAGGGTACCCATGTCACTTGCGAGGACAATGTCATGACAGCTCTGCTTAAAAAAATGCTTCAGTGTTTATCACAGTGATGGAATGGGCTCATTCTCATGGAGAAGTGCAGTGCTAGCTGCTGTGGGGCCAAACAAGGCTTGCAGTTTTGCAGAGGTTCAGCACATTCAAAGTGCTGTCATATTCTGACCCTCATTCAAATGAAAAACTAAGTCTGGAATTTCCCATGAAGCCAAGTTCTGAAGAATAATGTCAGACTGAATGTAGTGAGCTATTCCAATAACACTTGGGATCTTTTTTACATTGCCACGTTAAGCTTTTTGGATAATACAGAGGAGGATCCTGAGGTGATGGGTTTTTCATAAGCAAAATAATGAGACCATTCCAAAATCAAAATGGAGCCTAGTGGCATAATTGAAAGATATTGTGTCTTTCTCATGGTGAAAATCCATTGCTAGTGGCTTTCATGTTTGACAGATTGGCATTTTTCTGAAGGAAAAATATTCCACTGGGAAATTCTAGCACTAATATGGGTGTCGGTAGCAGGCTGCCTGTTTTTTTTATTCTTTTTATTTTTATTCTTGAAGAATTCCCACTGTAGTCTGAAGTCGGATATTTCTTCTGAAAATAGGGCTGCAGAGAGATATATTTTTCACACCAAATTCCCCCTCCCTCAAGTGGCAGTAGGATCTGGCTGTGCGGATTCATTATGTACTGTTAAGCAGCTGCCACATTTCACTCCAGCAGCAGTTGTACTTTATTTACGAGCAAAATGATTCATATGTGAATATGGGGAAGTGCTGCAGCTCATGGTGAATGTGCACTAAGGGGCAGCTCATGGGTGAGGATTGGGTAAAAACAGATGTTGAAGTAGGACTTTGCTTTTTGCCTCATAGTTTATACGTTCATAAAAGTTTGTACTTCAGAAGGGCAGGTCCTGCCAGAAATGTGAGTGCATAAACACAGAGCAAAGGAGATTGTCTATGAATAATACTATTTATAGCCTTACTGCATCTTGTCTAAAAGAAGCAAATAAATGGTAACACTTGACCTATATACCAAATTATGAATGAGGAAATGAAATAGATTGATAGTGTTCTTCCATTAGTCCCGTAATGCAAAACCAGTGGGATGCCGAATCACTGCAGCAAATGTGAAGGTGGTGGAAGGAAGGCTCCCTCTTTACACAAAACATAGTTGTGTTCACCACCCTGGAAAAATTCCCAGTCTGTTTCTTTTATTTACCATGATGTAAACGAGGAGTGTTTCTGCTAAAAAGAGTGTGATCTTCACAAGGGTAAAAGCAGACGAAGTAAGAAACGAAGACATATGTCTGAAATGTTGCAAAAGATAGCAGTCTTCCTGCTTCAGCACATAAGCTCTGTGGGTGGAGTGAAGAGTTGCTTCTCTTAATGCCAAAGCTTCCACCAGTACTTGAGCAAAGTTATGCTGTTCTCTTCCCCTACCCCCTAGAAGATGATACAAAACCCATTGCTTCAGAGAGGCTGCTGGCTACGCAGAACAGCAGTCCGCCCTCCAGAAAGCTGAGCAAAGGGGAGAGAAGATAAATATATTTAATATAAAGTCTCTTTTGAAAGAACCCCCAGTTTTGTGATTTTTTTTGGTGTGTATTTTTATTCCGGGGCAGTGAAGAATAAAGGTTCATTAAATCCCCAAATACATGAAATTCTGCCATGCCAGCTGAGACCTTGCAAGCCATGCTAACTTCATAGAAAATGCAGATTCAACAGGGCTTCTTGGTGTTTGCCCTTTGGTACCAGTGCCCACTGGACCAGAGGAAGGAACAAACCGCAGCTGTTGGTCCTAAGCATAGGGACCCTCCTTTATTTGTGCTTTTAACAGCCCTGAGGTGGTAGCTGGCAGCGTAGAAGCAGTTTTGAGTTTCCGGTGATCCCCGAGCATCTTTTGCTCATGGGTGGATAAAGTGGCACAGCTACCCTGAGGTGGATTAATGTCGCTGCTCTGCAAAAGCAAACCTCACATCAGGACAATCTTCAATCTGCCACGATCTCACAGGGTGCCGGTAGCAGAAAACACCCCTGCTCTCACTCACTCAAACAGCCCTGCGCTTCTCACTCAAATGCTTTTCTTTTCTTGCAGGGTTCCACAAACACTTAGGAGAGCAAATAATCCAGAGGCTCATTACTGAGCATAAATCCCTCTGCCTTCTGGGTTTCCTTCTCTGGAGTCACTGTGAAAATGGACACATCAATACAGCCTTCTGCAGAAAAGCTGACAATCTCAAAATGGTATCATGCTGCAATAACTGAAATCTCCTGCCAGGTTGGTGATGGTGCTTTCTAATCAACTTTGCAATGAATATTTCTTAAATCATGTTAATCCACTACTTAAGCAGAGATATCAGTTCCAGACAATGAATCACTGTACCTGGAGGGGAATATACCTGCCGTTTCCCCAGAGAGGAGGCGATTAACAGCATGCGTGCTGTCAGATGAGCTAGCAGCACTGGCATTTATCACCCCAGAGCTCCTTTCCTGCAATGAAGGAAATCTTTGCTCCTTGCTTCTGGCGCAATCAGCTTTTATTTATGTAGTGGTTGTGGAAAACGGCTCTTAAAGGAGAACTGCACCTGCTTTGCTCTCTGTGCAAGTTTTGCTCTAATTTAGACGAGTGCATTTCCTATTAGAGTTTGCTAAATTTTGAGTTCTCATTCAGAAATAAGAGCCTTAAAATGTAAGCAGACAGAATGCGGTGCATGGCTTTTAAAGATCCAGTTCTGGAGACCCACAGAACTAAATTAAACATTGATTAAGAAGCTGAACTGTCTTTTTCATGAAAGCTTTTTATGTTCTCAGCTCCCCAAGCTCCTAGGGACCAGCTGCTATGGGAACTAACATCCCACCTCGAAGAGACTTCAATCCAAGTTGAAAGAAGAAATTCTTGTTCTGAAGACATTTCTGAGCCTGGGTGATTCTGTTACTTTGGGTAAGGAAAGAACTACGCATTGGCAAGTTTTTCTGTTGAGCCCCAAGCTGAACTTCATGAATGTTCACTCCAGAGTAACTTTTCTCTTGATGAAGAAGCACCCCCCCCTCCCCCCCCAGTAATGGATAAGTACCTAACCTGTTGCGTACATGCAGCCATAACCCAAGCTGGTTTTCCACTTGCTACTTCAAGTATTGACAGCAGTGGTGCCTTATCACAGTGCTTGAAGTGCACTGACCACCCAGGTCTTCAGGTGACCTTTGCAGCCACTGTGGACTTCCGTGCTGCCACTACTCTGTCCCACTTGCATGTGGCCCAGGCGGCCTGAAGCCATCGGATGCTGCCACATGAGCTACAGCTCCAGAAGAGAAACATAGAGATATTTCTCTGAGAAGAGACCTCCAGAGGTCTTTGTGTCCCACTCCAGCTTAGAGCGGGGTTGACTCCTAAGTTAGGTCATGTTGCTCATGACCTCGTCTAGCTGAATGTCTCCGAGGGTGGAGATGCTCCATTCTCTGCAAGTGCCTGTTCCTGGGCTGAACCACCTTGAATAATTTTTTCTTTCCAGCCATATGTAATTTCCCTTGCTGCTTCTTGTGCCTATTGCCTCTGCCTGTCTGCTGTGCACCTTCAAGAAGGATCTGGCTCCACGTCCTCTGTAATGGCCTTTCAGTTAGTGGGAGACCACAATTTGGTTCTAAAGAGGTTTCTGGTACGGAGCTCTTAGCCTCTTCTCTCACATGTATACTCCAGCCCCCTGACCATCCTGTTGGGCCTCTGCTGAACTCGCTGAACTTTCTCTTTCTCTTTCTCTTACACTAAAGAGCTCAAGACTGATGTAGTATTGCAGATACAGTCTCAAAAGCGCTTGTGCAAAGGGGAAGGATCGCCTGTCGTGACCCGCTGTCACTGCTGCAGCTCATCCAGCTCAGGATGCTGTTGGTTTGCTTTATTGCAAGGGTGTGTTGTTGGCTCGTTTGGCCTGCTGTCCACCAGGACATCAAGGGCCTTTTCTTCAAAAACGTGTTTACAGGCTGCATGGATACACTTAGGGTTGCTACCAGGAAACATGCCCCTGAGAACGTGCTGCATCCATTCCCTTGTATTTCGGGCCTCTTCAGGCTATCTCAGTTTGACCTACCAAAAATGAAATAACCTCCTCTTTTGCATATTTTTGCTAGATGTTCTTTAATTCTTTGGCTTTGGGCTTTAGGATAATGGAGGCCAGTCCCCTAGGACTCCTAAACATAAGGATAACTCTTACTTTCCCTGGCAATCCTGGAGGAAATGAACTACCCAAGCGAGTGAACCGATGCGGAATTTAAGTAAGAACCCGGTGTAACTGCTAACAGATACTGGCTAAAAGTATCCACTACTTTTACTGCTGCAGAAAGAATGACACACAGCTCTGATAACTTGTCTCGTGGTGAGTCCTGCCAGGCTGTGCCTGGATCCAGGATGATTGCTGCATTTCCTGGTGGTGTGAGGAGGAAAACAGGAAATGTGAAAGTGTGGGAGGCACAAACGAATCCTGTTTTCGTGTAAGAATAGCTGTGGCTGAAGCCACAGTTAGCCACAGGAAACTATCAACCAACGTATGTTGACAGACAATTAATTGTGGATAGCTAATAGAAGTACATGTATATCTCTCCACAGTATGGTATCTGTACGAAACTATTATGCCTGGGTCAGATTGTTTGCTTTTGGCCTTGAACTTAATTTCAACCTGGATACGTTTACTTAAGGCGTGGCGAAAGCTGCCCTATAAAGGAGAATGGGGGTAGTGCCAGTCTGTCACTTCGTTGATGTTGTCTGGAGAGTTACACTGCAGGCATTGCAGGTAAAACATCACTTTGCTCTTTTACTTAGTACAAGATGAAGCAGGTGAAATCCAAATAACAGTGCTGGAAAAGCACCACAGACAGATTGAGAGGGATTTGTCTGGGAGAGCCAGAATATATTAGTCTCTGTCCTTAATGTTACCTGGAGGGAAAGAAAAGATGAATTTGCCATCCTTAGAAAGAGCCTTACAGTGAAAAGGTAAGTTGTCAGAAGTAATTGGATCAAGTGGGAGTAGAGATCCTGAGAGGAGGAGGGCTCTATAGTTACTGCATGCTGCTGTTAAATGAGGCAGAAAAAAAGGGATCTGGAACTGTCCTATGCTATGTATGCAAAACGAGGAGAAAATTGACTTAATAAATAGCCAGAAGGGAGTACTTCACAGACTGTTTGGAGCAGAAGGTCATGCAAGACGCCACTGGGAGAGTAATCTCCTGGAGGGTTGCCAAAGTGCCTGGCTTTGGGTTTGATTTTCTGAGGTACTCAAGTTTTTCACGCATTGTATGTACAAGGAACTGTTGTCTGTCTGGGGTTTGGTTTCCCCAAGTTCAGGTCCCTGTTCTGCCTCTGTGGTTTGCTGTCACTGTGGGCAAGCTGCTGAAAAGCAGTACTGTCTCATTTGTTTTTTCTCTGAATGCAAGGAGAGGTATTAAACTCATGCTTTCCTTCATTATAAGACAATTCTGGAACTGACTCTCTGAGGTTTTTACAATGCTCCAAATACATGAATGACAGGGTCTTAGAGGGAATGAAAGCTTGCATTACTGTGGCATATATTGAATTTTAAGGGTGAGATGAAATATACATTGATAGTTTGGAGTGTTTGAGAGGGAACAGGGGAAGAAGGGGCTGCTGGCTTTCTGGCTTTCCTGCTAT
Organism: Pampusana beccarii; assembly: GCA_013399365.1. Classification (NCBI taxonomy): domain Eukaryota; kingdom Metazoa; phylum Chordata; class Aves; order Columbiformes; family Columbidae; genus Pampusana; species Pampusana beccarii. The sequence goes on from VWYH01001940.1 coordinate 1,482,486, forward strand.
TCTTTGTAGTGTTTGAGAAAATTCAGCTGCTCTTCCTCAAGTACAGAAACCCGGCTGAGCCTACATGTAATGGAAATGTTTTAAGGAAATCGGTGAAGAGGAGAAGGTGGATAGTTCAGCTATGAAGTAGACATGTGTTTCTAATTGCCTATTTTCACTTTCTACTCAGTGAAAAATATCAGAAGCCATTGAAAGAAATTATGTCTGTACTCTAACATAAATCTTTATGCAAAGTGTAATTAGCTGTCAGTAGAATTTGCCACCATTGAGTAGCTGATTATAACAGTTGCTTGACATCTTTCATGAATGAGTGCTGGAGGGAGACGAGCCACAACTTTTGCTGCTGCCTTTTGAGCTGTTTAATGCAGAAAATGGTGGGTCCTTGGGTTCCCAGGTTAGTTTCTGTGGGAGTCACCAAAATTTTGCTCTGATATCCTCCCCATTCCTTCCCATCCCTTCAACTGTCACACCTGACCTCTTTTTTTCCTTCTTTCTGTAGCTTTTCCACCGATCCCCTTCCCTTCCTCACCCTTTGTCATTGGCCCTCCCTGAGACAGACAGCAAGGTGAAGGATCTCTCTCTGCTGAGAAGGAAAAAGGACCAAAAAATAGCAGTAGGTGCAAAGTTGGATGTGATTGCTTTCTCCATTTCACATAAGTAAATGTGTTGGAGGAGATCCCAGGACTAAAGAAACATATGCTTCTGAATAATAATAATAATAATTTTCTTCCTTAGTTGAGAGTCAGTCTCCAGTTTTCCTCCGGTATTTCACAATATGTCCAAACTAGTTTTTGCAAGCGTTTGAAATCCTCCCTCTCTCCCCACATCCTGTGGCAGGGAGCAGTCCAAAGGTAACGCCTCTGAGACCCATTGCATTGTAAATTGGTCCCTTCAGACTCTTCCTGCTTCAGAGATCAGTAGCGATAAGAAGCTTTCCAGCCACGCAGGCAGCTTTATACTGTTGTGATTCATGTTGTTGCTGATGCACCTGTGAAAGCCAACCTGTGGCCAGGGCTCAGGATGCTGCTCCCAAAGAGGTGGCGGGCAGAGCATGATGGTGTGGAGAGGATGGTGCTACCTAGGTGTGTGTGACCCCATGGGCTTCCTCATCAGTGGCATGGACAGATGCAGAGCTCGTGTACGTGTGCCCCCAGACACAATGCTGATGAAGTTATTCCCACAAGAGAAAAGTAGTTAAGTGTGCTATTTTCTTCAGTCTGGTTGCTAATTTATTCTGGATATGTTAAACAACATAATTAAACACACACACACATGCTTAAAAACTCTTGTTCTCTGTCAGAAGAGAGGGAACGTGTGTCAGACCCAGCCTTCAAGCTCTGTTAGTTTTAATTTGAGTTTTGGAATTAGTAATCAGTTTTGCTGGAACACTATTGCAAGAAATAGATCTTAGCATGCATGGGCCTGGGCACAGTTTCAAATGAGTATTTGTTAAGAAGAAGCCATTCCCTTGGCGTGTTATGGCACATTACGTGAGATTTATTTCCATTGTATTAAAAAGTGCAAGCCCAAGGGGAATGTTCTGTCTTCTTGCTGGCCGAGGGTGATTTCTGAATTCCATCTGATTTTTTTTTGTGGGGCTTTTAATTAAAACAGTGAGATGCAAAACTCCTTATATTTTAGGCTGTTGCTAAAATACCAGGAGGCCAAGTGACTTGAAACATGGAGAAAGGTGATGGCACTAAGTAGGAAGTGTGTCTGTGTGGGGGAAGGGACTGTATCACACCTTCAGTGTGGCTGGTCTGTGTTTTTTCACATGTGAACAATTCACAATAAAATCTGAGGCTTTGCTCTTACTGGAGCCATCTGCTCTCTTTGTACTGTACCCGGCACAAATCAGATCTACAGATAAGTCTTTTTGGTAGGAAAGAGCCTTTTCATCTACTTTAAAATTAAAATTAAAAAAATCCTGATGGCATCCAGTGGCTTGAAAGCGAAACTAAGTGACTTCAGGCTAGAAATTAGCACAGTGAAGTTAATTAACTGTAGGAGTGGCTTTCCCAGGGCATATGATGAATTTTCCAGTGCTAATTTATGAGAAGGTACATCTTAAGTAGAAGCCAGGAGCCAAGGAAAGGAATCGCTGAATCAAGTGCAGTGGCATCTGCCATACAAGAAGCTGGAGGAGGGGATCCCAGTGACCCTTCTTGACTTTGTAAGTCTGCTAACGCAGGCTTCACCAGGAGCTCCTTGTCCTAAGGAAAGGAATAAAATGGGAATTATAGCTCAGGATAGTTGCCTTTTTGTTTCTGTGAGGGCAGCTGTGAATGAAGGGTGAAAACTGATGTGGACTTCAAGTTAGACTTTGACCCAGCAACATGTAGTTTTGCATGATGAACCAGGAAGCAAGGCAAGATGAATGGTTTTCCTGCTGCTTCTCTGAACTCGAGAACAGAGGTTTTTAGCTGAAGGAAGATCCCCAGGAGCTGGTGCACACATGTGCATCCCTCTGTACATCCACATGGCTCTGGGGAGTGCACCTGGAAGCCCCTACTCCGGTAAGACAGAACAAATTGCTCTTTTAAAGCTCCAGTGCTGCTGCACGTTTTCCACCTTCCTGTGCCCTTCTCCCAGTCCTGTCCCACAAGTCCTCCCACCCACAATCCGGCATCTCTATGGACAATGTACTGGCTCCCCTTGGAAAAAAAGTATTATCGATCTTCGATGGCAGGAGTCCGGCTGTGCTCCGACTGTAAAGGGGACAGAGGCCACAACAGATGCTTTTAGCTCCTGCATCCTTCCCTAGCTGCGCCAGCAGATATATTAGCAGGTCTGTCCAGTCTAGGGTTTCACTGCAAGTGTGAAATGTTCACTTTTCCTAAGTGCATTGTCTCTTCCCTTTAGACACGGAGGGGTTCGAACATGCTCCAGGCTGGAGTACCTATAGATGCTGTGCAATGACTGCACAGTTTAAAAATGAATCTACAATTTGGATCTGTTTAAACGCTGGCCTCTGAATGAACCACTGAGGGCAAATACCCCAGACCCTGGTGCACATTCATGTGAGAAAGGAGTGCAGTTGGGATCTGGGTCTGGATGTTGCAGCTTGGTCCCATCTCAGTGCTGTAGCTTTAGGGCGTCTGGTGGATGCTGGTAGGAAGCCACCCCCTAATCTGTCTGGGGTCTTTGGAGCAGATCCCAAGGAAGGGCACATCTCTGCCTTCTTTAGGTCTTACAGAGAAGGACTGTCAAGCACTCACTTGTGGAAATGAAGTAAAGTGAATAACTCAGAAGATGCCCTGGGCACCAGTGTGATCCATGGCCACAAGAGTCCTGGGTACCCCTGAGCAGGTTCCCTCTCCACACCACCTCCCTCCTCCCCTGTATCTGCAGCTCCTGCTCCATCTCCTACACTCACTTATCTTGCAGATGTACCTCAGTGCTAACACAGCGGCTCACTAACAGCTTTGCTCTCTGTCCTCGGGGAAGACTCAAAATTGAATTTGTAGCAGTGACAGCACTGGTTTAAGATAAACCAGTTGGGATTTGACGACTACTCTTTCCCCAGGCATTTCCAGCTAATAAGGATTTTGTCACTGTGGCTGCCCTCAGCTCTGCGAGCTGTTGCTCCACAATCCTCTTGTGGGGGGGACTGGGGTGTGTGTGGGGTTTTTGCTTTCCCATATACTCCTAAGGCACCACTTTGGGAAACTAATGGCAGTCCATGTCTCTCCTTCACAGGAACGGGGCATGATGCTTGCCCCTGGCTCTGCTCGGACACTGGAGCAGGGATGGCAAACAACAGGGGCAACGGGAAGCCTCCAGAATGTGAAGAAATTTAATAACCAGGACTTCAGCCGCCTGCGAGCCTTCTGTCTGAGCCAAGGACTGCTTTTTGAGGATGCTACCTTTCCCGCTCACGTCAGCTCTATCGGTCCCAACCTGCTCCCAGAGGATACGCTGCGCCGAATACAGTGGAAGAGGCCAACTGTGAGTTACAGCAGCTGGGGTGTTTCATAGCCCTGCTGCCCAGTGGGAGCAACTAAAAGCTTCACCCTGGGGGAAGAGATCTGTGCTAGGCAGGGATGCAGAACCCAAGGGGAGCACTGGGAGCACGATGCTGGAAGGAGGGATCCTTGCTGTGGGATGTGTGGAGGGAAGATAACTATATCATGAGGGTACATTTTTGTAGGAAGTTTGTTTCCACCTATGAACTTGACTAGGAATAGCATTCCCACTCCAATCTGCTTCTAGATGACTTCATGCAAACCCGAAAAGCTGACAAACTCTATTAAAGATCTCTGATTTCTGTAATCCAAGGTACTGATTCAGCAAGACCTATTTTGAAGTAATTGGGACAAGGTATGAGGTGAAATACATTTGTCTGCTGATTCCCAGTTGCAGTTAATAGGCAGTCGTCATTTTCGTCTAGCATATATATGGATGTTTAAATTGGGAGGTGGAATCACATACTCAGCTTTTTTATCCTGGGACCTAATTTAGGGAATCTTTCCACGGCAAGACTGCAGTGTATAGTGCTGCTGTGTACCATTTGCTGCTGGTGCAGCTCCTGGTTTAGCCATGTCCTGCCCTTTTGCTGGGTTTTGCTGAGCACACCACCAGTGCCTGGGGCCTTTGGCTTCCCTGGGCTGCAGCAAACCAGTTCATCTCTCTGCAGGCAACCCTCGGGGTGTAGAGACATTAACTGTGGAACAGTAGAGACAGAACAAATGCAAAAGATTTATTACTGAGAACAAGAAACACTTTATTATTTATTTCTATAGTAACCTATTTCTAGCTCCATGAAGCTCTCTTTACTTGGTAGCTGGTGTCTGTGCTGCCTCTCGTGCCGGGGTCCAGCCCCATTGCCTGCAGCTGCACAATTTGGGTGTAGCGGGTGCAAGCCGGGCATGAGGGGCCGCTGGAGCTGGGCTGGGAGGTGGCCTCGGCTCAGCAACAGCAGCTGCTGCCAGCACGGACATCGAAACCCAGGGGTCCCAGGAGGGATGCAGGCCAGCCCAGGGAACCTGCACAGCTGCTGGGAATGGATGCCCAATGGAAAGGTGGGAAACTCCAGCTCTAGTGTAAACCAAACGTGATGTGGCAAAGCATCAGAGGAAGCAGAATCTGCAGCCTGGACACCAAGAGGGCTGCGGCTGCAGCGTCGCGGGGATGGAGCCTGAGGCTTGAACTTCTCACTACCCACAGCTACAGGAGGGCCTGAAAGGGTTAGAGAAGTTGTGCGTGCGGAGGTACAGGCACTTCCAATCTGGGTCATTGCTTTATTACATACCTTGGTAGGTGTGGAGGTGCTGGGGGCAGATGTATGACTGCCATCTGTGGAGCTGCTCAAAGGGATCATTCTCTTCCGCAGAAGCAGCTCCTACTGCTGGCTGAACATCTGGGCTTTATCTCAGGCAGCCTTCCTTCAAATCCAGGTCCAGCGAGGATGCAGCTGGTGCTGTGTTATTTACACCAGCACTTTGTTTACAGGGTTGTAGCAGGTGGGGATAACCTCTCTTGAAATAGGCATTATAGTAGAAGAGTTACTAAAAACTGCAAAGGAGAGGAGTTAGTTTCTACCATTCTCAGACCGAGAAAGACAAAGATACTATAACTAAGCTTTAGACTCATGAAAGACAAACATGGATATTAGAAAGCACTCTTAGGGGCATTTTAAAATGAATAAACACGAATAAAATGTTGTTATACAATTCCGCTAAGTACTAACCACCCTGGTGCTTCTGCCGTTTGGGAGCGGCAGAGAAGTGTAGGATTTCAAAAGCATATAAACTGACTTAGAAACCGAAATACCACTAATCTTGAGGCACCACAGTGTGGGATGAACGTTTATCCTACTCAAGTATCCTGAGAGTTGTTTTGTGTGCAAAGGGACTGATGTATCTTGCCAAAAGCAGAACCTGCTGCTTCCAGTGCTTTGAGTTTATCAGCTGAAACAGGTGTTGGAGAATCCCCTTCTGTTTTGCTGAATCCATGAAGATTAAACTGATGAATGAAAGTTTTTGTGGAACAAAAATTTGCAGAAGTCCTCTCCCACCCAGCGCTGCCCTTTTGAAGACTTTTTCAGCAATCACTACACAGTTTCCAGCATCATCCCACCAAATTGACTGAAAACAGTCACTTCCAAAAATTTTCCAGAGTTTTTTCAGGAAGGAGCCTGATGAAAATTCATTGGCTTTGCCAGAGCTCTCCTCTGAAAAAGCACATGCCAATGTCCCAGGGTTCACAATGTGAACATTGAAAAGGCTTTTATTCTATCATAAAGGTTAACACAGAATCACCACCTGCCCTTCTACAACTTACTGAAGGGACAAAAGTTGATACTACCAACTCAACTGTCTCGTCCGGAAGCGAAGCCTAGGATGTCAGTGATGAAGAAGGCTCCATTTTAAATTTTTCTTTCTCAGTTTGTCCAAAATTTCTACCTGTAGCTGTTTCCTGACCAGCCAGGCTTTGTCCTACTAGAGAAGACGCAAGGTGAAGGGCAGTGGCACCAGCTGCCTGGGGAGCACAACCAGAAGTTCTCAAATGTCACCACAACACCATTGGTCTGCCACGGTGACATCAAAGCACAGTCTCTGTCTCCTGGCAGAATGAAGCGAAGGCAGAAGAAGTTGCTAAACAGCAGTGGTTGCTTTTCATTGAAAGAGCTGTGGATGTTTTGAGCCCGAGATCAGGAAGTAAATAAAACTGTATTTGCATTTTGTATCTCCTGAAAAGCCAGTTCTGTGTTGAGTTGCCTCTGGGGGATGGTCCCCAGGGAAGAAGAGAGAAGGCTGCAGTGTTAGGAGTCAAAGTGTCCCAAACCTGAAGTTTTTAGTTGGGTACTTTTCACCCATGCAGAAATGTTCATAAAGTCTTTGCTCTTAGGTCACTGCAATGCTAACCACAAGGATACACGATCCCAGGTATTTAAACTACCTAAACTACTTGGCAAAACGATACCTATGGTTTCCCAAATGGAGACCTTTTTCTACCTGAACACATCTCCCAGAGAGTGAATGTAGTTGCATCCTGCTGGCAGCTTGGCCAATTTAACCTATGTATGTATTTTTCTCAGGCTCCACCATTAGCTTCCCCTGACATTAAAAAAATTTTAGCTGGAAAGGTAACTGTGACACAAATGGCATCTTGGTCCTATTAATCTCTTAAGCTCTATCTTCTGAAACATATAGTATCTGGTTATATAAATGGTAGATAGCAATTATAACTGCTGTCATTGTTCCAGATCCAATTGAGCAGTTGAGCAACATGCTGCTTCTATTTTACCTTGTACGTTGTCAAGAGAATTGCCAATTACACTTGGAGTTTGGAGTCGTCATGTCTGGGAGTAATGTATAAAGCAGAGAAAAAACAGTTTGATTTTCAGACAGCCATAGTCAGCAGTGACAGTCAGAAGCAACTCATTTTAACTTGTAAAGTGAGCTGATTTGATATGGGAGCCCCTGAAGGGGGAGATGGATCAGGAGCACCAAGACATCCTTTGAAATGTCATTTTTCCTACCTGAAGTAGTTGCAGTCTCCCATCAGATGGGGACTGCTCTAGGCTGTTTTCATCCCCATGCCCCCAGTCTATGTCCAGTGAAATGTGTGCAATTTGTTATAGAGATTTTGCATGTGGTACTTCAAGCATTACTGGAGATGGGGACACAGGAACCAGACTGCAGCAGGAGCTCTGCAATTAACTGGTCTTTTGGTTCACCCACAGCTGAGAGATGGAAAAGAGTTCTACTTTATATTGAATTGATTTTCTATAGCTGGGCTTTTCTAAATTCTCCTTGAAGAGTCATATCAGATTTTAAAAACTGAGATGCTCCCTTAAAAATGTTCAAAACACATTCTTTCATTGTTTGGTACTTTTCCTTTACACAAGCAATTCGGTGGAACAGAGGAAGTCACTAAATGATCTGCCGTTGCTGAATATGCATTTTTAATCAGTTAATGTTTTAACTAAAGATTTCTGACCATAAAGCATAATACTCTACAGATGCAAAAAGAAACTAAATTAGGATAATCCACACGATGTGAATTGTGGTGGTGCTGGATTCCAAGTGCTTTATTTTTGCTAACATTGGTTACGTTTTCAAATACGGTGTATGTGAGGTAAGAGGGATTACCACATATTCACCAGTGCCTTGCCCCTGCACTTGGGAAAACCCAACATGGTGCCCATTATAAACTTTGTTAAAGATAGTTCCTGATCTTCAGCATTTACGCTTTTTAAGGCCAAAATGGGCATAGGTTTGAGATGACTGAAGGTTTTTCTGAAGGGTCTTCAAGATCACAAACTACTCCTCCTGCAGCTGCTCACTCTTTGTCTCTTGGAGACCCTACTTTACAGACTGAGGGATTGCTGAGCAAGAGCTGGTGTAGGAGGGTCCATCCCTGTTTAACATCGGCTGTGACATATGTGGGGGGCAACCAGAAGAGAGGGGAAAGCTGCCAGGTGGACAATGGTGGCTTGAGGGACAACATGAGAGAAATCCCTGAGTGCTTCTGATGTGACTTGTTGGAGGTGGGTAGTGAAAGGACTGACTGAAATAGCTGACGTGGGTTTCTTCTGAATCACCACAGCCTGTTTGTAGCATCAGGGCATGGACTTCCTGAGTATTTGCCTTGTGTATCTGGTGTCAGGGGAAGGGAAGAATAGGGTCTAAAATAAGTTATTGGCTAGAAACCACAGAAAGAGGCTGCTTTATTGTAAACCTGAGCAAGGGAAATACCTTGTTCCCTCAGCAGAGACTCAGGGAGCCATGCTACTGCACTCAGCATCTAAAAAGCATTGGGGAAAATGATACAGTTTGAGTGAGTCAATACTTTTTTCCCACCCCCCTTGGAAAAGCGATTTATCATTTGATTCAGTAATTTTGCAAAAGGGCTTGTGCCTTTCCTCTGTCTCTTCCCAAAGCAAGTGTAACCTTCTTTCAGCAACAGTGTGCTTATCATGATTCTACACTGCTTTTAGTGGTTATTTGTTTATTGACATTTGATTTAATTCTCAGAGGTTTCCAGGAATAAATACCAACATTAAGGAATTTTGAAGTCAGGAATTGACTGAGCCAAAATGGATCATTTAAAAAATCATTTTGAAGTTAGGATCTTTCCACACAGATAAGCTGAGCTGAAGTTCCTCCTGCATCAGCCTCGGCCTCTCTATAGCTGGAGTGTGGAAAAAGGCAGATTTTATTTGGATAAGAAATCAGACAACTGTTTGATGTTAACCTAGGCATATAGCACAGGGGGAAAAATGAAGCAAAACCTCCCCCACCAACCAAAAAAAAAAAAAAACACCAGAACAAAAAAGAAGTGGAGTGTCACATGAGCTGCTTTAATAAAGCAAGTTACGGGAAATGTGTGATGATGAGGGGCAGTGCTGTCCTGCACTACCTGCACGTCTGTCCCCATGGGGCTGTTTTCTGGCATGAGCCAAAGCTGCTTACCAGCTGTTCATGGCAGAGTTCACAGCTTCAGTATTTCTCAGAGGCCACAAGGCCCTTGGATCCTGTTCAGTATTTCTCGTTGATGAAAATCAAAATCAATTCACCTTATTTTTGAGCGTGCGTGTGCAATCAGTGTAATTGAATGGGAGCAGCGTTTCCAGGCTGCTGTTGTCTCAGCCTTTGCCTACTCAGCTGATTGCATCTGACCTCCACTTCAGAGTTCGTATCTCTGGGTGGAGGAAGCGGCGGTGTGTTACCGTTTATTACATCTGTCTTTCTGTACACGCTTTAGATGAGAAGGATTTATTTGCATAACATCTCTGGGCTCTGTTGCTTTTGGAAAGGGCTGGTTGCAGGGAGGGGATTGCACACATTCTGGGTTGAGGGGAAAGCAGCTCTCCTGTGATGGTCTGGTTGACTCACCCGCTTCCCTGTTTCTCAGGCTGGGGAGTCAGCCAGCAGGATGATACGGCTGCGGTGGCCGCAGGGGAATGGTTGATGACACTACGCCACTTTGAAAACTTGAGCTTGTGCTGAGTGGCCTGACTGGGAGGTTTCAAGACTTCTGAGGAAACTGCCTCACAAAAGCCCATGGTAGAACAGGGCTACCTCCCTTGATTACCTCCTTTGCGGTTGCCATTGTTTTTTAGCACTGAGCTAAACAAAGCAAACAGGATGCAAGTAACATTTGCTCTGGTTTCTGTTTCTGCTGGCTGTAGGACACCAGTCAATCCTCCAGCATGACTTTACTTGTGGGCTCCCCACCTCTGCAGAGTCTGAGGCCTTCATTCCTCCATTGTGAGAGAGAAAAGAGAGAGATGGAGCAGAGGAGGGGTTTTTTTTAAGCCACTAAGGCATTTGTGTTGAAAATAGGCAATTAGGAATTGATCTATTCTGCTGTAAAGCAGGAAATTGAGTTCTCGTGGTGCAAGCAAACCCTTTGAGATTAGTCTGTTTTTTTTCCTAAGAGAATGTCAAAGAAAAGCAGAATAATAAAATAAAAAAAAATAGATTAGGCAAATTCAAGGAAACAGATTCCTGATTCCCACGAGGTCTAATAAACACAAAACTGTGGACAGAGCCTCCAGCCTGGGAAGTCCTTTAGCCCCCAGGTGATGGACAGTGGGAGGATACATGCAGACGGAGCATTCTTTTCGGCTGGCTCAGTTAACCCGCTCCCTCTCCAAGCTGTCGGATGGAGACGAAGCACTGCAACAGGCAGACCTTCGGTGTGACCCAGCGCAGCTTATCCTTTGCTCTGCCCTCCCTCGTTACTCCAACTGGCTTATTTGTGTGCCAGCTAATCTGTGGTTAGGCGATGTCTGTCAGCGGTGTGCCTGACCGCTGCTCAGCGCACTGCTAGGAAGTGCCCTCAGCCCGGGGAACTGCAACACCACCTTTGCTTCTTAATACAGAGCAACGCTACGACAGCAGTGGTGCTGAATTAAGATTTGTCCGGCTGAGAACAGAGTTTGGCTTTCAATCAATAGCAGCCTTTTCATTTTTCTTAATTCGTGTTACGCTGAACGGGGAGCACCGTGGCTCATGATGGCAGGACGTGTTAGGGAGGTGGAGCAGGAGCAGAGGAGAGCAACACAAGTACAGCCAAAGGGAAAGATGTGGTGCTGTGGCAGGAACAGAAGCAGGGCTGGGATTTTATTGTAGGGTTAAGGTAAACTAATTGGGAGCAGCTCTGCAAACAGTCATCTCCTGCCTCTTAACCCTCAGTGGCCTTGTGCCTGCACTCGGGATCGTGCTGGGCCAGTGGGGAAATCTGTGGGAAAGTGGCCACAGCCAGACCACCATACTGAGAAGCTGCCCGCAGTCAGGCTGTCTTACACGGCCTGTGAAATCCTACCTTGGTTTTCCAATTTTCCACAAAAATGTCCGAGTTCTTTACCTAGGTCTACATATGGCCTATATCTATACTACTCACCCCCACCCGCTTCTTGGAACTTGCTCTTCTATAAAAACACTGAGCAATTATAAGAAGAAACTTAGAGACAAATGCATGTACAAGGCACTCTCCTTCCACCTCTTAAATTGATTTTTGATCTTGCCCTTTGGTTAAGCAGTACATCTGTGGTAAGACCATTCTCTAGAGGATGAACAGGTTTGAACTTGAACTTCTCTTTTGTTTTGAATACATAATGAAGTCTTCAGTGGGCCACAGCAAGCGAGTGATGGTAGCTTTGTCCTGGGGGGATGAGTCCAGGCGGAGAACTTGACTTGCAGCCCATATGGTTGCTGGACTCACAGATACACTGAGAAGAGACCATGCGCCTCCTTGTGCTCCCTCTTCTTTCTCCCTCTATCTAAAACTGAGAAGTCTCAGGCAAAATGCCACAAAGTCTCATCGTAATTTCTCAGTGAAACGGGGCACTGCTTCTGGACAGGCTTATAGTTAAATCTGTGGTTTCCCTATTTGTCACACAATTTGAGCACTAGTAAATAGTGAGGCTTGCACATTTTGTGTGGCAGTAACTATGTGCATAGCTGTGTTTTGCAATAATAGATTGTATTTTCTTGTGCTCTATGACCGCTGTGTTCTTGCCTTTGAAAGAAGAGGAACTAATTGGAGATTTCCTTTCCTCCCTTCCAGTTGAGAAGGCCCAGATTTCCAATGCATTGCACCCATCACAATTACGTCCTCTATAAGCTCATTCAGAAACCCTATGCACTTATTTCAGGCTTCACAAAACATCCTTCAAGGGAATAGCTACAGACTTCACACTCTTGCACAGCTGTTCTAAGTATCTGGTCTTGCAATTCCCCACCACTGCCCCTTCCCGCCTTTGCTTCAGCTTCTGTCCGTCCCCTGCCCTTCCTTGGCTCACACCCAACACTGCGCAAAGACCCTGCGCTCTGTGCGCCACGTCCTTGTGAAGCGTGTCCGTGCTGCCTCGTCTCCTCAAGCCCACAGGGAAGCTTCCCGCTGCACTCGGAAGCACAAACCTCATGTTAAACCCTGCCCCGCCGTGTCTGACCGCCATGCATGCAGCAGGGAGGGCTGCTGCCATTTCAGCCGGCAGCACCAGTGTCACCTCAGTGGGAATTCACTTTGCATTTGCCGTGTGGTTTCTGCTGAGCAGCCCGTTTTCCATGGCTAGTCACATGCTCTGTGTTGCTTTCCAGTTATTTCCCCCTAAGTCTGTGGGCATTACACCCTACTAGCAGCAGACCTTAGTGTGTGGTGGGTGGGGATCACAGTGACTGTCTGATTTCAGCTTTTGTTCTCTGACAGCCACAGAATTGTCTGTATGCACAGTCAAGGCGTGTTGGCTGGCGCTGACTTCAGATCCTGGTCTCTTCTGGTTTTAGACAAAATTACTGTTTTCTCTCAGCAAGGAACCTGCTTAATGACACAACTCATCCCTGTTTGCTTACTGGGGAGCTAAACAGCTTGGTGTGCGATAGAGTATCTGCTGAGGCATCTAATGGGCTGACTTTTCATCCAGTCTCTGTAACAGGCTAGCAGGATCCACAGTGCCCTTAAGAGGTTTATCATCCCAGCACAGAGTGGAGCATCAGCCCTTTCCTCAGGAATCCCATAGGAGCTGCAGCTGCCTTCCCACTAGTTTCAGGCTTGTGTTTCTTTATGGTGCTTTGCACAGTAGCACATCTGTCTGAGCCCAGCCACCTTGCCTGGGGCAATTAAGACTTCAACGGCCTCAGAAATAGTGGGGGAATGAAAATACTCATTCCTTTATGCTGTTGGTTTTCTGGGACGACTGTTGGCAAGTCAGACACACACAAAGACACAGGCCAAGTTCAGAACCTTGTCATGCAAGTTACTCTTTCCTGTTTGTGGGAGGTTTTGAATTTACCCAGGTCAGGGAAGTAGAGGCAGGGAGCAAATAGAGCTGGAACAGATGCAGAGGGGAAGCAAGAAGGATTGAGAGCTGCTGCTTCACTGTGTAATGACCAACTGCTGCTGCCAGTGGCCACCACTTCTTAGGCCTGCTCCCATGCTACGGATAAATCTCGTATCGTAAATCCCCAAAGTCCTGGGATAGGTGTGGATGGCTGCATGAAAGCATCTGTCAAGGAAGATGCCTGCCCAGGCTGCTTTCCCCAGTGTCACCAGTGCTGTAGGAGCAGGATCTGGACACCAACCTGGAGCAGCAACATTATGTTGCATCTTCTCATGACAGGGAAAATTCTTAGAGGGGTTTGATCACCGTTGAAGCTATTTCAGAAAACTGACAGCATTTGCTAATGCTGAGCTCACGGAACCGTGTGAGTCATGAGTCACGTTGTGCACTGGTCTCATTTTTGCGCAGCATGTCAAATCAATTGGGGAGAAAAAATGCCAAGGCTTGCGTAAGGAAGAGCTGCTGTATTATTTTTCTTGCTCGGATGTTTTCTTTTCCCTTTTATCTCTTAATTTTCTTAGGCGTGCAGTGGCTTTCATATTTAAGGCTGATTGCTCTTTCAAAACAGAGCCTTACCCAGCTAGGATGCGCCAAGGGTTACTCACAGGGGATTCTTGGGCCATTCCTACCTGAGCACTCAGATGTCCCAGACCAATAGCAGACACAGGTGGGAGAACGGTTCACATTTCTGTGTGCAAATCCAAGTCCTGAAGTGCTTCCTCCTTCGCTGCCCAAGCAAGATTCTCAAGGAATACAAGGAAAACTCTCCCTCAATTAAAAATAAGTCAGCCAGGCCTATGGAGTTTTGCAACCAGAGATTAAGGTCTCTTTCTATAGCTTCCATAGCAGAAGTGATGTAAAGCAGCCCAGGCTGACATGTATTAGTCCTGCATGGAAACACAAAAGTCTCAGAGAGCTAAAACGTTCCTAGAGGCAGGGCTGAGCTGAAGTACAGACCCGGATCTTCTTTGCTTGGAAACCTCTGTGTCACCGCCCTCTGTTCCCCAGGGAACTGGATGATTTCACAGCCAGGCTCAGACCCTTCTCTGAAAGGTGCTGGTAGCATTAGAGAAACCCAAATGAAAACTTACTGAGCACCCAGCCACAAGTCCCCATCCCTAGGAGCAGCTGTGCAGCCTAAAGAAGAGATGCCCGAGTAGCTCCTCTGGTTTCGTTGGTAGCAGGCAACAAAACATCAGGGCTCAAGAGAAAGAGTTGTCAGCTGTGGGAAAGGTAGGCAAACATGGGTCTTCAAGGGGCAGGAACACACTGCTGGCATAGGCTGGGTACTCACACTGCTGTTGGCATTTTCTTTCCTCCAGGAACTTCAGAGAAATCCTTATTTGATTGTAGATGGAGTTAGCAGATTTGATATCATCCAAGGAGAGATCGGTAAGGTAATATTCCTGTTTTGGAAAAGATTGGCACAAAGGAATAACCTATGGTGGCTTTGCTATGTTCTGAGAGCTTGGTTGGATGATGTAGACCACGGTAGCTGTAGTAAACAATTAGTGCAGGTCACTCCAGACTCTCACAAGTCCACACACAATTTATTGCAGGTATTTAGTAGGATTCCCAAATGCAGCAGCTCTAATCCCTGTTTCTTATATATGGTATCTGCCTTTTAAGAACAAGCACAGAAAGAGAGGTCCACCTAAGATCAGGCAGATGCTTCGAGTACAAGGGTCAAACACAATTCTCGAGTAAGTAGGCACAACACAAACATTTGTAGGACTGAATTTTCTTTTCATCCTAATGTCTTCATCTGACTCTCAGTGTTTTCTTTCCTGTGGATATTTCTGTCTGTCTTCTCTGACACTTACCCAGATGTGTGTCTGAACCCTGTATTGGTTCCATCTTTTCCTCCTGGCCCATAACCGTGTTTGTCTTTGGGAGAAGCTCTGCTCCCACTTCGAAATAAATGTCTTCCTGTTTCTCACCCCACTGAGAGGTTTGAAGATTTTCCATCAGGGTTCCCAAGGAACAAAGCTGGTGAATGCTGGGTAGTGGTGCAGTGTTTGTGGGAAGGGAAGTGAGACAGAGGAACTTTGGGTTCTTTTAACAAGCTGGTTCTTACATGTATTAGATGTTGAAGTCCAGTCTTATAAAGAGGTGGTTATGCTCCGTAACAGTGAGTAATTGACTGAATGCACTGGATTCTTCCCTCCCTTGAGGTGACTGCTGGATGCTGGCAGCCCTGGGCTCCCTGACACTGCGGAAGCAATTTTTGGAAAATGTTTTACCGAAGGACCAAGGATTCCAGGATGATTATGCTGGGATTTTTCATTTCCGGGTATGTATTCTCTGCTGTATTGGCACTGCTCAGACTTGGCTAGTTGGAATAAATATGGGTCCAGTTCTTGACATCCTTGAATGCTTTGGTTCTTCAGTGCTGACTCCCAGTTCAAAATTTTGCAGAAAATCCCAAATTTTCTAATGATTCCTTTTGTTCCAGGTGATGCAATCACACTTCAGGGAATTTGAAGCCCTTTTCTGAAGGTTATGACTCCAGAGGTACAGATACCAGCTGTTTGGATAGACTTGTGTACATATATGTTTTAGATGGTGTTCTGGTGTCTGCATTGATTTGGACAGTTTGTTATGGCTGTCAGCACACCTCTGTTCTTTATTTATTTGTACTCATTTTCTGTTTCCTGGTATACTTCACCTTGCCCTTTAAGCTCATGGAAATGCCTTGAAATTACAAATCCTTGGAGGCAAATCAGAGGAACAGGATTTTGATATTTTAAAAAGAGATTTATTTTGAGAGAGAGGCAAGGCTTTTTAGTAAATCTCACTTTCTACCAACTCTTGAAATTCCATGAATCTCCCAGGAGAGTGCCTGGGATAGTAACTGGCAGGCCCTGCTTGCTTGTATCCGAGTCAACCCCATATTTTGTGGGATTAGAAGCACTTGCACTACCATTAAGCTCCAGAAGCTAAACTGGATGTAAAGAGAGCCAGCATGTATTTGGCCATTCATCATCTCCCTTTTTTTCACAAATCTGTTTTGTTATACCAAGCAAAGAACTCTGGCAGTGGGACTTGTATGACTGCCTGGAGCTCTTGTGGAGCAGGACCAAGAAGATTATCTCGTGGGCAGTCTAAATTTTGTTCTGTTCCTCTACTCCTCTGAATACCAGATGTTTCTGTCTTGGCCCATTTCCAGCATGCAGAGGTTCACTGTATGAGATAAACCAGCTGAAGGGACACCAGTCTGCTTAAAACACATTAAAAAGATGCAAGCTAGATTTTCTTTCATGAGAGCTTTGAAAAGATTAGTTAGGAGCAATCCTTAAATCTTAAGCAGTATAAATACCTTACAGTATTTGAAAATGTTTTCCCTTTCATCTCATCTGCAAATCAATGCCACTGTTTCTGGCTTTCCTTGAGCAATAAACCCCTGAGAAAGCTACTCTGAATGGAAATGCTTCTTGGCAATGCCTTTCAATTATTCTATCAAAGATATTTTACTGCCATCCACAGGCTAAGCCACCAGTCCTCAGTTCAGTGAAGAATTGCAAACAAGGCATATCAGATGCTAATATAAAAATTCTAGCGTATAACTTTTTTTCACCTTTTTAGATCTGGAGCATGTTGCCTCTCAGGAATACAAAGGGCTGCTCCAACCTTCCTACACAACACTGGCTGTTCAGCTACAAGAGTTAAGGCTGTTAAGCACTTCACCAGCTGTAAAGATGGGCGATGTTTTTATCTAAGGAATAGTTACAATGATGTTATTTCACCAGGAATTATGTTATTCCTGTCTTTGTATAGGACTCACTTTCTCTGCTGCAGAAATCGATGCCTGTAAGGCAGGGTGTGCCATGCGCTGTGACAGTGAGCAGCAGCAGCTCAGCCTGGGAAAAAAACCCCAGAAATATTCTGCAGGGACTACAAGGGGTTACGGCACAGTGCATCAACTCAAAACAGAGGGGATCTGCCCTGAGCAATAATGTCCCTGCTCTCAAGAAGAAACTGGTTAAATCTTTAAGGGCCTCAGTTTCAGCACACATCCAAAAGGTGCCTTGTAACACCGTGCAAAATAGAATGGTTGGAAGGCATGGGATTTTCACCTTCCTCACTTTCAGAACTGGATTACTCTAAGATCCCTGTCAAAGGAGGGAAAAAAGTAGGCAAAATAGCCACACACTATTGCCCCTCCGACCAGCAGCACCCTACGCATGTTGTTGTCCTTTTTTTTTCCCCTCCTCTTCTAAACCCAGGAAAATGAAGTCCTGATTTAAAAGGATCACCACAAATGTGAAAGGGAAGAACTTCTATCTTTGCAGCCTGCCCAAACAGAGATTTTTTATTTCATTTATTGTCATGTTCCCAGCTTCAGTACTTCAAATCCTGAAGGTACAAAGAAATTTCGTTAAGCCAGAGTCTACAGCCAAAAAGTGAATGCGTTGTCCCTCTCTGAAGGCATACGGGGGAGAACGGCTTCTCCTATACCACTTCCGCGCTCCCAGACCATTCTAGGACTTCCCATGAGGTTTCTCATTCCCATTGTGTATTTCCTTGTCCTTTTGAGATCAGATGAGACCACGATCTGAAAGTCTGAATCAGTCAGGACAAAGCAGTTCTCTTTATCCGGCTGAAGAAAAAGACAGTGCTATCTTCAGAAGATGTCCAGGTTTGAGCTCTCTACCAAATATGGCCAAGGAACCTGGCTTTTGGAAAAGTGTCACTCAGTGGGTTTGGACTGCGTTAATCCCACAGCCAGTTCCATATTGTTCTTGTTTACTTGTTGTGTTTGCAAATGGAGCAACGTGTGGAGGTGTGGCTGGATATCAAACCTTTTCTACATAGGGCCCTGCTGCCTGGTGTTGGCTGGTAACAGGAGGGAACGTTAGGTGACCACAATGACAGGTCCTTTTGGACTGTCACAGAATCACAATGTTAGGGATTGGAAGGGACCTCAAAAGACCATCCAGTCCAATCCCCCTGCTGGAGCAGGAACACCTAGATGAGGCTGTCCTTTCGCCTGTCTCTCTTTTGGGCAGAGGACAACCATTGAAGGCTTTTCCTCAAACCCCATCCTGCTAAAATCAAGGAGAAGCCTCAAACCAAACCACTCAGATTTGGAGAGTCCAACTTTGCCATCTCCTGCCACCACTGATGTACGAGAAATCGGCTGGTCATGGCTTGGACAGCCATACTTTTCACTGGGTAAAAAACTGGCTGGATGGCCAGGCCTGAAGAGTTGGGGTGAATGGAGTTAAATCCAGCTGGCAGCCGGTCACCAGTGGTGTTCCCCAGGGCTCAGTATCGGGGCCAGTTCTGTTTAGTCTCTTTACCAATGATCTGGATGAGGGGATTGAGTGCACCCTCAGTAAGTTTGCAGAAGACCCCAGTTGGGTGGCAGTGTTTATCTGCTGGAGGGTAGGAAGGCCATACAGAGGGATCTGGGCCTGCTGGATCATTGGGCTGAGGCCAATTGTATGAAGTTCAACAAGGCCAAGTGCCGGGTCCTGCCCTTGGGTCACAACAACCCCAGGCAGCGCTACAGGCTCGGGGAAGAGTGGCTGGAAAGTGCCTGGCAGAGAGGGATCTGGGGGTGTTGACTGACAGCAGCTGAACATGAGCCAGTGTGTGCCCAGGTGGNGGTCTGGAGCACAAGTCTGATGAGGAGCGGCTGAGGGAACTGGGGCTGTTCAGCCTGGAGAAAAGGAGGCTGAGGGGAGACCTGATCGCTGTCTGCAACTGCCTGAAAGGAGGGTGTAGCATGGAGGGGGTTGGGCTCTTCTCCCAAGTAGCAAGTGATAGGACAGGAGGAAATGGCCTCAAGTTACTCCAGGGGAGGCCTAGTCTTGATATTAGGACAAACTTCTTCATAAAAAGAGTTGTCAGGCATTGGAACAGGCTGCCCAGGGAAATGGTGGAGTCACCATCCCTGAAGTTGTTTAAAAGATGTGTAGATGAGGTTCTCAGGGACACGGTTTAGTGGTGGATTTGGCAGTGTTAAGCTGGACTCGATGACCTTAAAAGGTCTTTTCCAACCTGAACAATTCTATGATTTTGTGATTCCAAGTGAGAGGCTGGGATGAGGTAGAATGTAAGCTGGATCAAACCTGGTTTCGGCTTAGCAGACTGTAAGCTGCTTTGCTGCTGGCCAGATCTGGTCTTGTGCTCTTCTAACTAAACAGCTCACTTTGGGGATTTTCATTGACCAAAGCTGTTGAAATAAAATCGTGCTAGACTAAATCTATTGCTGGCATACTTCCACTGGAGTCCTTAGCATTACTGCAAATAAGAGCTTGGCCTCTGATGATTGCGAATCATGCTAAGCTACATTAATCTGCTAATGACTCTGGAAATGGCTCCTTTAGTTCATCCCCACAGATCTCTTTCCCTGTCTTCTCCCTTGAAAGACTTCATCAACTGGATCAGCTGGAGAAACACCTGCTCTGTCCACATGCTGGAGAGGCAGCCTGTGCCCTCCTCATCTATGAAGGAGATGGATAACACCTCGAAACAGTCTTTAGCCACTATGCTGTCCCTGTCCATGACAGCACATCAGTGTCTTAACTGAAACACGGAGGAAAGAAAATCCAGAGGCTGGATCTTGATGGAGGCTCTCTGGCCAAGAGCTGTGCTGCAGGGGAAAATCCAAGTGCAGCTGAGGACTAAAACTCACTGAACCATCTGTGTGATTGTTCTTTATCATCTCGAATGTTTGCTATCGCCCGATAATATTAGCATATTTCCTATGTTGAATCTTTCCTCCACTAATTGCAGGATTATTTATATTCTCAAATGACTTCTGCCACTAGGAAATCCAGCCACTTGGTAGCTTGTTTAACAATGTGGACCATTAGCCTGAAGCAGTTCAGGAGAGAACTCGCACATATCTATGCTTTAGATTAATTCCTGTGCTATTTCAGGAGGCCGCTGCTTGGCATGAATGTTAGCTATTAAAAGAGGTTCATTCCTTTCTCTCTGTTTTTTTCTTTTTTTTTATTTTTTTTTTTCTTTTCAGTTCTGGCAATCTGGAGACTGGGTGGATGTAGTGATAGACGACCGGCTGCCATTCCTAAATGGAAGATACTTGTCTGTACAGCCTCGAACGTCAAATGAATTCTGGCCATCCTTGCTGGAAAAAGCATATGCCAAGTAAATATACCTGGTCTATTCTTCTACATTCTGCTGAATGTTTTCTATGAGTGGTTTCAACCTCTGCTTTACGCAAAGCACAGAGGGAGGATTTCAGGCTAACAATTGTGTATATTGTGCTGTGCTTATGTGAGGAACTGTGGCTGAATGCGAACACAGGGCCAACATAACCTGGAGATGCTGGTCTCAGGCTGAATACCTAAATGTAACCAGTCCAACTCTGGGATGTTAATGCTTGAGAAGTAAAATGAACAGTACAATGGTCAGTGATGCG
The DNA here is from genome assembly GCA_013399365.1 of Pampusana beccarii. Classification (NCBI taxonomy): domain Eukaryota; kingdom Metazoa; phylum Chordata; class Aves; order Columbiformes; family Columbidae; genus Pampusana; species Pampusana beccarii. The sequence continues at coordinate 1,503,173 of VWYH01001940.1, forward strand.
AAAGTGGCTGCGCATCTCCTCCTTACTTCAAGCAAACTTAGTTGGCTCTGTTTTCCCTTCCGTATCTTCCTCTGTTTAAAACTACAGACTCTGAGCAGGGATTACCTCTGTTTACAGTCACTGATTAGAGATCATGCAGACATTTGAAGCTGGCAATGGGAGGAAACATGGCTGAAGAACATGCCCAGGCACAAAACCTGCACTCCTGTGAGTCCCGGGTCAGCTCTCACTTCACACAGAGAGCTCTGCCTCTTGGCTGAGGTCCTCAGATTACTGCGGCATTAATAATGATTCGTGAAGATATAATGATTTTTTAAAATCCTCTGAGGAGTGGAATGATCAGAGTGTGGTCCCTTAGCATCTGTAACATTAAATCCACTGAAGAGAAGTTCCTATGCTAGGGGCAGTTTGGAGGGCTGGAACTGGGATACATGCTCTATATCAAGCTGGTGTAACTTTCGCAATGCAGTAAAGAGGAGCTGAAGAAGAAAGCCAATTATTTTGGCAGATTTGGTTGAGGATAAGCGAATGTAAAAGCAGCATCTGAATGACTCAGGAGTAGGATGCATTTTGCCATGAGATATCTCAGAAAAGTTGACTCAGGATTCAGTATCAATTTGCTGCATAAGATTTTAATTACAAAGCAAACCAAACCTCTATTAAATTAAAGTTGCAAGCGATGCTGTTTATGAGATTCCCATTTGAGAAGTTTTTCCCCAGTGCCCATGACAAATTCTTTTCATCAGTGTAGGACAAGGACAACCCTTCAAAATACAATTAGCCACAGACTTCATTTGATTACATTCATTAAATACAGTGCGTACGGTGGGATTTAACAGCTTGCTCTACCTGCTCTAAGTACAGCATGTTCCAGCTTATTTGCTGTCTCAATAAAAAGCACATGATAAAAACAACAAGGACTGTGTTGGCAATATTAAATTATTATCTTGTTATTGCACTCTAGCAGAGTGAATTGGGAACAGTGCTGAAAACTTGTTTCTGTCTTGCCTTGGAAGCATAGACAAATACCTTCACCTCTCTTTTCTTCCTATTTATCATCTGCAAAAGGGATACTGGCCATTTTTGTGAAGAGTCATGACAAAATACAATGTAGAAATGAACAGTTCAGCTCCATTTGATCTGAAACATCCTTTTGAACTAGTGACCCTTCGCTCTCTTCCTGTTCGGAAGAACAAAACTGGATACTTCAATGAGATGCAGCTCATCTCCTTAAAATGTCTGTCTTGCTGCGAGATGCACCTTATTAATTTCTGCTGTCTGTAAATGACTCTAGAAAGCTGCCTCGGATGTGAGTGGATACATAGGAAAAAGTACCTTTTTGCTTCATTCATTCCATAGGGCGTGTGCTGTGTCTGGCCATGTATTTCAATCACGTGTCCTTTCATTATCTGCATTACCTGGCCCCAATGCTTATACACCCCAGGATCACTGCCTTAGTGTGGATGTTCATTTTGGAAACCATCACTGTACATTGCTTATTAAAACACAGTGTAAGGACTAATTAAATATTTTTTTTTTTTTCGTCTTCAGGTTACGGGGCTCCTATCAGAACTTGCATGGAGGTTACCTTTCTGATGCTTTAGTAGACCTCACAGGTGGAGTCCAAGTGCAGTTTTCATTGAAGGATCCCCCTCCTGATCTGGAGGAGATACTGAAAGCAGCTGACAAATCTCATTGTCTGATGGGGTGTAGCACCTCAAGCCAGGTGAGTCACAGGGTCAGGAACATGGCCTTTCTTGGTTTCCCATGTCTGCATGAAGTTTGCTCTTTTGAGTGAAAAATGAAGTCCATAGTCACTCTGTGTAACAGCTACAGCTTATGGATGCCTGGAGAGATCTTGGCAGCAGAAAGTAGATAAGGTTATGCAGTAAATAATGTAAAGGCTTTTGGGTAGATGTAGATGGACCAGTCTGTCAGAGGGCTCTGTGGCTTCTCTCCTGGCTAATTCCACTGCGAAAGAGCGGTATCCTCTTGCAGTAGGGCTGTTTTTGGCCTCATAGCTTTGTGAATGATTCTAGCAAGCCCAAAATGCACCTCTCTTTCTGTGAGAAGATGCTATTATCACATTGTGATTTGCAGGCTACCTATATTGATGCTGGGAAGTTGCATAAGGCTTTGTGATGCTCAGCAAGTATCTTGCTAAAAAAACTGCCAAGGCTTCCCTTACAGCCTGTAAGGGAAGACTGCAAAGTGTGTGACATCGTTCCTGTAGTGCCTGGCTCATCAGGACACAAAGCTCAGCTGTTGCAAACAAGCCAAGGACAAGCCGCTCAGCTCAGGTGGCTGAGGCTCAGCTGTGGGTGGCAGGAAAATTCTGGCGTCCTAATCCTCCCAGTGACCCAGTCCAAGTCATTCTGCATTTGCAGCAGCTCTGGACCATTGAAGAACTTGCAGATATGTGGAGACCTGTAGTTTTGTTAAATTTACTGGCTTACTTGGGGCTGCAGTGGGAACAACTATCACATTCCTCTGGAGCCACTATATCTGAGATAAGTGTTGTAGTCAAAACCAAGTCTCCTTTTTCTGCCATACCAAATGGTAGTTCTGGGAGTTGACGGCCATACCTTTACAGTGTGGCAGAGCTAAAAGCTGTGGTTTCTCCCTTCTGCAGCTGAAGAGAAACATAGAGCTGAGGAATGGGATTGTACAGGGTCATGCCTACACTGTCACAGGAGCTGTGAAGGTAAGATCAAGGACTTGTTCCTGCCTGGTGATCTTGCACTACTGATCTGCTACAGGGCAGTCACACCACTGTTCCGTTCAGAGTAATTTTCATTAGCTTCACTCTGAGGAGGGATTGTTGAAAGCACATGGTTCAGATTCCAGGAGATGGAAGGATTTTGGCACAATGAGAAGAGGGACGATATCTGAATCCTATCATTTTCTGTAATGGAAAAATGCAACTTAAATTCACTTTTGTTTTGGGACACTTTAACAGCATATACAGCATTTGTGGGGATTTTCATTCCATGCTGACCGTTTAAAAATTCACTTTTCTGTTACAAATGGGAGTAGGAGGACTGGCTGAAATACTGGGATTTGTCATATGATGCAAATCTACTTTTGTTCAGCTCAATCACAAGCTGCCTAAATCACTGCGTGGAAAGTAAATAACCAACAAGTTCAAGAACAGTGTTTCTCCATCTTTTAAAGCCGTTCTACTAATGCAGAACTTCTGGTTAGATATTAATATTGCTGATCTGAAAACACAACCAATTTATCACACAGATCAAAAGAAATGAAGATTTTTTTACAACTGGAAGTTAGAACATGTCTTACCCCCCAGTAAGCTGTAGTGCACACAACGAGTGTTAACAGTGAGCAAGGCCAAGAAGGAAACCAAGCAATGGCTATGCTATCAAGCAAGATAGCTACAACACATTTTAATCTAGGAACTTCAAGTCCTTTGGAAAGCGGATGTTGTTTTCCCTAAGCTATTTTCTCCCTTCTCACCCTCTCTTTAATGGTCTCCTGTATGAGCTTGGCTTTGGTTTATAACCCATTATAGAAACACAGAACAGTTTGGGTTGGAAGGACCTTCAGAGCTCATTTAGTCCAACCCCCTGCAATGAGCAGGGACATCTTCAACCAGATCAGGTTGCTCAGAGCCCCATCCAGCCTGGCCTGGAATGTCTCCAGGGATGGGGCATCTACCACCTCTACGGGCAACCTGGGCCAGGGTTTCACCACCCTCTTCGTAAAAAATGTCTTCCTTATGTCTAACCTGAATCTCCCCTCTTTTAGTTATGCCATGGCATGTTTAGTGCCATCATCATAGCCAGTGTGCTGCTTCTTGAAGGACACTTGCTCTCAGCCAAGAGCTCTGAAACAGAAAGATGGGAGTTGCCAGGCTCCAGAGGAGGTCACAGCTGGCTCTCCCCAGGATAGGGGTGGAAGGATCCTGAATTCTGCTGGAGAGGAAGCAGGCTGTTTCAGCTTCCTGCTGCTTGTGATGTGCGTGGCGAGAAGAAACAGTCTTTGCTCCACCTTACAGGAGTGCCAAGCCATCCAGGCGGTGTCCTTTGGGGAAATGATTTGAGACTGTCCAGGGGCTCGGCCTTTGCCTGGGGTGAGGCTGCTGTGATATTTCTTTCCCACACTGCCTGTGTGTATAAGGAAAAGGTTTGCTTCTCCTTTCCACTTCCACCATTTCAGCTTTACTGGTGAAAGTGAGTTGCTTCTGGCTTAAAGCAGTGACGGCAACAGGAGAAAAGCACCAAAACTCCAACTGTTGGAAACCACAGTACTGTAGATCTACACAGATTCTGTTTATCATCATCTCTTTGTGCTGACTATCAACGTTAACTCCAGGCAGCCTGGTGTCCCGGTTCCTCAAGGTCTTCCTCCTCCAGCCTTTGCTGGCTCACAGCATCAGGTGTGCAGAATTTGGCACTGGACTTTCCCAAGGCTGTTGAAATGATGTGATGTGATGAGAATGCTGCTGCTTCCCTCTATGTCAGCAATTTGCTGTCCCCAGAAAAGCAAAATAGGTACAGTTTTCTCCCACACATCATTCCTCCAAAATGTAGCAAAAGGCACTTATTTTTAGCTGCAGTCAAATGAGATCAGAAGTTAAACAAGACCTCCCAGGTATAGAAGAAGATCCATTTTATTACCCTTCTTTTTTACTGAATATCACAATTGTGAAAAGCTGTGGTTGAGTTTATTTTTCTTTCCTCTTTACAGATACGCTACAAGAATGGCTGGAAACATATCATCAGGATCTGGAATCCGTGGGGGCATGGGGAGTGGAAGGGGCCCTGGAGTGACAAGTATGGTCTTAAAGATTTAATCTCATAAGGAGAATAATTCTTTTATATGATTATTGTAAAGGACCTCTGCCTTGCACCCATTATAATGAAACAGACATTTTAGAATCAATTCATTAATAAGTATTACTTCCATCTGCAAAGCAACTACTGACAGAAATCCAATCCAGGGAAAACTATTGCAGCATTGGTTTCATCTGTGTCCCTCATTAGGCCTAGCTCAAGTATCTCTTTTTGTCTACATGTACATTTTTCCTAGTGGGCAGTTCCAGAGAAGTCATGGATGAAAGAGTTGCTATTACCTGGAGTAAGCCCTGGCCATGCCCCTAGACACTGGGTGGCTGCTTCTATTGAATTCTCCTGCAGCAGTTGTGTATCCACCTTCCCGCTCCTTCTTCCCTTCCTATGCGTCTGAATCCGGGAAGAGGATGGCTAGCAGATTCCATAATAGTAAGGCAGTATTTTTATGCGGTATCAAACACAGAAAGACAAAAGGGGTCTTTGGTTATTGCAAAGGCAAAGTGCTGCTGTATGGCTTGAACCGATCTTTTGGATCCTGCATGCAGCTTTGGACATCTAAGGAGCACTTTGCTGCTGTGTGTATAAGTTAACTTCTCTTTCCTGAAGAAAGGAAAGATATAGAGGAAGACTGCAACAGTGTTTTGTAAATAAATAGATGTTAGTTTTCCTAGTGGAATAGCATCAGTGTTTTCCTGACTAGGCAGATATTCAGGTGTCACTCTTACATGAGGTAATAGCATCCCACTTCTTTCTGTTGCTAGGAACACTCAGAACTTCTCTGCTGAGAAAAGTCAGGCTAGTGTGTTGCTCCTGGATGGGTTGGTGGGTGGTACAGACACATTTAAGGCTGGGGTAATAGTTATCTGCTCAGAGAGCATCCTCCCATTTTTTGGAAGGGTGAACTATAATCCTATCTGTAATTGAAATGTCACCACAGTGCATTCACAGGTAAGCTGCATAAATCAATAAATTATTGATTCATGCTCTGTTTATTTATCTTACACTCCGCAGAAATTACAATTATCACTTAATTATAAACATGCTGCTTGGAAACAACATGTTTGACTGGCTAATGTGCCCTCTACACATCAACGTAGTATCAGCACTACAGAGTGCTGTGCCTTGGTGCCTCACTAACCTCTCCAGCATGGGGACAGGTGACCACGGCTTGGAAGGCAGAGGCAAGATTCCCCATCCCAGGGTGGGTAACTCAAACAGGCACAGCAAAGGCACAGAGCTCTGTTTGCTGGCCTCGGCCATGAAGGCGTCGAGCTCAGTCCTGTTCCCAACATGCAGTTTACTCACCCCTCCTGATCCCTCATGACTTGACAGGCTGGTTAGAAGAAAGGGCTGGCCAGAGAGATGGAAAACTGTGCCTCACATCTGCTTGTTGTTTTGTTCCTGTTTGCAGCTCTCCTCAGTGGGACTATGTTGAGCCTAAATACAGAGAAGCCCTCCTCAGAAATAAGGACGATGGAGAATTCTGGTATTTCCCTATTGATCATTCTGTCTACCACGTTTTCTGTTCATGTTTATTATGGAAAAAAAGAGTAATTTAGGCAGTTCTCTTAGTGATGGCTCAAGGCACACTGTGTTAGCTGTGAGCAAACACCAAATTGGAGGTTGTTCTGACCTCATAGTTTCAGAGGAAACAAGACCTGGGGAAATGGAGCTGGCCAAGATTAAGTAATGAGCTGGTGAAATATATGAAAAGTGAGAGAAGTAAAAATCCAGCTTCCTGAGACCTCCTCATTTTGTCACATTGTCTCTCCTCATAAAGCGCCTAGCTTGAACCTTGGACAGGCTGGTGCTCAGGGCAGAAAACAGGTGGCTGAGCAGGTCATAGAGCTTGTGCACTTGACTGCTCTTCAGGTGTTCGTGGTTTTTCACTGCCTCTGATTACTCTTAGATTCAGCTTAGCCATGTGTGAGCCATTCTTTAGAAAAGCTATTATTATTCAGGAAGTGCACTCTTGCCCTGTGAGGCTCTGAGGAAAGCAGGGGAACAGCAGGCTGGTTTGAGATAGACACTGCAGGCTGGACCAAAACATGAGTGCAGGGTAGGACCCTGCGGAGGGACAAAGCAAGGTGCAATGCCAGAGGTGTGCTGGAGATAGCAGGGCCACACTTAGGTACTACTGAACATGCCCTGTAATTTCCCTGGGGCTTTAGGTGCAGTTAGGGCAGCCCAAATGCATCAAGAGCTGTCACCCTCTGCAAGGCGTCAGCCAGTTCAGCTGCAGCCTGCAGTGCTCTCTGTAAGCCCCTTTTAAAGCCATGAGAAGGTGACATGGGTACCTGACCAGTGTCTCAAACTGAAAGGTGATGTTTTCTCCTTCTGTGCAGGATGTCCTGTAAAAACTTCCAGGAGCAATTTTCCCGACTGTATATATGCAACCGCACCCCAACGTTTCTGGACTTTGGAGATCAGCACAGCACAGTGTGGTCTGTGGACAGGCACAGCAACCTGTGGAGTCCAGGGCTTGCCACAGGCAGGAACAAGTATTCCCCAGGTAATGAATGCTCACTGCAGTCACCTGGTCCTCTCCTCCTCTCCACTAGTGCTTTCAGTGACACACTCACTCTCAGCACTGAATTGCAGAATATTGATTGTCTGTTGTTAATGCCTGCCCTTTCCTATTACAGCACCTATTGGCTAAAGAGGCAGAAGCAAAGCAGCAGCACTGGCTGCTGAGTTCAAACAGGGGACTGATGATTCAGAAACCCTAGACTCTTTAAGTCAAAATGTGCTTGACTGTCTTCTTTCAGCCACGTGCAGTGGGTGTTACTGGGACCGTGTCAGAAAGTCTGGTCTGGCAAATATGTGTCTGGTTTTACAGAACAAGAAATACTCTGAAATTAAATGGATATGAAAGAATTGTGCTACAAAGTTCTATTTTTGAAGGCAGAAGGGCCTTTCAACAGATAAGACCATTGATTTTACTGCCTGGGCAAGGACTCTACTGGCATTGTGAGCTCAGATTATTAGTAGTATTTTTAAATTTTTTAATCTTATCCTACTTTTCTACAACTACGTCACTATTTGGGCTCTGTGTTTTTAATCTCGGATGGTAGAATGTGGTCAACGAAGGAGATTCTTTTTTTCTGCAATGCTGACCCTTGACTTAACAGCAAACAGGTTTCAGCTTATAGTTTTCAGCCTTCTCCTCAGAACCTTGATCACCGCATCTCAAGGGGTGATAATAAAGCAATGCCTGTGCCACTGAACATCACAGGCATTGAGATTGAGTGAGGAGGTGCAGGGGCTGAACTGAGAGGTGTGGGCAGAGCCATTTTCTTTGGAGCTGTGTTTTGCCACAGGCCCTCTGGTAGAATTTCTGTCTGGGTGCCATCTTGGCCTAAATTGCAGCTTTGAAGGCTTAAAGTCTAGACTGATTTGAGTAGATTCTGTCATCTCAGTCCCTTTTCCCCAGCTTGGGCATTTTACTGCTTTCTTATTGGAGATGCTTCCTGTTTAGTGTTGGCCTAGAAGAAGCCTTTTCCCTCTGGTGCTCAACACTCTGTCTTGTCCATCACAAACACTAACAGGAAGGAAGGGAAGGATAATTTTGGACCATTTTGTCTTTTTCTTTCCTGTATTTATGATCTTCAACCCATGGTCCTTTCCATCTCAGCCCCTGGGTCAGATGGGTGACTGAGAATCATTGCTTTTCTGCCTTGGGGAAAGTGTGCCATGCAGGTGAGGCAGAGGCAGGGGATTCAGGAATCTGCATTACTTTTATGACTTTGCAAGAGATATCTAGAATGATTAATGGGCAATTAATTTAACTCCAGATACCTCAACTCCTACTGGTATTGTAGAGACAATAGTGCTCTGTTGTATTGAAGGCATCTTGGAGTAGTAACTACATGTTCTTCTGGGTCCATATAAGCAAGATTTTACACAAAGACTACTCCTGGGACATCTGTGTGGCTACTATTAATCTATTACCACTTTCTCAGCAGGAACAATTTCAACAAACCCTCAGTATTTCTTCAAAGTGCCAGATTATGACCCAAAAACCTATAATGTAGTCATTTCACTCATGCAAAAACATACTGAGGATATACAGGATACAAAAACCCTGAAGACTGGCTTTTTTATCACCACGGTAAGCACAATCAGGTATCATGTAGACAGTGTTGTTTTCTGTGTGCCTTATTATACCTGTACACTGAAATGAAAGACTGAATTGCCTTTTCAGCTGTAAGAGGAGAGCAGTCAGTATTTGGAGTGAACTTCTCAGTGCCTGCTATCCTAGAACATCACAAGAAAAGTAGAGTTAGGCAGGCTTAGTTTCCTTTATTCATGTCTTAAGAGAGGAAAGGTTGAACTTTCAGTTCTGTAGCACCTCAAAACAGTCCTGGAGAAACACAAGGGGTTCATAGGTTGCAAAAGATGCCAGGGCAGTATCCTCTGTGCCCAGCAGTACTGGTGACATGCCTTACTGGCCCGGCACCAGGCACAACAGGCAGCACTAACCACAGCACTTGAGCAGTACTCCAGGTCTAGCAGGGAATAGAGTGGCCCTCAAAATAGGCCTGTCCTGCTCATCTCCTCTTTTCTATCACAGAAATGTAACGTAAAACCGATTTGCAAAATATATGGAAGACTTTGCTCAAGACCAGTGCAGAGGCAATTCACTCAGACCTGGGACCTCTACCACAATTGTTTTGGTTTGGCTGGTTGTTTTGTTTTCTTGGTGACCACCCAGGGAGCTGCCATTTCAAGGGCAGTTCTTATCATAGCATTCCTGGGCTTACTGAAAGTGCAATTGCTAGTGTAGACAGGTGCTAGCCTTTTCCAAAGCGTTTTTGTTGTAGTTTGAGGAGAGTAGGAGGGGGTTGTTCTTAATCTGAAGAACAAAAGGAAGCAGAGATTATTATGACCCTAACTTCACAGTCTCCTAATCACTGGAGAGGTTTGCTCTAGTCCCAGACTTTGAATAATTGATTCCTTAAGTCTAATATCTTATCGTTAAGTAAGATCACAGCTTTGTAGCTCATGAAAACCAGTGTCTGAAAAATAAAAAGATAATAAAAAGATTATCCCTTGAGCCAGTGGAATTTGCTATCCTTACACAAGGAGATCCTCTGCCTGGTGCAGATATCAGCCCTGCAGGGCTCCATGGGGCCAGCTGTGCTGCTCAGAAGAAGCTGCTGCTCCTGGTAAATGGAGAACTCACTGCTTCCAGCATTCTTATGAGCTGCCCCCTGACAGCCACCAGACATGGAGATCCCTGCACGCTCTTGCATGATGCCTGCCCACCTTGATTAGTTGCCTGTTTTGACAGAACTTTCACTGGGAGGTGATGGCATAAGCCTTGGGTCCCTTGAAAAGGGGTTGTTTAATCAGGAAGTAGATAGAGGACAGATTTGCTCTACTCTTGCTTTATATTTAAAACTTCTTTCTTCCCCTCCCATTGATGCTCAGGTGTCTTCATTTGTTTTTTCTCTCTTGGTATATTTGCAAGAATGGATGAAATTTGATGAGACACGGCCTCTGTGGGCTGTTTCACCTCAGGCTCGGTTTTGGCTTCTGATCCCAGATGGTCTCCTATGCAGAAGCTGAAGGACAAGGCCAGAACAAGCCATTACAAGGGGCAACGAACTACTGTGGAACACCTGGTCAATGAGGGAAAGGGGAATGTCATGCTGCTCTGTCACGCTGTAGCTTTTAGAAATGTAATGTTATTGGTACAAATCCATATGTTAGATTATACAGGAAATATTCCCCCATGGACACAGCCTAAGAATTTTAACATGAGAGCTGGTCTTTCAGCTGCTCGTGGCCAGCCTAGTGTCCTGCCCTGGTAGAAGCAAAGCCAAGTCTAGGAGCTAAAACCGGGATAGGTTGTCATGGAGGCACCCCAGAAATCAATTTAGGATGGCGATAAGCTCCAAACAGAATTTATTCTAACCAGAACTGCTTAGCAGAGGATCAACTAAAAACAGGGTTTATCCAAAATTATCCGGCACTTCAGCAACATTTAATAAACTGCAGCTTCGATACACCAATGGGGATATTTTTACTGTATGACCACACAGGAATGATGATCCATAGTGCGCAGGCGCTCACAAGAAGAGGAGGCCTTTTTCACTCAGGGGTACCCAGAAGAAATAATCACTTGCCTGGGGTGGCAAGGTCTCGCTCAAGGACATATCCAGAAGAAAATCACTCACCGAGGATAAAGTGCGGGCACTCAATCCCGGGAAGTCTCCTTAGATGGCGTCCCAAGCTAAGGGGAAGACTCTATTCACAGACCTGCTGCTCCAAGAAGACCACTCAAAAGGGGGCTTCAGCAGGGGCCCCATTTTATAGCCAGGTCAGGTCTGGCTGTGGTCATTATGAGCATGGTCCAGAAGCTACTCTGGGCCTGGGCACCTCCTTTGCTGAGGACCCTGTCTATTGATTGAGGGTCCTGCCCCACCTGCTCCACCAGCCAGGGGAAAATGAATGTGAGGAGTCATTGTGACACAGGGTGGAGGGACATGACTGTCAGTGTCTGTTGACCAAGGAGCCTACAGGAGGACAGGCACAGTGGGGCACAAAAGGTGCTGAAGACCCATCAGTTGTCCTGTTGAAAGCTCAGGATCTCGTCTGGAGTGTGTGCAACTGCCATACAGGTGTACAAGCTCTATTCCCTCAGCTTACTTCCCAGCATCTAGCCTCAATGCCTGACGGCAGTCAGAGGTGCCATCTGTGCACAGAAGTTTACAAGGGGTTCTCTTGGTGCAAGATTTAGCAAGTGCTGAGGTTCATGTAGCTGCACCCTTCCTCCCTCAACTGCTTTCACTGCCGTTACTCATTAGCAGCATCATTCATTGTTCAGTACCTTTTTAGATGCATCAAATTGGTGCTGTGAAGTAAAAAGGGTATTATCCCTTGGTAAGATGAGAGACGAACACAGTGCAGAAAAGGATGCAAACCAGAATGGACATATCTGATAGCTCTAGGAAACCTTTGATTAAATATAGACGTGGAACACTAATACATGGCTGTGAGGGAAGCTTAATGTTGTGTGATAGAGCTGATTCTTATCTCATATTGGTTTTGACTCCATTGAGATATTAATCTGCTTCTACTTTTTACCAGAAGGAATGTGAAATGAGACCCAAAAGTAAAAAAAAAAAAAAAAAAAGATAACACCATTTATTTCTCTGCAGCACTGCCCATTTCTATCTGTTCAAGATCCGACCTATAATACTTGGCAGTCTACATACCTCCCAGCTGTCTGTAACAGTAGTCATCTTTTTTTTTTCTCCCCAAATAGCAGTTTTATGTTATTTTCTCCCAAAGGCATGGCTCATAAATAACTCTGCCACGCTGTATAACCATTCTAAATGGAATTTATACATGCTGATGTATTTTGGGGAATATGTTTAGTAAGGGTTTTTTATTATGCTATCTTTACATGTCATCATAGTAATAGCTGTTGCATTATATTTGTTTCATCTCAGCAAAAATACTGGAATAACAGAAGAAAGATCAGAATATTCTGTTTTCTTGTGACACTTACTGGAAGGTTTCGGTTGTGATTTTTTAAAGTGTTGTTATCTGGGTGAGATGCTTAGTGAGCTCTCTGACCACTCTGAGTTATGCTAGATCTCAAGGAAGTTTTAGTAAGAGTATTCATCCTTGTTTCCTTCATGAACTCCAGTCTGCTTAGTGTTAATTGAAGTTCTCTTCAAATCCATTTATATAAATTTTACCTTCTGTTTCTTTCAGTTCTTCCACTCTTGTGCATTTTTGATATGTCCTTGAACAAAGTCTGTCACCTGGATGGGCTTTTCATGCCACTGGGAAGGTTAAGGCATGTTAGATGCAGTGTGCCTTTAGAGAGCTGTGGAAATGCAAAGCTGCTGTGGGTGTACTTTCTGGTTTACTTTAGTTCCTGATATGGATGGGAGATAGCCAGCTGTATTTTTCTTTCAGGAGAACTCCAAAGTTCTGGAACAGAACTTTTCCCAGACTCGAGATGTGACCAGCTACTCTATCTTGAGCCCAGGAACCTATGCTGTCATTCCTGCTTCAGCAGAGGACCAAGAATTTGAATTTCTCCTACGAATTTTTGTGAAGAATCAAGACTACAATGAGTAAGATGATAAGTACTCCTTGTAGGCCCTCGACTTACAGTGTGCCAGGATTTAACAATTTAATGTCAAGATAACTAATGGGGCAATTTGATTTTAATGTACTCTAGAAGCGTGTTGGGAAGACACAGCCGAGTGTTAAGCACCACGTTGAGGGAGGTCAGATGTATAGTCAGGTGCATAGCGGTGGCCGCTGCAGAACAGGCAATAGCTCATCTGCAGCCACCAAGGGTCTCAGCTTTGGTACAGAGCTACACAGGCAAGCAATAATTGTGAGATATGCCTGACCTAATTGTGGGTAAATCTCCCTTTAGTGAAAGAAAGATTGAGAACTCGTCTTTTTTAGCAGCTGTTGTGTAGTTTCTTATGTTATGCCAGATGGATCAGGTCCCATTCTGCTCAGAGCAGGACCAAGAGAAGCAAAGAGCAGCGAAAGGCCTTGATCCTTGCACACATCCATCTCACAGACAGGCTGGTAGGGATCCCTGTGGGTGTGAGATGGGCCTTGAAGATAAGTTTGGTGGAAAAATGTTATCTTATTTAATTCAGAGGTAGCTATTACCACATTTTCATATTAATATCTGGGTGTGCTGTTTGCAAAGACCAAGCCCCAGCATTCAGCCTTACCAAATGACCTTCAAGCATCAGATGTGTAGTGGCTTTCCTTCAGTGAGCTTTATAGTGGAGGCGATTGCAGCTCTTACATCACAGGCCACTATCTTAATAATGCAATTGCCTTCTAGGCTTTGGCCTCTCGCAAAAATAGCCCAGAACTGACAAAGGCAACTCCTTAGTTATGGAAAACAAACATGGGAAGTCTGTGCTCTGGGCTGGACTGCCTTCAGCGTGATAAGTCATGCACACAAAAGCTCAGCCTTGGTAGGCAGGTCTCTCCAGGAGAGCCTGTGGCTCTCACACACATTCCTGGGCCAGGCCAAGCGTGGGGATGCCCTTCCTGTGGGCCTCTGTAGAACTCATGTAGTAGACCAGATGCTATAAAAATGTCATCTGGTTTGCCTAATTTCTTTACCAAAACCAAACCACAAGTACTGAATGTTGCTACTAAGCAAGTCTCAGAAGGAATGGTGATCCAAGCTCAATTTCAGGCAGTCTGCTGACATGTTAAAGATGTTGCCTTTTAATAGCCCAGATGCTGTTTTTATTCATGACTGTTAAACTAGGCAAAAAGAAAGCAGGTGAAAATTTTATATGGCTCGAGGCAGGGGGCAGCCCTTTCTTCTGTGCGGTGAGGTCAGTCCTAGCATGCTCAGAGTGAGACTAGTCACTCTTTCTCTGCTGCTGTTGCCAGCAGGGCTGGCTCGGGGAAGGCAGTGGCCCCAGACCAGCCAGAGACTCAGACCTGCTCATGTCTGGTTGCACAGAGAGACCCAGGATGGGTGCAACAGGCTTGGCTGAATTGGGACAGGGTGGGAGGTGTGGGTGCTGAGCATCTTGTGGAGCCGCAGGCTGGGTGAGTGCTCCTATTGGTACCTGTCTTCTGCCACACCTGCGGTCAGTGCTCTGAAAAGGCCTGTTCTCTCCCAGTTTGACTCTTGTAACTCTTTTCTAGGAACTCAAACTCCCTGCCCAGCCCAGCACTGCCAATGGTAAGAGTCTGTGAAAACTGATGTAGATACTGGTGGTGGTGAATGGTTCCCAGCGATCTGACCATTTGGTAGCCAACTCTACTGACTCGTCTTTGTCTTTCCCTACATACCAGGTACCACTTTGCTTTTCTCTCCTTTCACCACCCAGTACCTGTCCCAGGATTTGACCCTGGCACCCTGTGACCATGCTGGAAGAGCAGGTGGCCAGCCTGGGATACCTTTCTGGAGAGATGGGAGTGACACCAAAGCCCTTCCTCTTTACATATGTCTTTTTCAGAGCCTGATTTTGGAAGGAAACAAATCTATATAGTCCCTCTGTTTACCCACCCATCTTTCCTTTCCACTTTGTCAGCTTTAACACTTTGAGTAACCAAATATAGCAGAGGGGAGAACATTTCAAAGATACTAAATTCTTACGATGTCTATAAAATAGGTATGTATTTAAGGAGGAGAGAGGGGGAAACTTTGTAAAGGTCCCAGCTTGAGTTTAACCTCTTTTAAAAAGGCCTCACACCTGAGAGTGGGATCATACGTGCTTTCCCCTTGCAAATGGCTTCATTTAAGTGCTTGCACCCTATCAAGCACTCAGGTCCATAGAGGTGAGGCCCAAACCAGATTTATTCTGATTTTCATCAGGATATCTTCACAGACATAAGGGAAATTACACTTCAGAACTGGTTGTGCCTCTAGTTCAACCCTCATTTCAGCCTATCTAGCCCAGATACCATCTGCTGCTGTGAACTGTGCAAATTGCTGGAGCTGGTCTGGTCCCTGCTGCTGTCTCACTGGTTGCTGGCAAAACCCTGTGGCTGCGAGGCTGTTATTTATAGCAGAGCAAACTCTGTGCAGGTCTTTGAAGCCAAAGGCGTAAAGCTGCCTGAGAAGAACAGAAAACAGAGTCCTTTCCTTGTGATTCATTTTCCAGCCTGCAATTAAGCTCCATTAGAGGGGTAGTATAAATGGTGGCTTATTATCTCTTTCTACTGACAAGCTGTCAGTTTACTTGGCTGTTGTCATTAGCCAATGTTTTGACTTTGATGATTTATGGTACCCATACTTCCTGCTCTTGTTCAGGTGTTTGGGCTTCACTGGTGTGAATTATCTCACATAGAGCTGAAGGCATTGGGGCTCAGGCTTAGATTTTTTTGGGAAATGTTATAATGTCAAGGACAGTTCCCCTTAGTGCCTGGAGGATCTCCTCACTGTAGGGTTGAAAAAAATCCCTTAACCATTGAATTGCAGTTGCTCAGCTACAGCCAAGCCTGCCTTGGGGTTGAGAAGGAACAAGAGAAAAGGAAAAGTCTGCTCCTGCTCTGTCTCCTTGGTTCACATGAATCTTCACATACCCTTAGCCACTGGTTTCAACTGAGGGCCATTAATAAGGATCAGGCGTCATATCTCTATACTCAGTACATGTATTGACTTACTGAACTCCAGCCTGGATGTGTTCTGTTGCCTTCCTCAGGCCTCAAGCTGCTCCCTCCTGGTTGTACTAAGTGATAACATCCAAACTATCTTTCTTCCTTCATTTCAGTAGCTGTTCCTTGCTCATTACTTTTGGGGTGTTAAAACTGCAGCCTGTACTGTACGTTGCCTGTCTTCTCTAAAGTGCTGTTTGGATCTGCAGACTTCTGCCTCCAGTTGTTTTGTAACTGAATTATTTATGCACATACTTTGTCTTTGATACAGGATGAACCAAGACAGAACCAGGACAGCTCCTATAAGGCTGTCTTCCTAAGATACGCTAAGCAGGTATCCTATCTAAAACATCTTGCTGAAAAATAAAAATAAAACAGGCATGTGGACTTGCAAAAATAAAACTGACCTATGATGTTGATACAAATCCATTTAGAAAAATGTTTTTTGGAAATGTAGCCCCATTTTCAAGTGGATACCCTGAAAACAGTATGGATTGACCCGCCAAAACCCCCAGAAAAATGGGACGTTCAGCTGGGATGGATTGGCTAGCCCCATGTGTCAGATGAGGATTGGAAACCTGTGATTGTGCTGGTGGTGGGCTTGCATGTGTACTTTTTTTTTTTTTTTTGCTTGTTTATCTACTGAAAGCAATTAGAAAGCCTTGGGTATTCCTCCCTCTCATCAGCATCATTTTCCATTTGCCTTCACGGCATTTGGAAGCCAAACATCAGTAAGCATTTGAGTAATTGATTCCTGCTCTTTCTGAGCCAAACTCTGTATGTTCACAGGAGATGCTGTTAATGGTTTAATAAACTGTTATAAAGAACTCCTCGACTTAGTCAAGAGGAAAAAAAATCACTGCCAAAAGCCTTTGCACAATAGACCTCTTGCAGTTAATAGCTATATCAATGCATGAAGGTGAAAATGAACACAGGTGCCATGCTGAGTGCCCTGGGGATGTCTCAGTAGGGAGGGACTTGGGTTCACTGGTGGGCTGGGTGGCTCAGAGGGAAGCAGGCAGCAGCACCCCTGCTCCCAGCCCGCTCACAAGCTCCCTGCTGTGCCTGCCCATTGGCAACTCCCCAGCTAGGGGCTGGTCAAGTCAGCAAATGTTCCCATCACTGCTGGAAGTATCCCACAGTGATGGAGAGCACCTGTAACTCCCCTGCAGACTCTTGTAGGGAAGGACAAAGAGTGGCTCAGCAGTGTGGAGGGCTTTGCTATGCTCCCATGAGGGTGCTGTTGCTCCTCTGCCTTAAGCAGAGGTCCTTCTTGGTTGCCACTGTGTATGAGTAAAGAAGTTTAGGACAAAAGTGACACAGAGAAAACTTCATGCTCACAGACCTCTCTTTGCATTTTACTCTGCATTAGGACTCAACTATTGATGCCTTGCAGCTGCAACAGCTCCTTAATGAAGTGATCCTGCAAGGTAAAGCTTTTACAACCCAGCTAATGTCTTTGGTGCTTCCCTGTCCTTAATCTAGTGTAAATTAGACAGAGGATTTAGTGGTGTCCTCATGGTCCTCTAAAAATCCTCAGTGTGGCTTACTGTGCTGTTGGATCTTGAAGAATGAGAAGTGCCTCTACCAGGGTTCCTTTGGAACAGTTTGCTTTTATACTTTTTTTGTTAATCAAAGTGATGTTCATGTGAAGAAGGTGATGGAACCCAGACCAACTGCTAATAGACTCTTTAATGCATGGCTGTCACCAAAGCTGTGCATCTGTTTGGTAGCCAAATTTCACCTTCCCCTCTTAGTTCTGCTGTGGGATAGCCTCTGCTCAGCAGACTTACCGTACCCCATGCTGCCCTTCACCTGGGTGTCCCTGCAGCCCCCATGAACACCCCTGCCTGCTTCATGCCCCACCAATTGCAGCAGGAGCTCCGTCTCTGGCTGGGCTGCACCAGTGAGTGCCCCAGGGAGCTGTGCCTCCCGCTCTCCTCACTGTCACCCAGTTTCTTCCAGTCCAGCCCTGGCTTGCATCGCTCCTCTGAGGAGGCCTGAAGCTGGGTTCCAGCATTTCCCAGCCTTCTTAACCTGCCCGCCTAGAAAAAAGCATTGGACTGTGCAGAGTAGCCATCTGTGAGCCAAAACAGGGCACCTGTCTCAAGGAAGGGAGCAGCAGAGTTGTCTGAGACACGTCAGACTCCCTCAGTGGACCTGAGTCTAACATGTAGCGCTTGCTGCTGTTGGAAATCCTGAGCTAGACTTGGAGCTTTTTAGCTACATGAGCCTTCAGACTGGTGTCCTCCTTCCCTCTGAATGGTGACCTGATGCCTCTGTCATCCCCCTCGTTCTCTTTGATTCCTTCTGTTTTGTCAATCCTTGCAGATGAAATGACCAGCCTGGGAGGAAGATTCAGCTTCGATTCATGCAGAGGCATTTTAGCTCTGATGGATGTATCCTTTCAGCAGGAGCAATAAACTTCCCTGGTGCTGCCCATCCTTGCCTTGAATTATGCCTGAGCTGAGCATCCCAGTGTGAGAACCTGCAAGTAAATATTAGTCACAGTCCTCAATAAATAACTGTCCCAGAGTCTGGGCAGGACTTTGCTTTGCATGCCCGGGCTCTGGTGTCTCTGCTGAAAGGTGAGGGTCAGCCTTCTGCTGCCAGCCGACTCTTTGCTCTCATTTTCCCCTCTGCAGGGCCCAGGGCTTGGCTAAGCCTCACCCTTGGGTGCAGGGTCCCAGGCAGAGCCCGAGATGAGGTGGCAGCACAAAGCTGAGGTGGAGCTTGGCTCTTCCGTCACAGATGCAACCACATTGGCTTGTGATGGCAGCTGGAGCAGGCTGCCAGCATTGCCAGCAAAGCTGGTGTTAGGGGGAGAAGCGCTGTCACTGCCGAACCACAGGCACTTGCCTGGCAGGCCATTCATCCCTTCCAGTGTACCTTCCCTATTTAGATGGATCACACAGTTTTTTTACTCTTAACAAGACAACACTGGAAATACATTGCTGGCTGTTGTAGAACAAGATGGAGCCTTGATGAAAACAGAAGTTCTTTTCTGTGTGTTTTCTCTCCCTTGCTTGCTCACTGTCTCTTTTCTTCCATGCCTTGAAATAACTTCAAGACATTTTCAGACCTTTACAAACTGCCAGGGAATGAATAAAAATGACCAGAAGTCTCTCTCTCTTTCCAGCTTTCTGCATCTAGCCAGTGGAAGAGACTTTTCCCCCTTTCCAAAGCCCCTCCTGGGCTAAGTGAGCGCTGTGAATGCATGGCACGTGCAAAGAACTGACAAAGCCGCTGCTCTGCATTAATTCAAGATGGATTTTTCATTCTTTGGGCTGCGTACAACCCATGTACAGTGTGACCTACCCTGGCCTGCAAAGACAAGATCAGGTTTTTTTTTTTCCGCTCAGGTTTCATGGCAGTGGCACTTGTCTGCTTGTATTTCACTGGTGATGAGTTTTGCTTTCAGGGAGTTTTTGACACCTCAGCTGCATTAGGTGAGGTGCTGCATCTCTGTCCAGGACTGCTGGATGGTGTAGGGAGGAGAGCAGGTTCACTGACTCAGTCATTCGAGCATCCCTGGGGGGTATCTGCTGACACCCCTGGGCTCCTGCAGCGCAGGTGGGAAAGTGTTTTCTTGCCTGCAGCATATGCGTGCATCAGGGTTGGCTTCTCATGCTCTTGGCTCCTTCAGTGCCTGTTTCTCCAGGAGGACCCAGCCAGAGCTAATACTCATGCACAGAAGCAAGGCAATGTGCACATGTGGTCTGGAGTACGGGGTCATGTTTGTCCACAGGGGCCTCTGTGCTCAGTGGCTACGTGTCAACTGAAGCCATCACTGCAGGTTGCTTTGTGGTTAAAGGCACCATATAAATAGAAACCTTTTGTGTTTTTTGTGAGCACAGGTATGAGCAGCTGTGCAGCGCGCCAAAGAAGGTGAATTTAACTCTAAGCTTAATTGAGAGCAGAAAAGCTCTTGGCTTTCTCAACACAAAGTAACAAAGTGACTGCATCTTACGTCTTTATGTGAAGGCAGCATTCTCGGGAACAAAGACAGCCAGGTTTAGCTCTCATTAACTGTTCAATTCTTAACTAAATGCACAGCTCAACTCGAATGGACGACTGACACTGCAGGAGTTCAGGAGCCTCTGGCGAAGTCTCACTAAGTACATGGTACACAGGGGCTGCTCTCTCTTCTCTGCCGATACTGTACTCTTGGGCTTTTCATCAGCAGGGACCAGATGCTCTGTTTTATCAAAGCACTGGGGAGAAAACTTTGCAAAGTTTGCTTGCTTAGTGGGTCAGATTTCCATCCTCTCATGCGAAGGCTGAAAACTCAGGAAGCAATGGTGTGTGTAAAGTGCTCCAAACAAGCAGCCAAGGCTTTTCTACCACAGGGTATATTGACGTAAAAGTGGGAAAAGTTAGGAAGGCAAATCAGACTCAGAATTTGATGGAGATCTCTGTGTGCCACCACTGGCAGTTTTTTTGAAAGCTTTCTAAGCTGAAATGAGTTCTTGAACAGAACCATCTGAAAAAATGTCACTTCCTCATTGTTTGTAGTGGAAATGTGTAGGATCTGGCAAAAGTTCATCCGGGAAAAATTCTACTCCAGGACGAACATTATGTCTGGAAGCAGTAAGAACAGCAGCTTGGTATAAAGGGTCCCACCTAAATTCAGGCAGCTCCTCTGTGTCAGATTCTTCTCCCATCAGTCTTGCTGCTGGATGGGAAGATTTCCTGAAGCCTCAGACCTGGGTGAGCTCTTCTTTGTTTCTTCCTGAGAGGCTGAGACAAAGCTGAGGTGGTCTGAGGCCACCTACGACGTGGGGTGCCAGTTCCCCATCTGGCAATGGTACTCTTCCTGCTGACAGCACCTCAAGTGTGGCTTGTGGGGTTTCAACAATGCGTTGGGAAAAATGACGCCACAGTATTTAGGGACTTCTGGCTTATTTCTCATGTAGTAGACCATGTATTTTTGTCAGTGGAGGTGTGAGTATTCCCATTGCTGCCTGCACACATAAACCAGGGGGAGTGAACAGAAAAGCTTCCTCACACCCAAAACTGTGGGATTTCTTACATCACAACATACTGTCTGAGCCTTCTGGAAATAGGTCTCCCATGTCATGGTCACCCCTTCTCATCACTGAACTTCCTTGCAGCCTATTTATTCAGGAGGGAAAGCATCCTACATAATTAGCTGTAGCAGTAAATGTGGGAAATGCTGATACCATTTTGAAATCTGCCTTTGCGCTCTTTTTTAGGATATCTTCAGCAAGGAAGACACAAATCGTTCTGGATTTCTTGATGTTTCTGAATTGAAGAGTGCGATACAGACAGCAGGTACATCCATGGATGCAGAACTGTTCCCTTTCTTGTCCCTGTGGCAGTAAAGGAAAGAATGAAAAAGAGAGAGGAAAGGAAAAAAGAGCTTCAAGGAGAAAGCAATTTGGATTGCAGAGATGTGCCAGTTAGATCACAGCTGTGCTCAGAGGTCAGCGTTGTTTTAGGGCATACAAACAGAAAGCTCATTTTGGGGAGAAACTGCAGCTGGGGAGCCAGCAGAGATGCAGAGCAGCACAGCACTGGCCAGAGCCTGCAAATTGGTCTGTCCGTCATCCCTCTAGGTCACAGACAAAACATCCAGCAGAGGAAAGGATCAAGGAGCAGCCAATATTTGCAGTTACCCCAATTCCTGCAGTTTCTCTCCGGGGCAATGACTAAGTCTATGACAGACATTTATTTAGTTTGCACTGACCTCTGTTGGCTACAAGAATGCTGAAGCTTGCAATGAGAGCACCGGACCTCTTCACACGGGTAAAGCATTTGAGCTGGGTCATCTCTCCAGAGACTTTGTACATGAAATACAGCTCTGAGACAGCAATCCTCTTCCAATCCTGCAGTAGGGAAGCTCCTATTTGGCTACCTGGAGCTTGGAGTGGTGGCCCCAGGAGAAACCTGGTTCAGAACTGCTATGCGTGGAAGCTGTCAGCTCAGGGAATGTATAATTTTGTTGTTGTTGTTGCTGAGCGAGGGGCAGAGAGTTAGCATCTGCCTGAGGAGCACAGCACTAATGTGCCAAATGTCAACGGAGAAGCTGCCAGGTCCGTTCTGTAAGAAAGGTGCTAAAGTGTAAAACTGGGAGGAAAACTATACATTGAGAAATCCTAGTAGCCAAAACGTCTGCAGCTATTTGAAAGGATAAAAAGGCATTATTAAATGGCAAATTCAATATATGTTAGGCTACAAGCAGTTCTGAGCAGGGGGTAAAAAG
The DNA here is from genome assembly GCA_013399365.1 of Pampusana beccarii. Classification (NCBI taxonomy): domain Eukaryota; kingdom Metazoa; phylum Chordata; class Aves; order Columbiformes; family Columbidae; genus Pampusana; species Pampusana beccarii. The sequence goes on from VWYH01001940.1 coordinate 1,525,328, forward strand.
AAAACTATAATCTCATTTTTGCCACCTTCTGAGCCAGACAGTTGCGTTTGAATCTGGCTTTGTGTTAGGATGATCCCTTTCCTGGCTTTTAAGCAGGAAGGAGTGGACAGCCCCAGAAAGAGTTTGGGAGGATGGTTCTGCCTCTGGGAATGGCACTGATGTGTCTAAATACAGCTTCCAGCCAGTTGTTCCATGAAGTGTGCAGTGCTTTCCCCAGAAAAACACTGAAGTCTGTGCTTAATTTTCGTGGTTTTCCTAATGCTTCAAAGCATAATAATGATGGGTCAAATTTTCTGCCAGAGTAAAACAGGCTGGCTGCATTAACAGCAGTAGCGCCCTGAAATGCAGAAGCATTGACCTGGGATACTTACAGACTCCTCACGGCAAAATTATATGCATCGAAATAATTGTAAAAAAACCCAAAACAAAACAAAAAACAAACAAACAAGACCACATGAAGTCTGTATTTTAAAGCTTGGCTAAAACTAAGATAAGGAATCCAGCAGACAAAAGGTGCGAGGAGTAACCTTAAAAATAAGCAAGGGCACATAACTGAAATGTGTTGGGAACAGAGAGGACTTACACTTCAGTCTTGCTGATGAGGTTAATTGAGAGACATTGCCAGGTGAGCAAATTTCAGAGCAAGTAAATCCCAGACTGACCATGCCGAATTGTCTGTGTTTTATTAGTGTAAGACATGATTATGGCATCTCGTAAGCAGCACTGCAATGCTTGCAAGAATCTGCTCTCCAGAGAGACCTTGATTGAATTCCCACTGACTTCAAAAGGTTAAAAATGAGATAGGATTCAATGTTCAATACGACAGTGGTTCTTGGCAGTGTTTTAAAACCAGAATTAAAGAAGAAATTTCATTAGTTAGATTTTTTAATTACTTTTTCTTCCATAAAATAAATCTAAAGTCATGTTTATCTTAATTTCAAATGTATCTTAAATCCAAATGTATTTCCATTATTTGAATATTCAGCATTTTAATTCTGCTTCCTGCTGTAGACCTCCAACTAGGCTCATGCGACCGGTTTGTCGTTGTACTAACCCACTTCCATCAACTGTATCTCCCCCTTTGCAGGTGTAGAGAAATAATTCCCTTCTTTTCTGCTTATTCAACTAATTTGGCTCCATGATGAGCTAATTTAAACCTGAACAGTTTAGAACTGGTTGAAAAAGCAGGAAAGCTACTTCTCTTACAGCTGAGCCACTAAAAACTAGAAGTGAGCAAATAAGACTCTTCTGAAGTCTCAGTGAATGCATTAAATCGAAACTATCAGTCCAGCTCTCTGCAGAAAAGTTTTCTTTTGTTTAGCAAATCAGCTTTTAGTTCAAAATATATTTAAACCATTTCTCTTATGTAGCCAGCACATTTAGGGTAGTTTTATTTAACTAATAAAAGAGTAATTCTAAAAGGCAATTTTTGTTCGTTCAATTGAATACCAATTTCCATCCAAACAGACTGTGACACAAATACTGAATAATCAGCTAATTAAAAAAAAAAAAAGAAATGCACCCTATACTATTTTCAAATAGAAGAGAAAATGTAAAAATTAAGAATCCCAGGCATACTATACTGCATAATAGTATGAGTGTGCACTATCTCCCTGTTTAGCAGAAAGCAACAGTGGTATTGTAAATTCTGTGCTTAGACTAACAGTTACGAGCCAAATAAACTCACCCTTTCCTACAGAAAATAAAAGCTAAAAAGGCAAAGTGAGATAACACTTTATTATTTAGCTCAGTGTTCCCTGCTTTCCGACCTAAGCCACAATTCAAGCAGGTGACTAGAAGGACTTTGATTTTCCATCACTATACCCTGACTCTGATGCACAAACGCGGGGAAGGGGAATCTGCTGCCCAGGGACACAGAGACCTGCCGTGACATGGTTGGGGGCTGAAGAAAGGCCCCAGCTTCTTTTCAGGGTGCACAAGGCCATCAGAGCTAGTTCATCGTCCTGCAGTGTATCCCCAGTGCTGTCATTCTTCTTCCCTTTGCAGGTCTGGCTGCCAACGAGCAGCTCCTGCACCTGATGGCCCTGCGGTATGGTGATGCTGGCAGGAGAATTGGCTTCTCTGACTTCGTGTGCTGCATGCTGCGCCTTGAAACCATGACCCGTGAGTCACAGAATTACAGAATGGTTGGGGTTAGAAGGGCCTTCTGGAGATTATCTAGTCCAACCCAACTGCTATAGCAGGTTCACCCAGAGCAGATCACATAGGATCTGCTGTCCAGGTGGGTGTTGAATGTTGCCACAGAAGGAGACTCCACAGCCTCTCTGAGCAGCCTGTTCCAGTGCTCTGGCACCCTCAGAGTAAAGAAGTTTCTCCTCATATTCAGGTGGAACCTCCTGTGCTTCAGTCTGTGCCTGTTGCCCCTCATCCTATCGCTGGGCACCACTGAAAGGAGTCTGGTCCCATCCTCTTGACACCCACCCTTGAGATATTGATAAACATTGATAAGATCCCCTCTCAGCCTTCTCTTCTCCAGCTCTCTCAGTCTCTTCTCTTAAGAAAGATGCTCCAGACCCTTAATCGTCTTTGTAGCTCTCCACTGGACTCTCTCCAGTAATTCCTTGTCCTTTTTAAACTGGAGAGCCCAGAACTGGACAGTCCTGGTGCTGGGGACTGGGGTCAGACAGAGAATGTGGCAGCAGGGTCCCTCCCAGGGGAGGCTGCAAAGCCAGACTGAGGGCAGTGCCGGGAGGCAAGGGACATGCCACTAGATCTGACAATGCAGGCTTGTTCTTAGACCCCCTATATGCTAATTCATTTTGTAAAAACAAGATATAGCCTTGTGCTGGTGCCCTTGCACACAAGCTTGAGCAACCTGGTCCACAGTAGAGCTTCCTCCTGGTGGTGTGGAGCATTGCTGGTACCACTGAGAAGAGGCTGCATGCGTTCATGGCCAGTGAAGAAGAAAGAGACATGTCATCTCAAGTGGAAGGCTTTATCTTCTGGTTAAAATTTGGAGAAGTCTGAACCACAGCAAGGGATGTGCCCCTTCTTTTTCTTTTTTTTTTTTTCTTTTTTTCCCCTGGAGAGATGTTCCCACCAGCTTCAGTAAAGTTCTCTCCATATTTTGGTAAGTAGAAGGTCTGAGGTTCTTCTCAGCAGATAAGACAAAACCATGCCCTGTGTTGAGTCCACATATTGTCTAACAGTTACAAGGAGGGAGTGTTTGTAAATAAGCCTTTGCCTGAAAGTAAATGGAATTCTGTTTTACAAAAGCATAATTTTTACTATTATAAATGTTCTGACTGGAAATCCTGGTAGTTAAACAAACCCAGCAACTGTGAACCATGTGCTAGAACATTGCTGCAGCAATTTAGTTAATCTTTGGAATGAGCTATGTTTGCACAGCACATGGAAATGAGTGTTCATTTTTTGCCCATGTGTTTTTACCACTGATATTTTATGAGCCAACAGTGGTCAGCGGATCCATCCAGATGACACTGCCTAAAATCTCATTTCAAGGGAGTATAGCAGAAGCAGCTCAGAAAGTCAGTGTGTCCCGATTTTAATGCTTTCGTTAAAAACCAGATAACTTGTAAGCATCCATTTTTTTTGGTGATTATACAAGTCACTTGCTGTAGCTGAAAATTCTTATGCCTAAATTATTACCATGGCATTTTTTTCCATGTCAAAAAAGATTCTCTTACATTTTAAGTGGCACTGTGAAGACAACTCCTTTACATCCACATGGAAAGGAATCTCAAAAATTTTCATTGCTTTCTGTAATGAGTATCTTAATATGCTTTCAACTCTTTCAGTTATCCCTTTAGAGAGAGTTTAATGTGGAATACATTTCTCAAACTTTTCAAACCATTGTGAATAAGATGGTTACAGGAGGAGATAAGGGTGCCAATTGGGAATAAAAACGCAGTCTACCTTCATGATGACATAAGTGCAGCAGGTCTCATTAAATCATTACTTATGCTTTCAAGATAGCCAGAGATGAGACCCAAACCAAAAGCAGGAGCTTCTTTGCACACTCTCTTTAACTGGAGTTGATGAAGCCGTAAAGGGACACTTACCTCTGCCCAGAGGAGGTGCCTTCAGTGCTGCCATTTGTTCTTGGAATGACTGCTGGGCACAAGCCCAACCCTGCAGACACAACCTTGCCAAGGGGCTGGGTGCAACACGGGGGTTTCCTTGCTCTGTGCCTTTCTTCAGCGCAGTATAGACTGGATGTGCTTCGTTATGTCAGCTTTCCTCTCTGCTTTTCTCTGCTTTGAATCATATAGGTAGCTCTGGTTGCCTCCTAAGGGGCCGATGAGCAATGGGCTCTTCTGCCTTGTTCCTACACTCTCCCAGTAGCCTTGCACTTCTGTCTAAAGCCAGGCAGGTTTAGAAACATTTATGATCTTACAATGCCTTTTCCATCCAGGGTGCAAAACAGTCTCCTGGAGAAATCTGTCTTTCAAGGATAGTCAGACTTAAATTTGTTCCAACTTTTTATTACTGTTTATAACAGCACATTTCTAGCAGAAAAGTAATTTCAAGATAAATAAAAAGAACTCAAAATACTTTCTTTTGACTTTATCCAAACACATTTCTCCTAGACAAATTGCAATATAAATGCGTACATAGAAATTCAATATTTGAATGGATTTAAGTTTTCTGATGGCAAAGTGTTCTGTCAGAAAACTTCCAGCAATGTTAATTTCTAACTCTAGCTGAATAACAGCAGCATCTGCATTTATATTCCCTGGGAAAAGCTTGCAAAGCATACTAATGACTTCAAGAGAATCACTTTCTTTAGGGCACACTGTGATCACTCACTGCCAGGAAAGCTGGAAAAGGACCAACAGAAAGTTTCCCTGTGGGAAGACGTGTTTCATTAGTTCACCGTTCTCCTGTCATTCTTCAAGCAGGAGCTACCATTGAAACAAATCACGAGAGCAGATGAAAGCAGTCACATTGAGCACTCCCCTGTTCCTACACTTTTGTCGAATTCTGGCCCTGTAGTTGTGACGCTTTCCTAGGCTGTGACCCAAGGCCCAAGGCAGTGGGTTACCCAGCCCAGAAATGAGATGTGTCTCAGCAGGACAGCGTGTGTGGACACCCAAGCCAAGCAGAGCATCCCAACATGGGGGTCATGTCTGCTCCTCAGCTGCCACAGCCTCATGTCTGCGTTGCGTTCTTGCTTCCTCCTCATGAAGTATGATTTTCTTTGTTTTACCCCTAGGTGCATTTCAAAACTTAGCAGGGGATGGATCGCAAGTTTTGATGACGGCGACGGAGGTAAGAATGCTCCTTCCTTCTCTCCCAGTCCTAAGTGGGACCACTAAGAGTGTTAGCAGGAGGGTGAAGTTAGAGGTGATGTGTGATGTATGTTGCTAGGGCTTTTTCACCAACAGTGCTGAGGGTTTTGCCTGGCTGGATGTGTGTAATGGGCAGCTGGGAGGTATTTTCCTGGGGTTCCCTGGCCCCAGTTACACAGCCTCGCTACGGTGAGCACAGTTTAGTGGTGCCCATCCACGTCCAAAGCACAGGGTCTTCTCTTACTGATGCCAGCCTTGTCAGTGCTGGAAATGTTGCTCAAAGTGACTTTGAGGAAGTGAAAAAAAAAAAAAGCTCCCTCATTTCTTACTGCCCCATCTGTTAATTCTGAATTGTGAAACATCTTGGTTTTAAGAAAGAAATTGCAGACAAATGCTTGCTGCTGCTGTTTGTCTTAAAAGCACAGCCTGAAGGATAGCTAGCCGAATGGGGATACATCAAGCTTTTTATCAGCTAGTCTGAAGCAAAAATCCTGCTGTGCTCTGTAGTGATATGCCTGAGTGCTGCATTTTATCAGTCTGGGGACTGTTTGACAACAAAGTGTTTAAAAAGATGTTTTTTAAAAAAACTTTTACAATTTTGCCATCTCCCGTTTACACTCTGCGGTTAGTTCAGTGGCTGATAGTTGATTAAATCGTTGTCGCACCTAAAGCTGAGCAGAGTTTCCAAGCAGAAACTCTGACGCTGTTTTATGGGGTGGTCTGTAGGGCAACCGCATTCCCACAGCCTGCCATCCCTTCCACTCACAATCACGCAGGTGCCGTCCTTTCCCAGCAATTGCTCCTGCTGCGGCTACTGCAATAATTTATCATGGAAAGCAAAATATGGGAAGTGTTTATAGGTATGAGTTGTAATATGGGGAAAAGGCATTTGCAAGCCCCCTTAACTCTTCTGCACGGGACAAAAGTACCACAGTCACTGGGTCACAGCATGAAGGTGTCAAGACATACGACATACGTCTGAAGACTTAGTGTAACATCGTTATGTAACTGTACCTTTTCTTCTCCATTTTCCAGTGGCTGACTCTTGTCATGTACACCTAAAGGGATGTCAGAGCGCAAAGTGGCTGGTAAGAGTTCTCCTTAGTACTGTACCTATTGAGAAGAAAGGGGTGGGTACCCTTAGAGTGGCCAAGGTGAATGTGAGGGCCTTACAAATAGCTCACCCTGGGGTTGTGGCAGGTTTTGAGAGAAAGAGAAAAGATGAGAGCTGCAGCATGAGAGGGGCTGCAAAAGGAATGGGACTTGTGGCATTTTTTTCTGTGAAATTGCTGATGGCCTTATTGGTTGCTCAGACCACCAATGGCTCTCAGCCCCTTGCCTGCGGTTTCCACCTGAGGTAGTATATTTTCAATAGATAAACTAGCAGAACTTGTCTTTTTTTTCTTCTGAGGGATACAACTGCTCCTGCATATCTTACGTAGCTGCACCAAATGTAAATCCAGGTAGGGGTGGGGATATGGGATCAGGATCCTGGGAACTACTGACCTGTCAGCTTCGCCTCTGTGCCTGAGAAGATCTTGAAACAGATCCTCCTAGAAGCTATGCTAAGGCACATGGGGGACAGGGAGGTGATTTGAGATAGCCAGCATGACTTCATCAAGGGCAAGTCTTGCCCGACCAGCCTTCTATGATGGAGTAACTGCATCAGTGGACAAGAGAAGAGCTTACAGATGTAATCTATCTGGACTTCTGTAAGGTCTTTGACAGGATCCTCCACGACGTCCTTCTCTCTAAATTGGAGAAATATGGATTTGGTGGGTGGACTTCTTGGTGGATGAGGAATTGGTCGCAAATATGAGACTAGAAAGACCTCACTATGGAGCACGAGTTGCTTAAATCATTGCTTGCAAATGATATTCATAGTCTATTTAGTCTTCTTTTTTCCTTTCATGAATCATTCATAAACTGATCATAACTTCTGCAAATATATCATTAATCATAATTTTCACTTACTGGTTTTGAATGAAATTCTGCCTGTAGGGTGTTAGTAAGCAGCTCACTTGTACAATTCAGCAGCCACTTGCAACCGGAGACTGGGCAGTCATAGCACAGGCCCCTCGGAGGACTGAAACTCTTTAAACTAGAGCCTAACTAACCATGACAGATGTGGGAAAACACGCTTGGTGTTTGTTGAAAAAAATTCTGCTGGACGAAATATTCTCATTAGTGATTTCTAAAGACTGACCTTCAGTTGTCCTTTTGAGTGAGTCTCTGTACCTCTGTTTCAGGTGGCTCCTCAGCAGGACACAGCTCAAGGCCATCTCATACAAGAGCCATCCTTGGGGATCTTGAAAAACCACTATGAAGGGGTGAAACCAGGTTTCTTGTGGACATTTGTTTATGCTTGATTGTACTCAGATGTCGGGATGAAGAGTCCTTTTCAGGCAAAATGGACTTGCTTTGGAGAGAGAAAGCTGGATAATGAGAGAGATCCATGAGCAAGCTGGTAGTACTTAATGGTCAGGACAAGCTGGAAGTGCTGACTAGAATTTCCTCTCATTTTCTTGTAAATAGTACAGCTGGTTCTCCTAGTTAATGTACAGAAGTCAGGAACAGCTTCATTAACTCAAGTAAGAACTGCAATAAGAACAGAGCTAGACCTTTTGTGTGGAAGGAGTGCCTATCACTTAGGTAACAAAAACAATTAAGACACAGTTTTATTAGAATTATTTCTTAATTTGCTTGTGTGCCATTTTTAAATGCCAGAAAAAGGTTGAAGAAATTAACCATAATTCATAAATAACATGAGAAGGTTTGTGATTTTTTTTTACTTGTTATTAATTAAAAAAAAATGTCTGTGCATATTTGAGTTCATCAGCTGTAGGGATTCCATTTATTATGAAGCATATTATTAGAGATGTAGAACAGATTGTTCAGTGTTTTTTTCCAATTTTCTATATTAGGATTGTCTAGGAGGAGACAAATTTATCTGAACTGCATTCTCTTTCTCTGTCCTGATGTCTTTAAAAATATAGGGATTCTTCAGATATAATTCCTTCTCCAAAGTTTAACTTAAATCTGCTAAATAACTGTAACCTTTCTGCAGCCAACACACAAATTCTGCTTTCATACATTTTTATTATGGTGATAAAAGCAAATCTAGTGAGCTACTCAACTATCGGAGAAAAAAAAAAAAAACTCTGAAGACTCTATAAAATACCAAAAAGAGGACGCAAATGTCGATGGATGAAAGCAATTCAGAGTTGCCATGGCAATATAATTCACACTGTGCCTCACCCAGACCTTCTGTACAAGTTTCCATCGAGGTGTCCACATGCTAGCAACAGATTTACTCATTTGTCAGGGAGGCGTCACGCACTGGAGCAACAACTACATCACAAGGTGAAGAAGGGACCCGTGTCTTTATCACGACATTGATCTGCAGCAGTGTCTCGTTCTGCAGCTCCAAGAGCATTACCCATGTTGGTAGGTCTTGTGCAAGCAGGGCCACTGAACCCACCCTTTCACCAGAAGGGTGGGCGAAGGAAAATCAGTAAAATTAGACTATTCCAATATTTTTTTGTTATATTTAAACAAACTGACTCCTTCTCCAAAGTGTGACTTACACATCCCACCTGAAATCATTAACTAAGCTCTCCGAAAATAAAACCCAAAGTTATCAAAGAGAGAAGATAAATAAAAAGGTGGCCATGGAAAAATAAATATGCCTTGCTAATGGCATATTAGTAGGTCAATTTCAGAGAAGTGTGCTTGTTTAGTTTAGTCTGGGAATTCAAAAAGGGTAAGTGGGAATCTGGAAGTACTTCTGTATGATGTCCACCACTCAGCTCAGGGATGCTCAAGCTGACCCAGACCTGCTGGAAACAAGCTGTTTGTAGCTACGCAGAAGTCACTCACGGTGCAATTGTGAAATTCAGTTCAAGTCAATAGGCTTAAATACATTCTAGTTGTGTGAAAGTCCCATCTATAAAAATACCAAGCTGTTCAGCTCAGCGCATTAAGACTAGTCTTTAAAAGTCCTAATTTGCAGACAATGTATTATGTTTCCTTTGTTTACGATACATAATTGCCTTTCTGTAGAAGGCAATTCTGCTTGTCGTGAGACAAAGATCTTTGTCTCTAATAACTTACTCTGGCCACAGACTAAAATGCTTCTTCTTAACTAAAAAGCCACCAGACATCCTGGATGAGGAGCACTGACAGATGAGGTTGTCTCCCTGTGGACAGATGCTGGGGATGCCGGCTCTTCTCACACCAGGGGTGCACGTGTGCCCATGGGCAGAGCCCCTGCAGCCGGCCGTGACTGCACATGGTGCAGGCTGTACCCTACGGCCACCTCCATCACACCAACCTTCACTCTGGTGTCTGTGGTCGCTGCACACCAGTGGTCCCTGGGGCCAACCGACCGCCCCTTCAGGTTTGTGTTCTGGGGCCTGTGTGCTGATCCTACGCCAGGGCGGAAAGTAATAACTCACTGCTGTCAAGCTGAGCCTGGCTGCCTGTCTGCAGCCTTGGAAGAATTGGTATTCTACTTGATTTATACTTCCAACCAAGCTAATTAAGCAACAATGCAGGAGGAATCCATCATTGTGACAGACTTGTTGATTAACCATCCCACAAGCAAAGTCAAGGGTGTTTGGTAGCCTGAAGAAAAAAAAAATTGGGTCAATGGGGAGAAAAACAATGATTTGGCCGTAATACAGCAGTGACTATTATTTTCAAAAGCAACAAGAAGCTTAATACATTTCACAAACACAGGGGCCAACATTAAAAACAAAGGCAGCTCATATCAGTGGGGTGTTAGATAAAGATGGAAAACCTCGACATCTCAGCTTTGTGTGATTAAGTTATGAAGGCCAACTTTATGGACATGGTGCCTCCATTAAAATCTTCTACATACCTTCATCACCTCCAGCTCTGAAATGTTAGTGCAATCCCCATGAGGTTTCTGGCATTTGTGAAAGCGCTGAGATTCATGCAATTATGATAATATCATATCTAATTTTTTTGATGAAAATCAGTTTCTAGTCCTCAGGGACACAGGTCTGAAAAGCCCTAAGAGGATCTGCTATTAGAAACTGAAGAGAAGGATTTTTAAATCTTTGTGCTGCTAAAACCCTCATGAGGGTAAGAAGCAAGCAATGTGAAGCAGCAGAAGCTGAAGCGGATGAGATTAGTGATGCTGAACTCCCTAGCACTGAGGCTGGGATAAAGAGCTGATGAAATTAGGTAGGATCTGAGACAACCATCAGCATCAAGAAGACTTTGGTACAGAAGTGGCGACAGTTGACCTTGCAAGCATAATCTCTGGATGTAGATTTTGAAGCTTTGCTGTTAACTGGCGTTCTGCTGGGAGATGAAGGCCCCATGTCTGGTGTTTGCCTGGCAGAGGCCATGCCCGTCATGTCAGGATGAATGGAGGAGGAAGCTCTCGCATGTCTTGCCTACCAGGGCTGATCCTGCAGATGTTCCTAAACCATGCAGCCTGGATTAGGGCTTTCCCAGAAGCCTCAGAGGCTGTGGCTTTGGTGTCCGTGCCTCGGTGAACCTATCCTGCCGTTCTGGTATGGGAGACTGGGACTGTTGAGGGCCAGTTTCAGAGTAACTGAACCTCCTTTTCTGCCTTTGGCTTCACATCAGGTCTCTCACAGAGAAACTGCTGCAGTTTATACAGAGTAATGAAAACAAGAAAATCAGGAAACCAAGAAAAAAACAACAAAAAAAGGCACCATAACCTCATGCATGGCTGAAGGGGGGAAGGCTGGTTTTGACCCTGGCTGCGAGCAGCCCACTAGCCCATGCACTTTATGCCCTTCGCTAATGATTTTTTTTTTCTTCTTAATGCAATGCAGTTCTTGAAGCAGGGACCGACCACACCACACCACAGTAGATGCTCTGACTGTGGCCTACAGAGTCACAGGTGTCTCTCAGGCAAGGGTGCACCAGTATGGGACTGGTGTTCCTGTGTGCAGCCTGGAGGGACACCCGCAGGCCTGGGCACGCTCAGCTCCTGCTGCAGCCTGCGGTGAGGTGGTGACCCTTTCTCTAAAGAGCTACCTGTACCCCAAACTCAGGGAGGCAGATGGAAAGCCTGTCAAGAGTAATCCCCCGCTCTGTGTTTAGGTAGACCAGCAGGAGCACAGGCAAATGTTGGGACCATTTTTCTGATGGGAGGTGCTGGCTGTATCTGATATTGTTGTGCTTAGCATTAACTCTTGTTAGGGCTAGAGCTGAAATACGTTGCTTTTACCTGGCAATTCCTTACCCAAAATACCTTATGCTGTGAATCCTGGCTGCGCTCCTTCTGCAGCAGCTGTGCCTTTTCAGCCCCAGGCCGTGGGATGCCCAGGCAGATCAAGAGGTCACCAGCCTTTGCGAGCAGGTTTTCCAATGCTGTCTGCCAAGCTGGCCGGTGCCACCCTGGGCACCTGCCACCAGCTGTGCCTGGGCCGGGTGTCCCCAGCCCACTGTGGCTCTGGGGCCCATTTCTGCTGCATGGCAGTGACATCTAGAGGCTCCCTGGCCTGAGCTCCTGTCTCACTGCTCACATGCTGCTGGCAGCACTTGGCAGGCAGAAACCTCCTCCTCACAAAGCCCCGGGAAGCCCATTCACACCCTAAGGAGGAAGTATTACAAGACTTAAATCGAAGCTTCTTCCCTAAACCACCGAGGGTAGGATCTTAGTTGTAGCACCTTGAGGAAGTTTGGCGTTGTTTCTGGGATCCCGAAGGTTTGAGGGAGCCAACCCATGTCCCTTCCCCGAGAAACAAACTGGTCCACATGAGGCTTGTGCTGATTAAATAATATATACAACTTCTTACTTGAGCAAATATTATTTCCTTGCTTTATATGCCATACATTAGATTCGATGCCATCCAGCGTAAAATGCAAAGCTGTCACAGAACCACCTCTGTATCGAGGCTGGCTGCACAAGATGAAAGGTTGTTGTGTGAACAGTATTATGTATTTAAAAGCAATGCATTCAAGAAAGGGGTGTAAATATGTCATCTCCATAGGCTGAATTTTTCAACCAGTTGATGAATGCATCCCTGAGTTTGAGGTGAAATGCCTGTCATAGAGAGAGATGAGGAATATTATTACCCATATGGGGGGTACTTGGTATGTGATAGAATATGTATTCGTAAGGGTCATGTAACATGGGCACTGCGAGTCAGCAGAGCAGACAGCAAATGATCTTCTAGCCTCAAATCAGGGAATGAGCAGCGCAGTGGAGTGAACCTTCTTTATCACCCTTAGATTGCGCAGCCTAAAAACCTTTCCCTTTATCTCTGAGGGACACAAGTTACTTTTGTTCAGTTGGTTTTATTTGTTTTTTTGTTGTTGTTGTTGTTGTTTTATTCACCCCAAAATAGCATGTCACATCCTCTAAAGCTGAGAGGTGACAGGAGATGTGGAAAGAAATTGAGGTTGTCGGGTTGTCTTGGTTTTACTGGATGGCAAGAAGAATTGTTAAAAGAAAATAGCGTTTGTGAGTGTCAGATTTTTCTTTTTCAGATACTTTCCTTTTCTCTTAGGCACTGGCATAAAAGCTGCACTTTTTATTATTATATTGGATAAAACCAAAGGATTCCCCCCACCCCCACCTCCCATTGGAAAAAATAAACAGGTTGAAGCTTCCAGGGCAAAAAATAACCAGTAATGGCCAGCACAGTGTTGCACTGCTGTTATCCTCAGAAATCAAAGTTACAAGATGAATTGGACACCTGACCCGAAGGCCACAGTTGTCACTGGTTTCCACTGAGGCCTCTTGGCCAAAGGCTTCCACACCAGGCCGAAGGTGTCAGGAAGCCAGAGGCAGAGTGATGTGGACTTGGACATGCTCTTCTGCACCCTGGCCATCAGACGCAGGGTGTGTGACCTCCAGAAAACCATGCTGAGATCCTGGTCCGTCAAAAACACTGAGCCTTAGAGATATCAGCTTAAGTCAACAGCAGTGGTGGGGCTTTGCATCGGACCTTTCATTGCAGCGCCCTCTCTGCAACAGGTGCAGCACAAATACTTGGGTGCCTGCAAGTGGTGAAGGAAGGGGCTTGAAAGTTAAGTTAGGTCTGCTCATACAAGACTGTGAGCCTCCAGGGAAAGGCCAGATAAAATTTCATACTAAGCATTATAGTTTCTCTATCATCTACTATTTGATTTCTCATTAAAGGTAGCACAGGGGAGTTTCTGACTTTTAAACAGTCTTTGTAACACCTGGCATTTCAAACAGCTCACTTAGGTGTTGGCTTTGGGCTGGAGAGGGGTTGACATCATTCCTCCTTCCCAAAAGGAGTCATCAGAAGCTCTCACTGAACTTCGATGGGGCAGTAGGACACTCTGTGATGTGGCTGGAATAAAGAAAGAGGACCCAAGGAGTGTGAAGCTGGGCATGAAGAGGCTGAGGTTGGACCTGTGTGCAGGGAGGCAAAGGCAGCGCTTTCTGTGCCACCGCCGGAGGTTGCCTGGTGCAAGCACTGACCCCTCCAGCAGGTCCCCATGACAGAGGGCCCTGTGAGCCCAAGCCTGGCCTGGTGGCCTCGGAGATGCTCAGGGAGGTTTCTGAGTCTTGCTGCCCTGAAACCAAATCATGGAGACTTGGGAAGGTTTGTGGTGCACTTCACACCAGGCAAGTGGGAGGGAGCTAAGAGATCTCAGCATAATCCCACATGTCAACCTGGGCCACCCTTCACAAACTCTGTCTCCCTCCAAGCATTAACAGACAACTTACCTGACTTCAGTCAGTTGCCAAGAGGCAATGGGCTGAGGAAACAGCTTTTCTTTGCTGAGCTGGAAGTGTCAAATTGTGGAAGGCAATGGCCAGAAGCTGTCTGAAAAGCTGCTGAAATGTTCACAGAAATATGTGGTATCCATGACAAGCCACCACAGATGCATCTTCAGGACGTGCCCTCCATGGTGCTGGGCCGGTGGTGGGTTGGCACACATTCCCACTGACCTACATTAGAGGGATTCATGAGTCACACATTAAAAAAATCATTTCTTTAATGAGCAGACTGCTGTTACTGAGATGGTGATTTTGTGTGAAATGCTAAGCAAGAGCCTTTGAATATTTCAATACAATAATGCACTTCTAACATAGCATTAACAAAAAATAACTGGTACTAGGCTTTTAAACAAATATTCATGGCTTTCAAGACACTTTATGGATGAATTGATTCTGTTGCTCAGGTGGCAAATCTGAGGCACAGAAACGTTATTTGGCACTCCAGTCCCGCAGTAAGTCAATAGCAGGACAAACACAATAAAAAAATGGAGCAAGATTTCCAAATCTCCCTTTTACTTTTGATTGAACAACTGGAGAGCCTTTAGAAAGGCCTGAGGCCCTAGCGTAGTCAGTGGAAGAAAGTCAGCAGCAGAAATTTTTAGGTCAGGAACAGATTGTTTCTCTTTTTGACAAGATATGCTCTGATTAGATGACTTCATTAATCCAGGGACGTGTCATGTCATGTATAATACAGGAGCTCAGATGGATGGAGCACGATGTTCTCCTCTGGTGTGCGGATCTGACGCGGTGAGGTCTAGATGGGGATGATGATGGCTACCTGGGTTATGGTGGGGTCCATCCTGGGGCAGTTTGGAGGGAAACACTGGCAGAATAATTGGTTTGGTGGCATGTAGGGTTGGAGAAGTTATCACGGTGTCCTCTTACCAAGCTGTTTGAGTGCTGTTTGATGGCTGGGTTTTATGAATCCAAACAAATGTTTGACGACTACTTTTGGCAATCCACCTGGACCCTTTCTTCGGAGAAACAGGTACAATCCAAATTGTTAACCTGAAAATAAAACAAAACAAAACAAAAAGAATAATGAAGGCATGGAAATCTTCGACAAATTTTAGTTTCCTGGGCCAAAGTACTTGAACAAACCTTTTCCCCTGTAAAATGTACAGATTGGATAAGAACTGAGAAATAATATAGCCCCCTGATAAGGAGACACTCCCCTGAGACTCATCTCAATTTAATATGTAAGGTATGTGTTTTAACTACTTTATTATTTGGAAACAGATTTTATCTCACTTACAGTATATACATTCATCTTAAAACCCCATTTATCCAGTTCTCACGTCTGGAAAACTTGAACATAGAGACTTAGCTGAGAAGATTATTTAAACAAGGCACTGTTTGTCCATCTCCGCTGAGGAGCTTGCCTGTGGGGCAGAAGATCCTGCCGCAGTTTCAGGTGAGAGCTGCAGATGGCAGGATTGAGCTGCAGAATCCTTTCAAGACCACAACTCAACTTGCTCTCCAAAGCACCAAACCAAATACTTCGGGCCAAGAGCCAAGGTACATGCAGCATCTTGTAGGTGATAGTCGTGATACAACGCCAGCACAGAGCTTGCTTCGGAGGTGTTAAACTCCTCCTGCAAAACAGATGCTTTTCCTCCACAAACATAGAGGCTCACGGCCGATTTTGGTAATACTGGGGTTGCTCTGAGGGTGCTGCACCCACCTTCTTCCACCTGCAGGAAGAATTGTAAAATATACAGAAGAAAGCACTGAAGATGATCACAGTTTTCTGGGCAGCTTCTGGTGAGGGAATCATTACATAAATTAGCGTATTCTAGTCTGGAAAAGAGATGCCTACATTGACATTAGAGAGCAGGTGCATAAGAGAAGATGTTCCTTGTCTCTGTACTACAAGAACCAAGACGGCCAAACAATTCATTTGCTGGTGTGTTCAGACAGGCAGAAGGAGGTGCTGTTTGACGTGGCCTGGAAACAGGGAGCTCATCTCCACTGATGCTGTGGCTGCCAAACCCTCGCAGCACTTTGAAAAGCAACTGGACAGCTTCACGGGAGAAGAATCAGGTGAGGGGTACCAACCTCAAAGGCATCCCTTCTGGTTCATGAGGTACCCGATCCCTGTCATTACACCCTTCCCAAGGTGTCTGCTCTTGGAGGCAGGAGATTGTGCTAATGGCCCTTTCCCGTGGCCTGATCCAGCACTTTCTGTGGCCTCAGTCCAGGGACTCAGGTCAGGGGATGCTGTGAGGTGCGCAGCTTTCATGTCCAAGAGACCTTTTGCAGGAGAAAACTTGAGCTACATTGCCCAAGCTCTGAGGCTAGAAGATAAAAAAAATGTATACATCAATAAATAATTGAACAAACAGTCCTGACCTTCAAGTGGGTTTTGAAGGCGAGAAGGAGGGACTGGTTCCTGACATCTGGGTTTCCAAAGGTGTGGGATGGCAGAGTTGCACCATGTCCTTGAGCACTCAACTAGAGCCAGCAGTGAAAGGCAGGGTGATCCCCTGATATCAGGACTGCCATGATTTAGAGCATCACTGTTTGGTAGGCAGAGTTTGGGCCTCTTTCTCATCTACAGGTCATGCCCTTGCTATTTTGGGTGCTGCCTCTCTTCCATAGCCCATGGGAGAGCAGGCTGCTCTGCTCTCTGCTGTGAGCAATGCATTTTTGGTGGGGGATGCCATGTGTGCCTGTGTCCCCATGCACAGCGTTGGCAGCCAGGGAGTGCAGAGCACAGCTGGAGCAAGCAAACCCTGGGCTCAGCGAGGCTTTCCTACCAAGAGATCCAGTCAATGGGTCTGGATCTGTGTGAGGATGAGGAGGAGCAGGAGGGAAACAGGAATCAGACCAACTGGGTGACCTGCACCACCACATGGGTGCCTCTTGGGAGTTAATGACACCTGTGTTAGCGCCTTTCTCAAAACCTATTTTCCCTTTGAGGAAAATAAACTCTTTTCCCATTTTAATTAGGCTTAATTGGCAATACGGGAACAGCCTTAATTTGTAGCCATTTCCTGGTGGTGATAGACTTAGTGCTGCTTGAATAGCAGTCAGCACTCTGCCGTCATCATGGTGAGGGTGATGACAGCAACAGCTACTAAAGCCAGCTGAGGAGGAACAGCAGGATTTGGGTACTGTGCTCTGCCTGGGAATGCTGATGCCCTGGTGTTGACAACTGGATAATGTGAAATGCTGATCAGCAGTTTCTCAGGTCCATTGGCTTCTTGGCATCAGCCAAACAAGCTTTTAAGCTGTTTCCATGGACTTGATATTTGGGCTTTTTAGCTTGCTGGCCGATCTGGTTTGACAAAGGGTCTTGGTGCTCCTGCCTGCAGACAAATTCCCAGCGTTGTGAGGTTACCAAGTCTGATATCCTTAATACTGGCCAGGCAGAAATACGAGTAAAAATTTGTTTTAAAGTTTCAGCTAAAACAGATGCAGAGATGACACCGGATTGTCACGTGTCTGCACAACCCTTCAGCCATCAGCAGGGCATGGCTCAGCACCTCAGACACCTGGAGGAGGCTCTTGCTGTTTGTCATTCAGTGGTAGGGACCCCTCCGGCCAGAGGCAGAGTGAGTACCCACTAATGGGAAATTAACTGAAATGCATGAACTTGAGCAAAGGATGAGCCTGAAGATCTGAGAGATGGGAAGGTGAGCGCAGCCTCTGGATCTTTTATTGGTGTATCCATACCACCCTGTGAGGTAACTGAGATGCAGTAAAAACTCAGTGATGTCCAGTGGCAAGAGTGCCATTACAGGGGAAATGGAGCATGTGCTAATGTAAGATCATTTGCAAGATTTTTTTGAGGCTTTTTTTTTTTTTCTGACTGGCCAGTGAAAGAAACTATTAAGGTAGGAAAAAACCTACTGTTTGTTAGTCAATTATTTTAGGCAAATTAATAGCCATAGTTGTTTCTGATCACTTGCACTACAGTAAAATTACGTTGGCAGAATAATCTATTCTTCACATTTTGTAGCTAAATGAAGAAAAGTCACCTGCTTACTGGCCATACAGAAAGCAGAGCAGGCCTGATCACCATGTATGCCGTGCCCTGGCTCGCTGCTGTGCCAGGCGACAGGGGAGAAGGGACCCACCTGAACACCGGCCTTGGCTTTCCACACTGGAAAAGGGTCAGCCCAGCTCAGTGCATCATCCACGCAAACATTAAGCCACACAGGCAAGGATGCCGGGATTTTTCCTACAGCAGCATGCACTGGCCTGTCTCCAGGTCCTTGGTAATTTCTATGTCCAGCGCCTGATTTCTGCTTATCATAAATTTACTCAAATCCTGGCTGTAATCCTTTGCTGGTGTGGGTGGAGCGTAATTCTATTTATTGAACTACTTTTCCATAATTGCATTTCCCCGTGGCTAGCTCTCTAATCTGCCTTTCCCCAGATCTCACACAGTACCACTGGAATCCATTTACAGCCATGTATGCAGGGAGGGGGCCCGAGGAGGCAGCCGGGCATGCGTGTGTGTGTACATGTGTGTACATGTGTGTGTGTACATGTGTGTGTGTGTACATGTGTGTACATGTGTGTGTGTACATGTGTGTGTGTACCTGTGTGTACCTGTGTGTACATGTGTGTGTGTACATGCGTGCACACACGCCCATGGGTGAAAGCAGAGCGCTCGGCATGGCCAGTCCCAGTCCCTTGCTGGGCTAAGCTCTGCCTGCACCTGCCAGTGGCTTCGATCCCACGCAATTACGTGAAGCTGCTGTGTGCCACAGTTGTCCGTTTTGCTTCAAAAGAGGCTGAGCAAACGGCTTTCTCTGCTATTTGTCCATACCTACGTGCCAGGGTGAGGTTAACCAACAGGATAAGAGGTAGAGCAGGGCCAGCTAATGGTGGCGACCTGGGCTGCCCTGTCCTGCTCCATGAGAACACAACCACTGTTGCATCGGCAGGACCGGTGTGGGAATTTGTTGCATCTCCAGGAAAGGCTACAGGCATTCTGCTTCATCACTGTCAGCAGGGAGGTCTTGTAGCTGTGAGGCCCAGCTGAGGCTTGGGAATCTCTGTCCCTTGATGGGCCCACATGCTTGACAGCCTCTTCCCCCCCACAGAGCCCAGGGATGCTCTGCTGCAAGAGCTGGGTGGGTGCTCTGGGCTGGTGGGTGTCCTGCTCCCAGTTTAGCAGCACTGCAGTCAGGGAAACCAGCCCAGGAAAGCTCCCCAGGGTTTGTTTTTCCTGGGAGGTCTCTTATCTATTCCTGGAGTCACCGCAAAGAGATTTTGCACAAGAGTACATGGCCCTTGACCGTGTGGTTTTGCTTGGATTGTGATGATGCCGAGCCAAGATCTTGCTTGCAAGAACAATATCCTGCAGGGATGGGGCATTGGCTAGGTGCTAGTATATAAAGGTTGACTTCACAGTTATTTTTTGTTTGTACTTCTGTCTGTTTGTTTGTTTTCAAAAGGAAAGGTGAGGGACTAGATGGCAAGGGAGGAGGGGATCTCTGCAGAAAATTTGATAGGGGTGTTAAAATAAGCAGCCTGCCAAGACTGAAGAATTGGATCACCAACTTTGTTTAGAGAAAAACAAACAAACACGGAAAAAAAAAAAAAGAGATCCAGCATTTTCAGAAATAAATGCTTTCTCTTGTGAATTTGAAGTGCTTCCCTAAATTGCATTTTTAACTGTATTAGAAAACAAAGTCCAAACCAAAGCAAAGTAGGCTGGATGATGCCATAGTTTTTGAACAGAGTTTCTCTAGGTGGGGAATTCAGACCTTTTCAGGAATGGACAAATTTTGGATGCCTCTGAGGACTCATCGTCCCATACTTTGCTCGCCTCGAAGGATGAGAGACACGGAATGCAGGGTGAGCAGGTTCCATAAGGAACTGGTGGTTAAGTGCCCTGTTTTAAAGGGGTTTGGGGACGTCAGAGATTCTTCTAGCTCACAGGCATCTAAAACGTGACGTTCTGATCATAACAGAGCAAAGCAAGGCTGTGAGAGGATGAAGGCTTTAAGGGCCAGGTGGCTGCTGGGGAAAGATCCCATAGAGCTGCTTTGTGGAGACACTCTGGCTGTCAGAAGCGAGCAGCTCACCTGCACAGCCTGGCTCTCTGCATCACCTGAGCTCTTTCAGCTTAAACTCCCTCCTGGCCTGCAAGTACAAAGGCGAAAAGGGTGGATACATTTCTCAGTAGGTGAGCTCTCAGCCCCACATGGCTGCCATGAGATGGATTGCATGGCTTCACACATGCAACACGCTACAGCTACGTGTTACCCCTTTTTCAGCAAAGGGAGATGAATTACACACCCATCCATTGCAAGAACTCCTTCCCCTCTCACAATCTGCTAATGCAATCTAAATAGTAAATAATATTTTAAGCAGCTTTCACTCAATGAAGAGGCTCTAACGATCTTTGCCCTGACAGATGCCAGAGTGTTTTTGAACAGCGTAATGAAAACTCTATAAAGAACAAGGCAGTGGAAGAGCTGGAATTACAAATGCCCCAAGTCAGATATCTTAACTTCTTTATTGATCTTCCCTGATAATGAAGCGCTGTAGCAGAGACGTTAAGGCAAATAGATAATAAACATATGAGACTTTTAATTTGTGAAAAGTGAGATTACGGTTTTAAGGAAGATATCTCAATAGAAGCACAGTGCCAAACTTCCCAGGGGGGAGCCAGCAGGTCAGCTAGCAAGCATTAGTTATCATAGTATAAACCACACCCTTTCTGGCATCAGATCAGGAGGAGGTCTGAGTCCAGCTCCCGCTTGTCTGCAGGAAAGGACATGTCAGGCAGCGATTAAAGCAGGATTGAGGAGGTGTGTGTGGATGCCAGACCAGGCAGTCAGGGCTGAACATCAGCTCTAGGCAGCTCTTGGGAGTTCTGGTCCTTTGGCAAGGCAGACCAGTTAGCATCACACCTTCCCATTAACTTCGGTCCGTGCTGGACCGGGATTAGCTGCCTGTTTGTCAACCATTTCCAAAGCAAAACCTTAAAATTCTTAAGAAAATTACCTGTTGGGCTCTGCTGAGATACAAAACCGTGCCAGACCCAGGTCAGAGGTGCGTGTCACTGCCCAGGGGATGGAGGCAAGGACAGACCTCATCCTGTACACTTCCCTGCTGCTGCTTGTCCTCTGCCTCAGAGTCCCCAAGGCTTTGCTGAGGGAAGTGGCGGCATCTCTTCACTCCAGAGAAGTTAGAAGGAGTAATGTGAAACACTTGGTTTGAATCAAATCAGTACTGACTCAGACCTGCCCCTACCATTAAGCCAAGGCTTTCATTACGTTTATTGTGCTCTTCTGGCCTCCAGCCAGGACTGGAAAGGGCATTTCTAAAACATCACGAAAACCTACAACGAGACTCCTGATGCACGGCTGTGTGAAGCTATGTGGGTGATTTGGATAAGGATGCGGGATTTTGGCTGCTTCTTTAAGTCCATTCAGCAAACCTGGGAAAACCAGCTGATGGGACACGAAATCATAGAATGTCCTGAGTTGGAAGGGACCCACAAGGATCACTGAATCCAACTCCTGTCCCTGCAGATGACAACCCCACAGTTCACACCGTGTGTCTGAGGGTGTTGTCCAGTCTCTTCTTGAACACTGTCAGGCTTGGGGCTGTGACACCTCCCTGGGGAGCCTGTTCCAGTGTCCAGCACCCTCTGGGGGAAGAACCTTTTCCTGATGTCCAACCTAAACCTCACCTGGCACATCTTCCTGCCATTCCCTTGGATTCCATCATTGGTCACCAGAGATAAGAACACAACACCTACCTCTCCTCCTCCCCTTGTGAGGAAGCTATAGACCATGATGAGGTCTCCCCTTGGTCTCATCTTCTCCAGGCTCTCTACAAGCAGGGTGGCCTCCCCTCTGTGGCACAGAAGATCATGGGGTGCCCGTTCTTCCACCGTCTTCATGCTGCCCCTTTCTAAGTGCAGCAAGCAAACTCCAGGATTTGCAGACTGTTGGCTCTACTTGCTTGATTTCAAGCACAGATTAAATGTTGGTTTTGTTGGGTTGTTTGGCTGGTTGGTTTTGGGTTTTTTTCCCTTCTTGTGGAAGCTTTACTTTTTCTCTTACTATGTTCTTCATTCCCAACAGCCGTGACCTGAGCTAACAGTGGCAGGAAAAGACATCGCATCTCTTTGAATTGTACAGCTGCAGCTTTGCGTTTTTGACAGGTTGGTATCTGGGGAATGAGAAATACCAATATTACCATATAGTTTTCCTTGGGTAATATCGAAATCCTCCAGCCTGTCAGGTTAATTTAAAGCCAAAAAAGAAATCAAATTTAATCACAATTTCTTGATCTTTTTTGCCTCTCACAGAAAAAGCTACACTAAAAAGCTGTTAGATAGTTCAATGACATTGATTTGTTAGAGAAAAACTTGCATTTCTTGATCTGAACATCTCCCTGAGCAAGGAAGGAGGGTGTCTCCCAGGCTTGGGAGCCAGAATCTGCTCAAAACACACCAATTTTAAGTGTCTAGTTTAGATTAGAGTCTGTTTTAGTGCCCTCTCTTCACTGCAGTGTGAGACACACAAGGAACTGGCTTTCTGGTGGGCTTCAGATGAGCTAACGAGCATCCTTGGGAAATGCAGCTTCCCAAATCACCTCCAAGCCACCCAACTCCTATGGGCTGTGGCCCAGCGTGCAGTAGCGCTAGCTTGGAGGTGCTGGAGCAAAGCCATCACCCAGCATTCCAGCCATGGCTTCTCCTTTGTGACTGGTCTGGAGCCCTCGGGAATGGACCCCAGGAAAGCGCTTTCCGTTCCTGATTCTCATTTGAAGGGAAGGAGGAGGAACGAGGGGGTTGGAAACACAGGGTGGTGAGAAGATGCTTGTGGGGGGGGACAGCCAGAAGAAACTGCAAGGAGGTGTGAGGTTTAGAGGTCTGAAGACCCCGACCATCATTAGCAAGAGGAATCCAGCACGTCAGAGGCAGGGCTATGAATCTGCAGTATGGACAGCAAGGGAACAGAAAGGACCGGAGAATACATTGATTTTCTTAGAGGAAAAAGTGAGCAAGAATGACCTCAATGGAAAAATATTTTTTCTGTCCCTCTCTCATTCTGTCTCATGCACAAATATAGCCCTACATGTTATGCGAAGGCAGTGTTCAAGCATGCTTGGAATGAGCAACTTGGGAGGCAAAGTGCTAACACTTGTCCTCACCCTCGTTTTTTGGCTTTTATGTCCTCTTTCCCCTTTGTCTTCTCCCCTCCAGCACAGCACGTCTGTAACAGCTACCACAAAGCCACCTCAGAGAAAGCCTCTGCCTCAAGAGGAACGGGGGGTATCGGGAGCAGGCACCAGCAAAAGCAGCTCCCAGTGAGAGCAATGAGAACAACCGCTCATGAACAGAGCAAAACAGACTATTTCGTTTGGAAGGGACCTACAACTATCATCTAGGCCAACTGCCCGACCACTTCAGGGCCAAAAGTTAAAGCACATTGTTAAGGGCATTGTCCAAATGCCTCTTAAACACTTGACAGGCTTGGGGCACCGACCACCACTCTAAGAAGCCTGTTACGGTGTTTGATTACCCTGTTGGTAAAGAATTGTTTCCTAATGTCCAGTCTAAACCTCCCCTGGCACAGCTTTGAACCATTCCCATGCATCCTATCACTGGACACCAGGGAGAAGAGCTCAGCACCTCCCTCTCTGCTTCTCCTAAGGCGGCTGTAGAGAGCAAATACATCATCCCTCAGCCTCCTTTTCTCCAAACTAGACAAGCCCAGAGTCCTCAGCCACTCCTCGCACGACATTCCTTCCAGCACTTTCACCAACTTTGTTGCCTTCTTCTGCACACACTCAAGGACCTTCACATCCTTCAATTGTGGGGCCCAGAACTGCACACAGTGCTCAAGGTAAGGCTGCACCAGCCCTGAACACAGTGGGACAATCACCTTTTGACCAGTTGGTGATGGTGTGGTTGATGTACCCCAGGACGGGGTTTGCCCGGCTGCCAGGGCACACAGTGCTGACTTGTACTGAGCTGCTGCCAACCAGCAGCCCCAGATCCCTTCCTGCAGGGCTGCTGCCCGGTTTATACTTTTGGCCATTATTACTCCATCCTAGGTGCAGGATCTGGCATTTTGACTTGTTAGATTCTTCAAAAAAATACCTGATAGGCAAGACTGGTTGAACTGGGGCTGTGCAGGTTAAAGACGAAGAGAGAAATGTTTGGGTTGAATATTAGAAAAGTCTTTTGAGCTGTAAGGAGATGTTGGACTAGGCTGCCTGGAAATGTCGCCTATACCTATCCCTGAGCATCTCTAGGAACCAGTTCAGCAGTATCTGTCTGGAAAGGCACAGACACAGGCAATCTTTCCCTGGCAGACTTATTGCTCAGCAGCAGATAAGACGATTTTCTTGCTGCCCTCTTTCTGTGGAAATTTATTTTTCTTTCACTATGACCATTACGGAACGTTTTTGCTTGGAGTCAAAAGGCTGCCAAGAGCCTTTAGCTGTTTTGATCATCTCCCGTTTCCCCAGCCCCAGCTGCACTTTCCCACACAAGAGCCAGTTTGAGGGGCTGGAGGCTCCCTGCGACCCACACTGCCCCACAGCTGCTGCCAGCCCAGCTCACACCAAGGTGCCATGGGGAGAGCAGCAGAGGAAACACCTGGGGGGAGTTCTGAGCAAGGCTCCGTCCTGCAGTCACCCCTGCTGGGGCTTCACTTGCAGCATCGAAAATTTCAACCTTCTGGTGAAATATGGCATTGCTCTGAAAAATTCCAAATGCAGAGGTGAGCAGCTGCACACCCAGGGAAGCCACGGCTGCCCCAGGGCAAGGAGGGGTAAGACACAGGCTTGGGTGCAAAGAAGAAATTCTGCCTTATGTTGCCAGCAATAACCAAAACCTGCCCTCTCCTCCTCATCTAGGATTGATGGAAACAGCTCTTGAGCCTTGGAGCCAACTTTGGGACCAGATGTGGACTGAGCAAAACAGGGCAGCACACTTGTTCACCCTCCAGCCGCAGGCCTGGAGCAAAGATGGGTTTTGCAGACCAGGATCTCCCAGGACATGGTGACAGGGCTGGGAAGACCAAGAAATAAGTTACCCACGGAAGAAACCATTGGCCCGGTCTCTCTGTGAGCATCAGGGCAGGGCCTGTCCTTGGGCTGCACAGGCACCCAACACCCATCACACCTGTCACTGCCTGCCATTACCCCGGGATTGCATTTCCCTCTTTTCTTGGACAAGCGTGATGCTGAGAGCATGGAAGAGGTCTCTCCTTTGCAAAGCTAGTTGTGTCTGATTACCAGGAAATCAATCGAACAGGACAAAACTAAAGCAAACGGATCGATCTGTAAACAGAGAGGCTTTTCTCAGTCCTTCATAAGCAAAAAAAGAGAAAAGCAACAATTACCCTCCCTAAAAAAATAACAGAAGGTGTCATCTGCTGACACTGTTTTTTCCACTCTCGGTGGGGGAGCAGACTGGTGCTGCTCCCAGATTTTCTGTGAATGGGCTGGGAAGCAAAGCAATTAGGCAGAAAAGAATAAACCATTCATCCAAACACAACAGCCAGTGGAAGAGCAGTTGTAAACAAGCTTTCTTACCTCCTCACCATTTCGAATGCTCAGCAGTTTCGTGAGAGGTGGCAAAGCTGTGAGCAGAGGGATGTGCAGTACGTACCCAGCTCCCTTGCTCGCTGGGGCAGGCCCCACAGGGCAGGTTCTGTGCCTGTTAAAAAGTGCGAGGATGAGGTTGTATTTGGCCACCTAAGGAGTCATTTGTGCTTGCAAAATATTAAAAATTAAAATAAAAATACTAAAATTCCTCTGTCTTCATATGAAGTTTTTGTACTTGAAGCCTGCAAGAAGAGTCAGTTTGATGCTGGCTGGTGGCTGGGGTCAAACCAGTTTGTGAATTGCCTTAGGTTTCCAGTCCTTGCTGATGCAACACCTGCACTACCTTAGCACTGTTGAGACAGAAGCTAAGCTCTTCCTTGTGATGACTCTGGGGTTGGTAAAATACACCTTCACCCCAGCTCTTACCCCAAACGTTCCCCAAACACCGTGGTTGCAACAGGGCCATGGTGGGAGGCAAAGAATCCAAGGGGGACCGTGGGCAGGAGCCAAACCCTTCCTGGTGGCCTCATGTTGGGGACCTGCCTAAAGGGCCATGGCCATGGCCATGGCCCCTTCTTGTTCCTGCTGCTGCTGGTGCAACGCACAGGTGACACCGGGGTTTGGCCGAAAGGGTGCCATTCAGACACCACAGCTGCTCCTCCCTAGGGTTCATGTGCAAATCTACAGCTTCCCAAGCGATAACAAACCTGGTCTTTATTACGTTGTTTCCAGTAATTTGAGGTTTTTGATGGAAAAGCTGTATTTTTCACAGAAATGCCACCTCTTCGGCAAAAAATGGTTTGTTGAGAAATCTGTTTTCAGCGAAAAATATCGCATCAGGGAGAAAATGCTGAGCAGTCCAACTACCCCTACTTGAGCTGTATGGCCATGGGCCTCAGGCAGGTGTGAGTGGAGATACCATTGTAGATGTAGTCCCTTAAAGAAATGACCAAATGGCACAGGACAGGATGGGAAGGAAATAATAAATGCAATTTGTTAATGTCCAAAGGAGGGAGAACACATCAGAAGAAAAAAAAAAAAGAATTAAAAAGAAAAGAGGAAGGGAGATATTTTCCCCTCATGAGCTATTGGAAGAAGTAGCAGTCATGGGAGAAGAGGAGGAATAGCTGTGCTATTTAGGTGGTCATCTGTATGAGATTGAATAAGATTTTTGGCCACACATCTTAGGACACAACAATAATTTTGTTTAGTTTGGCATGTTCACAGCACCTGACAAGCAGGCGTCTAGAAAGGGTCTTTTGAGTTTTGCTTGGTAAACTAGGAACACAGACTTCACAGGAGGAAATTTCTGTGTTATGACAATCCCTGAAAAATATCAAAAAAGCGTAGGATCTGCCCTGAAGGGCAAGAGTTAACCATTTGACCACCGGGGCTGATTGTCCCTCTGGCATGAGATCTGAGGGACTCGCATGTGAGTAGTTTGGGAAGAAGCATCACCTGTTTGGTGCGTTCATTTTCCAGGTTGGGTACAATTTCTCGGTAAATAAATAAAGCCTTTGTTAAAGAAATTTTGCTTCATTGAGCAAACACAGTATAAAACATAGTTCTGTGTGAAAAGCCTGAAGCCAAACAGTGATGGATACTTTTTTGCTACCATCGATCATGTGGAAGAGCTGTTTGAAGACTGCTGTCTGTAAATAACACCCTGCGTGTTTGAGAAGTGATGTACACAGCCATGCAGTCTGTCTTTAGGATGATAAAAGCCTTCAGATCAATCTCTTTACCGATTTCTTCATCTGCATCTCCTAAGCCTGATGATGGGAAGCCTAGGACACAAATCTCTTCTTGATCTTCTAAAATACTTCCTTGCAGAGTTGGCGGTGCCATATTGATGAAATCTGACAGAAATATTATCTACCTGTTTGTTATGATCAGCACTTCTTAGATTTTGGAATTATTGGGACATGCATGGATTTCCTGGCTGAGCCAGGGGACTTTCTCCCCTTTCTACTGCACAGATGTATAGGCCCTCCACCCCTCCCAAACCACTTAGGGCAATGTCTGCTCATGGATGGTGGCACGGACAGATGCATAATTCAGAAGGTGCCCAGTCTTCCCATCCCATATAGTACAAAAATATACAGGCACGAGTCTATATGCAGCAGGTGCTTATCTCCAGCTCTACTGAGAAAGAGCAACTGGCTGACTGGGGTGGCCCTGGCCTCCCCCAGGGATGTACTACCCTGGTAATGCAGATTCTGGTCAGTTAAGGGCTTGCTGTCCCTTCCCTCTTTCCAGGTTGCCTTGCAGCCTGTTGCTTCAGTTCTCAGGCCATACGTACCATCACCACTTTCCATCGGTCTATGTAGAATCACAGAATCATAGAGTCGTTTTGGTCGGAAAAGACCTTTAAGATCATCGAGTCCCACCCTTAACTTAACACTGTCAAGCAGTGGGAAATGGATGCTCTGGTAGATTAGGAAGGACTTGCTGAAGAATTTTAATTACCCAGCTCCAGTTCAACATCCCCTGCTCTGAATTGTTGTTCTTTACTCCCCAAAGTTATTCCAGATGATGTACACCACAGATGTCCAGATGACTGAAGACTCATCATGACCTTACGAGAGAGACCAGAGACAAAGCTTCCCATGTCAGTCTGGGGTCGTCTTTCTCAGCCTTACTGGGACAAGCTGATGAAGGAGTCTGAAGAGCTTCGCTTTTCCTGCGCGGCACCTGTTCTGTCTAATTTGCGGATGTGCTGACTGCAGCATGGCCCTGGGCCGCCCTCCTCCAAGCACATGTGCTGACATGGCTGCTTCACGCTCCATGGCTTACAGATGTCTCCATGAATCCTGCAGCAGAGGGGGCTGAGCAGAGCTGTCCGAAAGGCCAAGTATTTTGCACTAATAGATTTAATGTCTTCCGTTAAGGTCACTGGCTATTAGAGTGCTAATTTTCTTCCTGAGTCTGAGGGCCAGATTTTCCAAAGCAAGATACCAAGGAGAAGAGTGAGGCAATGTGAGCTTCTTATGAGCTACCTCTAGCATCTTACCTGGGTCCTCGCTGCCAGTGAACTGAGACACGTCTAGCAAACACATGCTCTGAGATCTATAGATAGAATTGTTTTGGTTGGAAAAGACCCTCAAGTCCATCGAGTCCAGCCATTAACCTAACACTGTCACTGAACCGTGTCCCTGAGAACCTCATCTATATGTCTTCTAAACACCTCCAGGGATGGTGACTCAACCACTTCCCTGGGCAGCCTGTCCCAGTGTTTGACAGCCCTTTCCATTAAGAATTTTTTTCTAATATCCAATCTAAATATTCCTTAATCCCAACCATTTGGCCATCAGCAGAGAGTGAAGCCACAACCATCACTGTAAAGACCTCCTTCTGCTTCAACACAAAGGAACACACCCTTAAGCAAGAAGGATGCTGCAGACTTTTACCATTTCATGTTGTGTACAGAGACTCAATGTGATTCTGAACAAGGATTTAGTCTTGCTGTACTGCAGATGACCCATGAAACAGCAAATGTGTCAGTCAGCTGTGCAGGTACCCGGTCTGCACAAAAATCAGGCTTGCAGGTTTCCCTACAGCACTGAGCTGGGATGCGGTAAAAAAAATCAGACCTGTTTACAGCTGCCCCATGCACGAAATTGTTGTACATTTGACAAGACTAATGCAAAAATCAAGAGGGAAAGCTTGGCACAAAGTCACTTAATGGCACCTTCTTGTCTCCTCGAGTCGGTATTACACAATTACAATAAATACAAGATTAAGTACTATCAAGCCTCTAAAAATGAGCTGTGTACATTAGTGCTCATAAGTAAGACAGCGCCTGGGATGAGCACTCTCAGAGGAGATAATATCTGTCTCTCCCCCACTGTGCACACACAAAATAACATTCTCATCATTCTGATGTCACAGCATGTCCAACAGATGAAAAAAATCTAACTAAAACAACCCCAAATCTCACAGACACATCAAAGGAGCACAGGAAACAAGCACACACCTTACATCAGCCTGCACTGGGTTGCTATGCAATCAGAAAATCCACACGTGTTGCCATGACGATGTCACTTCATCATCATTCAGTGCACAGCTCAAGCGAGTGCAGCAAGCCGTCGGTGCGCACACGCCAGGACAGAAAAACGTGGGTTTGAGCAAGAGCATCACAGTGCGGCGGACAGGAGGGTGCTGTTGTCACAGCTCAGGCAAAGCACGCGGGGCTGCTGGAGGCCTTTATCTTTTTCCTCTTAATGCTTTGGGGTTCAACGTTTTCCCCTGGTGCTTCTCAAATGACTCCATGTCTGATGTCTGTGACCACAGCCATGGACAGAATACAGATGAGCAACCCCTTCTGTGTAAGGTGGCAGCATCCTCCTCCCCTCGCTGCTCCTAGGGAACAGCAGCAGCCAGGGGAAGCTTGCAAGGAAGAGTAAATATAGAGTGTTTCACAAGCTCTCACAGCAGTAGTAGGACTGCTACTACGTTATGATGCTCATGATGAGTAGCATGAAAAACAATAAGGTGACAACGTTAAAGACCAATAGCTGAGCCAACTGGAGCACCACATAATGCCACAATAACTTGGGAAGGATGACAGAGCTGTAGCTTCTGTAAGTCACCTCATGTTGGCATCACTGCCTAGATCCTGCAGTGCTGAGCCCTTCAGAGATGGGAAAAGAAAAGGCTTTGACTGGAAAGGGGCATGTTGTTAACCAGGCCTTCATGTCGAGCCCAGTAGTCAGCAAAACCAGTAACCATATTGCAGCACTCAGACTGGGTTGCTAGTGAACACAGTCTCTACCACTGTACAGGAAATAATCACTGTGGCAAACAGGCACCTTTACTACCCTCCACCATTCTCACCTCTTGCCACGTGAACTACTGCTTATTTGCAAAAACCAGTATCAAGTGACAGTACCTCAAGAACAACAAGCACTTCAAATTATGGAAAGGTTTTAGGGAAGGAAATCTTGCCAGGCGTGTGCAATAGCTAGTTCTGGCTCTAAAAATGCAGGAGAGATCACAGCTGGTTTGTGACAGCGACCCAGATGAAACGGCAAATGATCTCAAGTTATCAGATGAGTTACACAGCCAACATTGGACCAGCCCTGCAGGATAAAAAATAAATGGAGAGAGGGAGAGGTCCTAGATGAAGACACAGCTGGAGAGGAGGATCTAAAACAAGTCACTCTGAGGCGCTGATCAAAAATAAGTTTGGAGCTCAACGTGACAGAAGAAGGGTCCGCTGCTGTTGGACAATACGTGAAGTATACCTGCATGTTGGGATGAGAGTGAGAAGGTCAACCCTGCAGCTGCAACACGGGCTGGAGCAGTCCGGTGGTTCCTCTCTCTGCAATGTCCATCACTCCACTTGGGTTGGTGGATTGGTCTCAAGGCTGACTTTTCTGGTTTGAGCAACAACAAGACCTTTTCTTGCCTTTTCTCAGATGAAAACACCAGCTCCTCAGTGAGAAAAGACTAAGTCTAAGACAAGGTCCAGGCACTGCTGAATCCTACCTGAACTCTGCAAGGACAACTACCAGAAGCCAGACATGCGGGAGCTTCCTATGAAGTCAGGTTTCTCCAAAAACCCTGCAGCCTCCTGCCTGCCTGCTCCAGGTGTCCCTGGACCCACTGCCTGCACCTGGGACCAACTCTGCAAAGCCAGCGGGAATCATTACAGAGGCTTTAGGCCAAGTTTAGATAACAGTGGGCACAGTTCCCTCTCTGAAGCACTGAGAGCTGAACCAATGCATGGGCTACCCTGAGGCCTGGTCCTGCTCATGGCTGCCCTTATCCTGGAGCAAGGTCTACCAGCAATGGAATACCAGTTTCAGCTGTTGTTCTGCTGGTGTGTATTTTCATAGAATCACAGAATGTTAGCGAATGGAAGGGACCTCAAAAGATCATCCAGTCCAATCCCCCCACCGGAGCAGGAACACCCAGATGAGGTTACACAGGAAGGTGTCCAGGCGGGTTTTGAATGTCTCCAGAGAAGGAGACTCCACAACCTCCCTGGGCAGCCTGTTCCAGTGTTCTATTACCCTCACTGAGAAGAAGTTTCTTCTCAAATTTA